>JACEGR010000081.1:0-458398 GCA_014170235.1 Listronotus bonariensis
AAATACCTAAGTAAAAGATGACATCTTAGACTAAAAAACACGATTGATTGCATGCTAAGGTATGTACATGCAGTAAAGTACTTTACCACTGTGCCCTCTATTATCGAATTCGTTGGTCTGACAAAAATGCTTTGAATCAAATTTGTTTAAAAAATTATGTTCTACAACTTTTATAATAAATATAAATGCAAATAAAAAGTAAAGGAAACGAGATATTTGCAAGAAACTGATTTTTGACATTTGATCTGTCATATTTCCGAGGTCCTTACACGATATCGTAGAAGATTTTTGGCAGAGTATTATTTGTACCAAAAATAAAGGTATGTACAGGTATTCAGCTTATTTCGTGAGATTCCAGATTGACCCTTTAATTTGACTAAGATGACTGGGTAAAATGAAAACCAAAAATATAGATTTTAATTTACAGCATGTTAAGATAAACGAAATGTCAAGACGGAAACAGGGATTTTTTATAGGTATATCAAATATAACTTTGAAGTGGTTGCTATTGATGTTTTTGAAATATGATTTATACTTTTTGTAGAAAAAGTATTGGGAAAAAACGGTAATATGCATACAATAAATGGAAAATAATTATCTTACCCTGTATACCTAATCCTGACTGATATCATAAATACTGTGATAACCTTTCAAAATGTATAAATTAATTATATCAGAAATTTAAAAGTCAATACCTCCCCAATTAAGTGCAATAGAACTTTATTATACAGGTTGTTTGGAAAATAATGTTTGTAACTTTAAGAAGGTGATTCCTTGCATAATTTAATTGTTTACGTTGCGTTGGTGTGATATGTTTGAAAATTATGCCTTGAATAACTGAATTCTTTTAAACAGTTTTTTGTGTAATTTTTTTAAATGTCATATGCTTTCAGTACAGTATATATACTTAAAATACATAACAGTACGCACCGATACCTTGCGATTTACAACAGGAATTCCGAAAATTATTAGTCGTTTATTTAAAACGATCCAATGCACCAAAAGAAAAACACAGCATTCAACTCAAAATACATAAAGCTATATTTAAATGTATTAGTAATCAGAATAGATGTTCAAAATTGAACCATGGGCATCTACGCAAACTTGAGAGCCCAAGTTTTCTAACTCGTTGAAAAATTCCAGGCATATTACCCTACGTATTTTATTAGCGGCGGCCAGATTCTGCAGCTTCATTAAATGTAACAGAGAGATTTCCGTCACTTATTTTAGGGTTTTTCGTCGAGGTAAATAAATGCGAGAAAAGAATATTAGTGAAAAACATCTATTTTCAACAGTAACAAAAGACGTGTTCTAACGTATCTCAAAATCAAACTTAAACTATTTTTAGCAATGTCAATAGTGTCTTTGTTTAAACTGCAAATAACAACGTTTAAGGGTAGGCAACACATCATGCTTACAGGTGATGCTGCCTTAAGGCTGAACATATACGTAATGAAAGTCTTTTAATTAAGGAGGTATGTTACAATCTCCCCTTTGCACCACACTAACGTCCTCGAGGGTGGGGCAACACAATATGGATCTATGTACAACAAGGGCATCTTGGGACAGTGGGTTTTCTTCTTCTGCGTCCATCTTCTCGGACTTCCGCTTCTTCAGGTTCACCAATAGGCATCTCATTACCTTCTTCATTTTCTTCCGCCGGTGGGTCACTGGGAGGACTTGAGCTGGTCTTCCTAGTGGGTGGTCGACCTCTTTTGCGTAAGGGGCAGATTGGCTCAGTATCTTCTCCCTCTGGGTCTCGGTACAGGGTTAAGGCCGAAACATGATATTTACCAAGTGGGACATCAGGACTTTCCATAGAAGCAACTAAGTATGTAGTAGGGGTTACTTCTATGAATAACATAAGGGCCATCACGCCTCGGAGCCAACTTAGATGTGAACTGGTTACTTGCTTTGCTCAACACATGCACATCGACTAAAACTTTGTCACCAATTTGATAAGTCAATGGACGTCTGACTTCATCTTTGGGGTGGTTACGTCTATCTTGACTCTGTTCATGCTTTTCACGTGCATTTTCTAGGACGGTACTTATGGTTAATAGGTAAGGAGTGATCTGGGAAACAAAGTTCTCGTTTAGAGTAATGGCTCTCATATCTCTATTGACATCATCTGGGGTCCTCAATTCACGCCCAAAAGTAAGGTAGGCGGGTGTATAACCAGTAGATTCACATTTGGCTGTATTTATGGCAAATCTAATTGCGGGTAACTTATCTAGCCAAGATATGTGGTCTTCTTTGCTAAGAATAGCAAGTTGTGTCTTCAAATCCCTGTTTTTTCTTTCGACAGGATTAGACTCGGGATGATATACAGGAGTTAGGCATTGCTGAAAACCTAAACAGTGTGCTACTTGTTGCATAACTGCTCCAACAAATTGAACACCATTATCGCTTATTACTCTTCTACAAACTCCATATCTAAGTATAATTTCATCTATTAGACAACGAGCGCAGGCTTCCGCTGTTGCGTTTTGTAAGGGAAATATTTCTGTCCATCGACTAGTAGTATCTTCCACAATAAAGATCCAGCGATGTCCAGTTGGAGTTTCTGGGAGTGGCCCGAATAGATCTATGGAAATTGCTTCAAATCTCTGTGACTGAACTGGTGTTTGAAGGAGTCCTGCAGGCTTTAAGTTGGTAACTTTATATCGTTGACATTCAATACATTTGCCAATGTATTCTGAAATGGTTCTTCTCATACCAGGCCAGTAATATCTACGCGCAATGCGCTGATAAGTGCGTTCAATGCCATAATGTCCAGCGGTTTCAGAATCATGGTATTCATTCAAAATATTTGAAATCTGGCTTGAGGCTATTACTTGTTGCGGTTCTTCTTCATCAATTTCAGGAACATACCGGTAGAGTATTCCGTTTGACATAATGTAACCTCTTTCGGCCCATTTCTTAAAGTCAATTCCAGTAGTGCATGTTTCTAATCCGTCAATAATCTTCTTCAGCTCAGGGTCAGCTAACTGTTCAGCTCTGATATCACTAGCTGACTTGGTGGGTAGGTCTACAGTAACTAGATTGATAGATTCTTCAGAATCCTCTCGTGGTGGTCTTGATAGGGTGTCAGCAACCACGTTTTTTCTTCCAACAATATAATCAATACGAAGATCATATGCTTGCAGGCTTAGGGCCCATCTTGCGAGGCGTCCGGTAGGTGTTTTTAGGGACATTAACCATTTTAAGGGTTGGTGGTCACTTTGAACGAGAACGGTTGCATTTTCTATGTATCCTCTAAATTTTTGCACTGCCCATACAATGGCAAGCGCTTCCCTTTCTGTGGTACTGTAATTTTGCTCAGCTTGGGTCAACAATCTTGAGGCATATTCTATGGGACGTTCATCTTCACCCTCCCCTGGAGTAGACATGCCCCCAGTGCATAACCACTTGAGTCTGTGCGTAGGATAAAGGGCAAACTTGAATCTGCTTGTCTTAAAATGGGAGCTGTACTTAACAAAGTTTTTAGCTTATTAAAGGAGGCAGACTGGGACTCCCCCACTGCCATTGTGCATTTTTCTTTGTTAGGGATGACAGAGGTTTTGATATTTGGGCAAAATTGTCGATAAAACGACGAAACCAAGAGCAGGTTTGTAGGAAACTTAAAAGTTCTTTAACATTTTTAGGTGGCTTCATGTTCATGATGGCCGATACTTTGGAGTCATCAGGTTGAATACCCTGGGGAGAAATAATATGACCAAGGTATCGTACAGAATCACAGCAGAAAGAGCACTTGGAACGATTGAGTTTTAATTTGAATAGATTTAGTCTAGAAAATACTTTTGGAGGTCATTAATATGTTGGGTGAAAGTAGGAGAGATGACAATTAAGTCATCAAGATAAACTAACATGAAAACATCAGGAAGGCCAGATCGAAACCGATCCATTAAACGTTGGAATGTGGCAGGGGCCGTAGAAAGACCAAAGGGCATTCTAATGTACCTGAAGGTACCGAAAGGAGTAACGAAAGCAGTTTTGTCTCTGTCCGAAGGTTTTACATTCACTTGGTGATATCCACTCTTTAGATCGAGAGTGGTCATATAGTTTGTTTTCTTAGCTTCATGTAGAAGGTCATCTATTCTTGGTAATGGCCAATTTACCTTCCTCGTGATGGCATTCAGTTTTCTAAAGTCAACTGTCAGGCGCACTCCACCATCTTTTTGGGCACTAAAACTACTGGAGCAGCATATGGTGACTCACACTCTTCTATCGTACCACTTTCTAGTAATTTGTCCAATTCTTGTCGAAGTTGCTGCTTCTTGACTTCTGACATGCGGTAAGGAGGCACGGATATTGGATTATCGTCAAGTAAAACAATGGAGTGTTCGGCATATGGAGTAGGCTCATTGCTTGGTTCAAATACTTCATTATTTTTGGACAGTAAGGTATTCAGCTCTTCTTTTTCTTTTACATTTAGGGAACATCCTTCATTTTCTCGTAAATTGGCAAAATCTATGGTATTTACTGGAATTGAAACTTCACTTTCGGAAAGAAAATTGAAACATTCATTTGGATTTTCAGCAAAATAATATAAATTGTTTGGTATGTCTAAAATCATGTTAGCGGCTTGTACAAAATCAACACCTAAAAGGGTGCGGCTATTTTCATGTTCAGGTACTGCTAACAAACGCATATATATAGTTTTATCCTGTAATATAATGTTAAGGTAAAAAATATAAGCTGTAACCTTTCTGCTTACACCATCAGCAAGAGTCATGTCAAGGTCATTCAAAACAGTATATGGAACATTATGTTTAAGTAACAATTGCGTTAGCCTTGACCCAGCAACACTTGATTTTGCACCAGTATCTATATAAGCATAACCATTGTGTCCTAAAATGTTGATTTGTACCAAAGGGCGCGAATTAGAAGCGTTTTCCGCAAAAGAACTGCATAAAAATTCAATGGCCATAGCAGAATCTTTATTTGTGGTATTTTTCTTAGTACATTTAGGGCAGTTACTTCGGATAAAACCTGGGTTACCACAACCATAACACGATACAGATGAAACCTGCTTTGTACTATTCGTAGTGATCGATGATTTTTCTAAATTAACGTTCGGCGTATGTGCATCAGTAGATTTATGTTGTTTTAACTTACGACACTCGTCTATGGTGTGTCCCGCAATTTTACAATACGAACAACGCTTTTTGTCTTTTTGTTCCACGAATTTACGATCATCCGAATTGTCAAAAGTTTCTTCAGCTAGGCGAGCTTGTGTTAAAAGTTCTTGAAAAGAGTTCACTTTGTCACGCGGCACTTTTTCCCGAACTCTTTTATGTAAAAGACCGTATACCATGTCCATTTGAATAGGTTCGGTTAGAGTTCCACTAGGTAATTGAGCTAGAATGGCACGTGCCTTACAAATAAATACATCGGTTTTTGTCTTTAAGTCTTGCTCTTGCGAAAACAGTTCTCGATACACGCGATATGGAGGTTTACACGGACCGAAAGTTGATCTTAGTAAGTCTATGACCTCATTCCACGTCGTTACGGTCGCTTTTACACCTTGAAACCACGTCGCGGCAAAACCATCGAGAAGCATGGGCAGTCCTTTTAGCGCGTTATCGTCCGTAATTTGCATGCAGTCTTTATAGATTTCAATCGCGTCTATAAAAGCTTTTACATCAGAGTCTTTCGAACCGTCAAATCTGGAGCTACATTTAGTAAAATTTCCGGTAACTACAGGGGCTTGTTGCACAACTTGCCCCGACTGCTGAGCAGTCACAGTTATACGCGACAAAAGCGCCTCGAATTGTTCATTCGTAAGAGTAACACTCATTTTTGCAGGATTTGGTTTATTTGAGCGTAATAAATACGGACTTCTTACTACTGGTAGGTCAGATTTTGAAACTTCTTCGTCCGTGGTCGTTAAAAAATATTGAAACATGTACTTACAGTATGCTGATTTCTTTCATACTTTTATTTACCAATCTTCAAGGTCAAGGTCACTGACTGTTGCTATGTTGATGAAATTTGGGGGAAACACAGCGCGTTAGCCTTGAACACACTTTAAAACACTAGATAAATATTACCAAATCGAAATACTTTAAATTTACTGAATCCACAGTCTATTTTGATTGCAAAAGTCCGGTAATTGTTCTACCCACGTAGAAGCAAAGCGGTGCGAATCAAAACGACGACGGGCGTTGCACGGCAAAGTCCGGTAATTTTCCAATGTCCGACCGAATCGAAATACTTAAAATCCACAGTGTATTTTGATTGCAAAAAGTCCGGTAATTGTTCTACCCACGTAGAAGCAAACGGTGCGAATCAAAACAACGGGAGTTTTTCAGCGAAGTTCGACCGGGCGCGTTACCAAAATTTGAAGAATTTCACCACAATTCTCGCGATTTTATCACTTTCCGACGGCCACCGTTGAGCGCCAGTGTAACAGAGAGATTTCCGTCACTTATTTTAGGGTTTTTCGTCGAGGTAAATAAATGCGAGAAAAGAATATTAGTGAAAAACATCTATTTTCAACAGTAACAAAAGACGTGTTCTAACGTATATCAAAATCAAACTTAAACTATTTTTAGCAATGTCAATAGTGTCTTTGTTTAAACTGCAAATAACAACGTTTAAGGGTAGGCAACACATCATGCTTACAGGTGATGCTGCCTTAAGGCTGAACATATACGTAATGAAAGTCCACCTATTGCCATTAGTATTATTGAGATGTTTCACTAATACTTAACTAGCGTCTGCTAAAGCACCATCATGCAACTACCACATATTCTCAAATCGGGAAAATTGTCTCCTATAAAAGCTAAGTATCTCTCACCATTCAAGCAATGTGGCAAGAAAATGGCCCTATTTGGTGATCACCAATTATTCCAGCCTACACATTAACAGAAAATTGATACTGCGAATTTTTCTATTCGATTTTCGTTCGTCCACTTATGAAAATTGTAAAAATTCCAAATTTAATTTCTTGTTAAAAAGTCTTATTTGTTGACAACACATTGGCTACAAAATTGTGATTTCTTTGGTGTTTACCCCAAAAACCAATTACAAAAGATTTGTCTTCGTGAAAAATCTTCAGGCGAAAGAGTTTGAACCCTCCGGACACGATATGGAAACAATAACTATTCTTTAAGGGTCCGATGTACAATCCAGTGTGGGACACCGACTTGACCGTTTTCATGTCGAATTCTTATCAATTGAAATGCAAAATTTGTTCTTCTGGTTTCCACTACAACTTCACGATATCTTCAGCGATTATTAAATTAGGCCTTACACTGCCTGTGTCCAGAAGTATTTGGGATACTTCTACGAATGTTCTTCTAGCTGGTAGCCTTCGATCAAGAAAACGTTCTTGGTAAATATTCCTAGCTTCCTTAGAATTGCAATAAGCCTCTCCGTAAATAATAAGCATATTATCATGATATATTATCGTGATACTCACGTACCAAAAACATCACTTTGATATCAAAATGCACGCACTGATACAGTAGTACATACTGAAAGTTAAATGTGATTTCAATTCGGGTAAAAATTTATTGTCTTAAGGTATGCAAGAAAATATGAAACCATTTTTGCTCGATGTAGATATTTATTTTTTGCCTACCAATACGATGCCTCATTCAGTCGGTCAGGCGGAGTACGACGTTGCCAAATTTTGTGAGGGATTTTGTTTTTATGCTTTTCTTTGGAAAATTGTATTTAGTTATCAAGAAAAATATTTTTAGAGACAGTTATTTAATAGATAGGACATATAATACATTTAGGGCTATTGGGCATATGATTTTAAATTACTTAGGTGCAAAATTAATTTATTTTATGACTAAAAAGACCTAAGTTCAGCTTGGCTTACTCTATCAGCCATTTAATTTACGACGTCACATTTTTGGACAACCTGTGTATACATCAATTAATATTATTCCATAAATCTTTCATTCTTTTTAAAAGAACTGCAGCTGACTTTTAGATAGGCACATTTTATACCATGTAGGTAACGTAATGTAATACATAACATAAATCACGAACACTATGCCCCACAACCAAACAAATCCCTTGGCGAGTTAAAGTGGAAAGAGGCATGATAATAGAAAACTGTTTTGAATATTGCTTGTAAGCTTGGTAATATTCCTTGTATTAACTTTTTCTTTACTTTTTCTTGTTACATTGGTAATAAAAGTTACATAAATATAATTATTTATATTAATTAAAAAATGGAGTACGCCTTCTATGCATCATAAAACAGTTTTTGGCTTATAAGGAAAAAATCCAATGTCATCCTTAAGGGGTTTAAGGTAAAAAGAATTTTAAGAATAATATGGTACGCCACAGCATTTTTCTAAAATAAAAACATTTTTTAAAATTTCCAATTAGTATTTAACAAAATTAATCTTTTGACTTTATTATATAATACAAGGTTTTCGTGTAAATAAATAAATGTTATTTCTTGGCTAAATTTTTACATACCCAGAATTTGTTGGCAATATCTCGGATTCATGTTAAACACGTAAAAATAATGTGACAATTTTTGGATTTTTTTCTTCTAAAGCCCCTCTTCACAGAAATATGTGCCCCTAAAGGACGCCACTGGAAATCGTTTTTTCTTGAATAACTTTTATAGTACTTGGTATAATAAAAAAATTTTTATTATGATAAATACTAGTAAGGAATCTCTAAAATGGTATTCTTTATTTTCAAGAAATTAAAAAATAATGTTTTAGCATTGTGGAGGGTCCCATATTGTTTGATAATTAAAGCTAGGGAATGCATAAAATAAGAGGGAGGTTATGTCGGACCGACAAACAAAATTATTAACTACAACTCTATTTAAACAAACAGGAGTTTGTTTAAATAGAGTTGTTTTTATAATATATATAAATATATATATATATATATATATATATATATATATATATATATATATATATATATATATATATATTCTATAGCCAAGAGTTTCAGCTATTAAAAAATAATATTTTTATTCCTTTATTAAACGGGGTGTAAAAATAATTATTACTATTGTGTAAGAGTTAATCCGTCTATGTCAAACTAAGGAAGGCAAATGTTTTACAAGGATATCATTTTAAGGAGTCCTAACTGGTATTAATCGTATTAAAAAATTATTTTATTCTACCAAGTGATATAAAAGTTATTTACGAAAAACCGATTTTAAGTGGCATCCTTTAAGGGCACATATCTCTGTAAAGGGAGACTTTAGGAAAATATTTTATATGAACTTGTCACATTATTTTTATGTGTTTTATATGAATCCAAGAAATTGCCCACGTATTCTTGGACAACCTGTATATTTAGGTACTTTTGTTAAAAATAACATGTAATGTTGTAATGCGTTGCACTAGTTATACTATAATTTAACCTAAGTATTTGTAAAATAAAATAAAAATTAAAACAGTTCTTTTCGTAATTTTTTTTCTTGAGACAAACACTTATGCACTACCAATTTTATTTGCAATATAAGTAGTTTATAAAACAAATAAAACACAATAATGTTTAATGATATGACTGATTTAGATTTTAAAAATTAATTATATCTATTAGAATAACAGGTAAACACATCTAGAGAATCTTAATTTTCTAATTTTTTCATTGTAAATGTGAAAGATACAAAAAAATATTTTTTAAATGAGTTGGCCATTTTATAATAAGCAAGCCACTATAAAGCAAACTAATAAAAATTGTTCTCTTACATGGAAGACGTTTGGAGAATTAAATTAAATACTACTTTTTAAAATAACTTTTTAGATATTATGTCAACATTGCTCTTTAATATTTAATTTAATTTTTAATATTTTTTTCTAATAGTTGATTTTAATGTTATTTTAAATTTTTAGGGTATTGGATAAGAAGCAAAGGCGATTGCGAAAAAAGATTTTTAGTTTCATATGTGTCAAACTTTTTAGTGATTACTGTATAAGCTACGCCAAAATATTAAATGTATTATTAGTTAAAAAAATCTCTAAAGTAAGTATTAACGAGAATTTTTAAAGTTGAAGTTAGCAAATTGTACTCTATTTTTAAAAAAGGGTTTTACTTAGCTTGACCTGTTTATTATTTGTTATTAATTGTTATATATTATTTGTTTAGGTCAAATTTAGTAATTGGAATTTGACCCCTTCCTTACGATCGATTGATCTGAAATTTGATACATACTCTTAGTCTTGATGACAATATAATATAATATATTATCTGATTGTAAATCCAAGATGGCCGCCGATACAAAATGGCCGATTACTTATTACTTTACTACAATCTCAATATGGGTATCAAATGAAAGTTTTTGATTGGTAGACTAAAGTTCACTAAAAACAATTAAAATCCAAGATGGCCGCCGTCACACAATGGCGAATTACATAGTTTTCACAACTCCCTGAATATAAAATCGTTTATTAGTTCTGGTTAGTTATAGTGAGGCAATATATGAACCTTAATAGAATAAAAAGTATCAACTAACAATAAAACTAAAAATTTGAAAATAAATTTTATTAAAAAAAAAGATTGTTAAACGGTTTTATTGTACTATAAGTTAAAAAGTAATATAGTAACTTCTATCTACCAGATCGCATCAATCTTCTCATTAATCTGGGGTATTGATCAGAGAAATAATAAAATCGTTGGACACTTGAAATTCCTATCCTAATATTTACTCTGAATGAAAATGGTAATAACACTGGTGTATTCCCTGAAACTTGTATGGATATTTTTGTTTAATGTATTTTGGTAAAAAATATTTGAGGAGTGTCTTTTTAGAAAAGAATATATTTAGTTTTTATTTTTGTTTTAAACTTCTTGTGAAGTTTTATTAATCATATTGATATTTACAAATTATTTACCTTATATTGAAACAAAATGGTATATGAAAAACAAATGATACTAATAACTCAGTTTAAACTAATGAATGTTTACATTTTAATATGATTAGTAGGATCCCACTACCACAAGAAATTTAAATCAAAAATAAAAATTGAATATATCGCCTTTTGAAAAGACACTTCTCATTTTTTTTATTGCAAGAAAAAATATTTATAAAGTGCTACTCCTATTTTGCACTAGTAGCGGTCAGAAGCCAATATGTGCGGCACGAAATAGCTTTCTGGAAAATATGGAGCTGTAAATATTGGGATCCGAGCCCTAGGATATTGGACTATTGCATATTGATTCTCTAGAAGCTAAAAGAAACCCAAAAACAATATTTCAGACATAATAGCAGTATGTTTTTATGTAAAACTAAAGCTAAATATTGACCACCCATACAGGATGTTTCATAACTAGGGGAACTTATATATAAAAATAGGAAAAGGATTAAAACATGACTTCTTACTTTTCCCTAAAGTAAATGTATAATTGGACTCTTTTTTAAAACATATGTTATACATTTTAATATGCAAAATATAGTGCTGGATACAGGGTGTTGTAATACTGCCAAACTTTGAAAGATTATTCCTAAAATGATTTTAGGATAAAAAGTCTATATGAGCATTGGTTCGCAAATTCTTTGTTGTTAAGATACAATGTGTGTATTTAATTATATTTTAGTGGCGTGCACCTAAATGAATATTTGCGAAAAGATCAAATGTCCGCCACTGACTTTACTACATTTTCTTCTTATTTTATTTTATTTAAGTTTATAAAAGTACTGTTTTTTTAAGTTTTTAACTAATTTTTTAAATATTTTGCTTGGTTAAAAAAAAATAACTATTTACAATTCCATACCCCTGGACCCAATAAACACACTTAATTTAGTAATTAATATTTACCGCTGTTGTTGCATAATAAGTATTTACAAATTTAAAAAGAAAACCGTTTTTTTGTAGGTATATAATGGGGCGAATTTAATTTTTCTAGAAAACTAAGCAAAATATAAAAAAATATAAGAAATCCGAAAACTATATTTTTACTAGGGCTAAGCCAGCCCCAATTTAATTACATTACTCTAAATAACATCGCCAAATTACAAGAAAATGGGGTATAGAATATTTAAGATATTTATGTTTTACCCATCTATTATTGATCTGTAATACCTTAGAAACGGAATATGTTATGGTAGCAATAATACCTGCTATCACACCTAGGGCATTATAAGCGGGCATTATGATAATGCCCGCTTATAATGCCCTAATGCCCTAACATGGAAATTTTATTGCTTATCCAATTTTATTTTTCTCATAATAAAGATCAAGTTTATACAAAAAATAATTTTTCTTTAAACAATACTAAAAATTAAACTTTATTTCCAAAATAAAAATTACAATTTTAAATATCCCGGAAAATGTAGCTGATCCCACTATAGAATGGTCGGTGTTTTTTGTGATGGTAGCAGCGGTGGTAGCACTAACGCTATTTTGTATAGAAGAACAGTCCATTAAAGAATTTTCAATAGTCGATAAGGAATTAACCTCGGAATTAACTGAATTTTGGCTACTTTGTTTTTGGATGAAATACTTTCTTCTATATATCCTTCAGCTACTGTAGAGCTTTTCCATTTCCCATGTTGTTTAAGCGTTTCAAACGAAGCACCTGTCTCAACAAGTAAAGTTGACAATGTGCGACGCAAACAGTGGCCGGTGTAAGCTTCTGCATTTTCCTATGGTATTTTTTCCAATGGGTTGTACTGTACATCGACCCTTTCTATAGGTAAGAAAGAATCTTCGCTCCTTTATACCAGCTGGTCTTAATGTTGTGTACTTTTTATTAAATTTAAAGCGCCTAAATCTTCTTCAATGATAGTAAAACTTTTTGAAGTTGAAGTTTTAGTTTCTGGTACCTTTATAACCAAGACTGTTCCTCTATCTTCAAAGTCATCAATAGTCATTTTGACCAACTCATCTCGTCTTAAACCTCCAAAAACACCCATTACCAATATGACTTTGTGTACCAAGTAGATATCATCAGGGGCCTTTTAATAAATTTTAGTATTTGTTCTCCTTCCAAAACTTTAGACTTCTTCGGGACCTATCCTTTCGACTTAACTTTTAAAAAAGATATGAAACGATGGTATTGCGAAATTTCTATATTTTCATAAACCATCAACGTAGACCTGAGGGTGGAATACTTGGTCCAGAGAGAGTTCGGACTGTATTTTTCCGACTAAAAATAATAAATTTTGTTAAACATATGTATTAAAATAAAATCAATAACCTATCAGTTCCTGAAAATATGCCATTAAAACGGTTTCGGTTATTTGAAGAATTGCGTTCGCATCTTTCCAAATACCAAATATGCCATACTCTATACTAAAGGCAAAAGATTTTCGGTTGCTTTTATGGCCTTTTCTCTTATATTTTGTAAAATTTCTTCCATTTTAAGCAAATCGTTAAATAAAAAATGCCAACTGATAGAAACATTAAAGTCAAACTTAACACCAGTCATTATCTACTTACGTATACAGGTACAGGTGCAACTTATTTTTTATATTGCGAATAAATAATGTAATTAGTCATTGAAAAACTCTTTTTGGGTAAAACATAAAGCATTGTATGCACCACGGGCTTTACTGGACTATAATGCCCATCAGGTCGAAATCTAGCCCTTGGGCCAGAGGCCCTCGGGCTATTTCGACCTTTAGGGCAATATAGTCCTAGTAACGCCCTTTGATACATAAATAGCTGTTATGAATTACCAATAGTTTCTTTGAAGTTGAACAACCATATTAATACATGCTTTTTTTAAATCATGCAATTAATCATTTCTTAAAAAAGGTTGGCAGCGTTGTTTTTAAAAACTATATAAATTTAAATAATGGTGTATTTAAATAAATTTTCATTTAATTTTTTATAATATAATTTGCTGTTTGTAATCTAAAATCTCGTTTCAATAAAATTACCCAAACGGTAAAGGGGGATATCAAAAATGGTTGGTAAATACGTATACCTACACCGGATAGTGCATCGCTAGACTAACTAAAGGACACTGGCGTAGATAATATTTTTAAATTACTATATCTAAAACTCCATCATAGGACCCACACCCATCAAATTTATACCAAATGTTAGTGGCCTTAAGGGAATACTTTGGCAAAAAAAATAAAAATTTGGCCATCGCTTCCAGAAAAGTTTAATGTTTCAATAGCGAATTTTCTGTTATTTTTTTTTGTTAATCTGATCAAATTTTGTCGACACATTCCAAATTTCGCTAAAATATTTACGTTTTTCTGAAAGTTAGACAGTTGAAAATTTTGCATAAAAAATTGGAGTAAAATTTTTTTAACTGGCTATAGTTTTTTAAAAATATAGATAATTTTTAAAATTTGGAATTTATCAATATAATTTAATTAAATTCACGAAAATAATACAAAAACGTTATTCGCTTTTGATTTTTCTGGGTTATCCAAAAAATCAGCTTGTTTTGGCAAATCTCAAAATAAAAATTTTCTTTACCGAAGTGTTTCTTTTAGGACTACTAGCATCTGGTATAAATTTGGTATGGTTTCTATGTCCCAGTTTTTAGATATAGTAATTTAAAAATATAACCTAGGCCAGTGCCATAGGAAATTTCATGTAAATTTTAACACCTTTAAATATTGGCTTCTTTACTGATTCTACAACAAAATTATATTTAACAATTTTGGGGACGTTATTAAGAAAAGCTCACATACAATTTTTTTTATTTTCTAATAAGCGAATTAAATTTTATTGAAGAAAAACTTTATATAAAATTATTGCATACTTATAATGAAAAATAGTGCTTGGACAACCTTGACGGAACAGGGAGAACGATGGGATAAACATCTAATAGCCCGACACCCACGGTACTCTGGTATTAAGGCATATGCCTACGTGGGATGTCAAAAAGATAAAAGAAACTAAAAATTTAAGAATAATAAATTAAAAAAAAGATGAAAATGAAGTCGGGTATTAATATTCCGCTAAACTACTAAATCTACTAAATGTTAATAACTAAATACACAAAAGATTTTTATACTGTAATACCATATGTTATTACCCAACTTCATTTTCTAAAAAAAAATTGTATTCATTATTTTTAAATTTTTAGTGAGTATTATTTATCTTTTTAAAGTCGATTTTTTTAAATATTTATTCTTATCATACTTAAAAAAATATATATTTGTAAGATTTTGTTTAACCAAAAACAGTAAGTTGAGGAAATTTTAAGAGCTATCGAAAATGTGTTCTCCCATTATAAATCGTTTAGCGATTTGGGATTACGAGACGGGCAGCAATATAGCGAAAGGCAGACTCGGTACAGCCCGAGGCAAATAGATAATGAACCCAAATAACTAAGCTTTTTCTTTTTGTTCTAACGCCCTTCCTATTGTTTTTTTGTTTTGAAATTTACAGGAGTAAAATGAAAAGTGGTGTAAAAATAGTTTATCACAATAAATAACATAGTTATTTTGAGCCTTTTTAATAATTTATTTACCTAAAAAGTAAATAGAGTGTTACAGAAAATGTGAGATATATTGCAGAATTATAAAAACACATTAAAATAACATAAAAGTTTTTACATTTTTTTCCTACAGCCATTCTTTATATGGATATGCAGCATGTGCCTTTAAAGGACGCCTTTAAAATGTTTTTTCAAAATAATAATAATACCGTTTGACGTTTAAAAAATATTAGAATATGAATAGTATTGCACACCCAGATCAAAACAGTATCAACCCAAAAAGAAAAATTGAGATATTTTACGTCAGTAAAGTGGTTCTAGCGACGCTATACTGCTTAAGCAAGCAGCAGCAGAAGTCCGTTCTCTATAGAATTCTACCTTGCTTTCTATCGTAGATTTCTACTCGAGAAGTCAATAATTGCACTTTTTGATACTCTGTGTCACAATAGACTAAACATGAAAAAAATGTTCGTAAAATGTCTAAAAGTTTACTAATACTTCCGTGTTGAAACTGTGCAATATAAAAAGGACACACATACAGCTATTGCGAATTAGATTTACGGAATAACCTCCTTTTCTGAAATTAAAATTTTTTGAAGATTAACCTAACTTTTTTTCAAATAAATAGCTATCAATGTTCCCTACTGTGAATAATATAAATCACTAAAGCAAAAATATGTGATCAATTTATCTAAACTAAAAAATTAGCTTTATACAATTGTGAATCTTTGCAAAAATCAAGGTCACATTGGTTGAACAGTAAACATACGGCTAGAACTAAAATTATATCTTTCTATCATTGAAAAAACAATAAAATAAATTTTTACATTTTAATAACACAAAAACAACCAAATAAATAAATAATTCATAGCAAACTAACGAACACCTAAATTTATTTTAGGGTTATGTACGACTTTTTAAAAAATTGTAGAATTCTACACGTTCGGAGACCTCGCTTATAGGCGACTAATTTGAGCCATTTTTTGTTGTTAATATGGTTTAAAACATTTTAAAAACATTATATTTTCTTGCTAAACGGTAACGTCATGTACGTTGCCTATTTAACCGTGTTTGAATACATCTCGAACAATGGTTATTAACAATTACAATATACTTATCTCTGTCGGGCGGGCGTATGCATCGTGCTCATTAAAAACGTTTTTCGGTCATTTCTTGTAAACTTTTGACAAGGCAAATGAAAAATGTTTATATTGGGTGTAAACTAAGGTACATATTAACCCTAAAAAATTAAAATCCTAGTCATAACCTTAAAATTTATGGTGCTCTGATGCATTGGTTTGAAAACCTACATTTTCTTGATTTTCATATTTATATTGTCATTTTCAAACACGGGTTGAACCACTGAGACGAATACGGTTAGCAAGAAAATTTGACTTCATGCGTGTTTTCTTGAACCTTTCGTCTAACTGCTTTTGCGTGCGAAAAAGTATCTCTCTAAGTACTTCTTTAGAAAAAAACTATTATGGTACTTGGTATAATACAATACTTTTTAATTTAATAATAATTAGTTAGGAGTTAGGACTAGGCCACCTTAAAATGGTATCCTTGTAAAACATTTGCATTCTTTAGTTCGTCAGGAGAGAACTACTCACCCTAGTACGATAGTGCTTATTATTTTACATCCTGTATAAAGGAAGAAAAAATAATTTTCGAATACCTTAAATCCTAAAATATACTAGTGGAAAAAAATAAAGGATACAAAAAGACTACAGTTTTTTTGCATTTTCAAGTGGCTAAATTTCGTTTAAAAATAATTGTATGTAACGTTAAAAAAACGTTTAAACGCTCGATGATTCTAGTTTTAAAATTCTACGGTTAAATTTTTTCAAGCAACTTAACCACTATATGGATCGGATAACTTGTTTATTGAGCTTTAATTTTCTTTTTTTTCTTACGTTCGATACGACCATTTCTCGCTAAGATATTGAACTTAGATCAAAAAAGGACCTTTTTATCTTTAACCCTCAATATTTCACCAACCGCTAATTGCACAGAAAAAGGGTTTTAAAATCTTGAATAAATACTTTACAAAAATCGGCAATGGTTTTTGAAAAAAAAATAAAAATGTTTTTAACGTTAATTTGAAATATCAAAAAAAAAAAAAAATGAACCGAATAAACTTCAAGAATTTTTTTTCCGTATTCATTACCATTGCGCGGTACATGTTGCTAAAAAAAAATACCTTAAGATCTTAAACCTAAAAATTTTAAGCTCGTAAATGATTTTTCTTAAAATTTAAATACGATCATTTTTAAGCAAAATACACTCACTTGTAAAACGTCAAAAAATTTGAAGTTTTTTGTATTCTTAATAATATATCTGGTCATATTTTAAGTTTGTAGATAAGTTTTAACGTAAAGTTAACTCACGTTCAACCTTTTCCACATTTCGGCGTATAACATGCATAGAGTATCGATAATGAAGACCCAATTTTCGAGTGAATAAACGTTGAGTAGCCAGAACTGAGCTACCACTTTGGAAATATTTTTATTACTTTTAACCGATCAAGAAGAGTCAGCCGCTGCATTATAAAACTGCATACTAAACTTAATATAGTAACACCTAGAAATTAAAAATATATAGATTAGAAACCAAGAAATCTCTATTTAAAATACTATTACTCTTATTGAAAGACCCTTTATAACAATACTTGTTAATCCCTCGTATACTACTAAGTATTTAGTAACAAATAATACAACGAGAAATAAAGCTGGTAAACACTTGACAATCAATCCGGTCTACCCGAGTTCAGGTACACTCAAGAGAGAAAGTATTGAAATAAATCTACTAACAATTAAGGGGAAGTTAAAGCTGATTACTTGATAAACTGTGGTTGCTCCAACAAAATAAGATAAAAATATTACTAAATTACTTACAAAGTCTAATATTATAAAGAAGAATTACTTTACTAAAACGTTTCAAACTTATTTTTGTAATATACCTAGGGTCTTTCAATAAGATTAATATTTGAAGATATGTTCTGTAGTTCGGCGGATTCATTTATTGGATGGTAATTATTTGGATACACGTCAAAAATTAAATTAAAAGTACTAAAAAACCAAAAAAAAATGAATTCAGTTTTAAATTTTAAAATTTTTATCTTTTTTTTAGGAGATTCTGAAATCTCTTTGACATTAAATTTCAAATATGTTTGTTTGGTTATAGTGTCATAGTGGCATAGGTAACTGTTTGCTGGTGTATTTATTGTTTATATTACAAAAAAGGTGAATAGTTAGTTAATTTTTAGTCTTCCTGAAGATACTTCAGTATCAAGCAAAGGCAACCAAGTGTTATTTAAATTAACTGAAATTGATGCTACACAATTATCTTTATTTAATAATATATACGCACTTTATTTGATTTTGCGTTTTTAGAACAAGTTTCCTTTGCTAAAATGCTCGAAGCATCCCAGTTTATTCTATGATTGTTATCAAATGCGTGTTGGCAGATTTTTGATTTATGAAATTCTGTGTTTTTAATGTATGATCTATGTTCTTTTATGCGTTTGGCTAATGCGAATGCAATAAGTTTTATATAGGTGAAACTTGTAGACCAATAAAATTATACTAAGTCAAACTTCAGAATTAAAAACAATTTAGGTACCTGTTTAAGTGGGAAATTTGCAAGGTTTACTTTTTTATTTATTTATTTATTTATTTATACAAATAGGATGCCAACAGGCCTAAGGCCCAATAGCGACATCCACAAAACAATACAAAAGTGTACAGATATTATATCAACTTATTATACTTAATTATATTATAATTATTTAAATATATAGAAATAGAAAAGTCAAATTATTGAATAGAAGTTTGCCTAATTCTCTTTTTAAAAGTGTCCAGTGAACAGCAAAAGATGTCGACAATTTTGAAAGTTATCATTATAAACTGTTATTATACGATTTAGTGGGGAATGTTTGCCTAAATTGGTTCTATAAAAACAGCTTGCAAACAAATTTATATTTCTGAGATTACGAGGAGGTACAGCAAAATAAATTCCGGAGAGTAAGTCTGGGGCATCGATATTATTGTTAATTATTTTATAAAGAAAAAATGCATCTGAGTGAATTCGGCGGGTTTTTAGTGAGAAGAGATTAAAAGTTTGTCTTAATTGACATGCATTTGCGTAAGGATTATATACGCCATTTGCTTTGTAGTCTAAAAATCTTAAAAATCGGTTTTGAATTTTTTCCAATCTGCTTTCATAGATACCATACTGTGGGGACCATATAATACTTGCAAAATTTAATTTGCTGTATACAAAAGCAAAGTACAATATCTTTAGAGAATGAATAGAGAATATATGTTTACAGGTCCTCACAACAAAGCCTAACATTTGATTACATTTAGAAGCTACATAATTAATATGATAACTAAAGGTCATTTTCTTATCATAAATTACACCTAAATCCTTAACTTGATCTACTTGCTTTATTAGAATTCCATCAAGACTGTAGTTATGCAAAAATATATTAATATTTCTAGTAAAAGTTATGTAAGAACATTTATTTGGATTTAAAAACAGTTTATTTGCTTTACAATATTGAGAGAACCTATTTAAATCATTCTGAATAGAAAAACAGTCACTTATACTTCTAACACAGCTAAAAATTTTCATATCATCGGCATATAGTAGAAAATTACAGAATTGAAAACATTTCTTTACATCATTTATATATATTAAGAATAACAACGGCCCCAAATGTGAGCCTTGAGGCACTCCAGAAGTGACGATGTAAGGTAGAGACTTAAAACCATTTACTGTGATGACATTACTTCTATTACTTATATAGGAGGCCAACCATTTCAGAAGGGCTCCATGTACACCAATGTCAGCAAGTTTCATTAATAAAATATTATGATCAATTTTGTCAAAAGCCTTACTGAAATCAGTGTACACTGAATCCACCTGAATTTGACAATCCATAGAGGAAAGAATGTACTGCGAATAGCAGGCCAAGTTTGATTCAACGGATCTTTTAGGAAAAAAGCCATGATGTTCCAAAATTATTAAAGGTTTTACTGAGTTTAACATAATGCAATGGACCATAAACTCAAGAACTTTACTAAAAATATTTTGTTTACTAATAGGTCTGTAGCTAGTAACATTATTCTTTTCCCCCGATTTGTAAATCGGAATGACATTTGCCAGCTTCCATTTTTTAGGAAATTCGCATTGTTCAAATGACTGATTAAAAATAATCGAAAGTGGCACATGTAGAGAAGAAGCACATTTTCTCACAAACAAAGATGGAATCCCATCAGGCCCACCTCCCTTATTCTCATCTAAATCATTTAAAACTTTAAATACATCATTCGGTGTCATCTGAATGTGGGAAATCAAAGATACTTCTTCCCTCCTAGTATAAAATGAAAATCCCTGACTATAGTGCTGAGAGACGCTTCGAAAAAATTCAGAGAATAAATTACAAACGTTGGAGCCCTCAGCCTGCGTATTATTAAAGATCATTAAGTTTGGAATACTCTTACATCGCCTCCCCATAGAAGCAAACTGCCAAAAATTTTTTGAGTTACTTTGAATATTAGATTCAATTGATTTTACATATGTAATATAATCAAGTCTTATCATATTTTTGCTTTTGCGTCTTAACTGACAAAATAGGTTATAATCCACATCGCATCTTGATTTTTTCCACTTTTTGTGTGCCTTATTTTTATCTAAAATTGTTATCACTGTTTGCTGCCTAAAGTAAATAGGAAAGTTGTTATTAATTTTTCTTTTGGGAATAAAATTATTTATTGCATTAAAAATAATTTCATAAAGTATATCCACAGATAGATTTACATTTCTTACATTAAGGACTGCATTCCAGTCTATACTGTCAAAATATTCATTGATGTTTTTATAGTTACCTTGCTTAAAGTTGTAAGAGTTATTTGACTTTAACATGGGCCGAGAAAAACAATCATAAATAAATTCTATTGAATTATGGTGATAATCTACTGGTACTAAAGGATGCTCAGAACGAACTTAGTTCTTAATAAGGATATCATTACAAAGTATTAAATCAAGTGCCCGATTATTAGAGTTTTTAAGGCCATTAAATTGGAAAAAACCAAAGAAACTTAACATATCATTAAATAAGTTAAATTTAAAATCAAGACTATCCGGAAGAAAATAAAAGCAATTATTTTTTGGTTCCATTTGACATTGCAAAAATTAAAATCTCCACAAATTAAAATTTTATCATTTGATATTTTATCAAAGAGACTATAAAGTTTATCAATAAAGCACATTAGAGCAGAGTCATTACCTGGCGGAATATAAACGCAGCATAAGTGAATTTTACCTCCATCCATGGTATAAAGTGTGACCCATAAATCCTCAGCATCGCTTTCCCACTCGGGATGACGTATCGCTTGAAAACCTTCCCGAATAGCTATTAGTGATCCGCCTCCATCACTTTTATCACTAGCAGAACTTTCACGATCTCGTCTAAAAACTTGATAGTTCTCAAACAATTCCCTATTAGACACACCACTATTCAACCAAGTTTCGGTCAAAAATATCAATTCATAGTTACACGACACTAAATTAATTTTAAACTCTTGAGTTTTTGTGCGAAGACCCCTTACGTTCTGATAAAAAACGTCGAAGGTAACACAAATTAACAAAAGTTGATCTTAATCGATTTAGAAACTGCTTCAAGGGAACTAATTTGATCCAATAAATCTGACGCACTGGTGCACCATCCTCTTTACGGATTAGAATAGCACAATTTTTTACCCATACATATTTGTACCCTTTTGCTCGACCTGCCTCACGAACTTTTTTAAATAGCAGTTTATTTTCAGAGGAAAGATGCTCAATAATATAAATTCCTGTAGAAATGCCCTGCAACATGATCAAGCGGTTGGCACCCTTCTTAATTTTTGCGGCTATTAAAATATTCTCTTTTGTTTTACGGGTAGAGTTATTTTTCCGCACTAGTGCGCAAAAGTGTCACATTTCAAACTAAATTGCGTGCGGAAAAGTGCTGCTTTCCACATGCTAGTAGAAAAATTAGTTTATCAATAAATTAATATAATACCTAAATTTTATTTTAAAAATAACCATTTATTTATTTCATTGTTTTGATCGTTACTTGATGAAACTCCATTATCAATGATTGTATTAAAATAGAACACTAAGTATTTGATTGTGAAGAAGTTCCACTTTTATTCACAACTTGTGACAAGTGTTTTGCTAACACTGTAGCTTCCTGAGATATATGTAGATATAAATACAAATTCCAAACTTTTAACATATTTTAGGTAGAACAAATGGTCAAAGGGTGTTAGGATTTTTTAACATTTGTTTTTTATTATTTGCTAAAAATATTTCATAAGGAAGAGTTGTTGACTTCTAGCTGGTCATTTAGGATATACTGAGTACACAAGAAAGATTTTAGAGAAAATACTCGTTGGTGGTCAAAGCATAGAAATGCAAGCACAGGGATAATTTATTTTATTTTAGTTTTAAACGTGTAATCGTGTAAATAGCAACAGCGTTAAAAGTGTTTGTTTGATATCGTGTTTAGAGAGACAGTGAAAATTAAAGGTGAGTACATACATTTTTAATTATATTTTGCTTTTGCGTGGTCAAATAAAATTTAAATAATATTTTGTTAAATTAAATTTATATTGTGATACTTTTTATAACTTAAATAATAATTAGGCCCGACGAGAGGGCGCTGAAGGTAGTACAAATTACCGAAGCTCGAACTGAATGGGGGCGCCCGCGCGAGATGATATACAGGGTGTTCAAGAATATGTGGGCAATCTCTCGGATACATAAAGAAAACGTAAAAATAATATGACAATTTCCTATAATTTTTTCCTAGAGCCCCTCTTTAGAGATATATGTACCCTTAAAGGACGCCGCTGAAAATCGGTTTTACTTAAATAAGTTTTATAGTACTTGGTACAATAAAATAATCTTTTAATATAATAAATACAAGTAAGGGCTCTTTAAAATGGTATGCTTGTAAAACATTTGCCACATAAGTTCGTCATGAGCGGACTAACCATGACACAATTAATATTGTGAATTATCCACACGATTCACAATGGGGCAAGAAAGGCTTTCGGACTTATCCTTATAGTGTTGAAAGAGAGCTGTCAGAAAATAAATATTTATATAACATTGTTAAGACATTTGCATCAAATGACTCATCACTATACAAATTTTTGAGCCTTACAGGTCTAACGTTACTCAAATGGTTTACCAGCTTTCATACCATTGCATTAGATCGTTGTATTTTGCCAAAGAATTGGAGGGTATGCCGAAACAGTGTTTTAGCCACTAAAACTTTTTATATTTTTCTTTTAATTAATAAAAATAACTTCAACACTTTCGTTGCTTACTTATGGCTATTTTAGTGTATTTAGAATAAACAACATGTTATTATAAACCTTTAATAAGAAGTTCTAGAGGTAAGAAAAATAAATCCCTAAAACAACGTGTTTCATACATGCCACTTACAACGTTTTTACACGAAAACAAGTCTTTTACGACCTTGTTATACGTTTAATGAGTCAAAGGTCTTTTATTGTGGCGTGATTAGAGAGAAGACAGTATGGTTTTAAACAACTTTTAGATTTTTATAAAAATTAACATGATTTAAGGGTATTTATTTTGTGAGGACTAATTGCCGTCTGTGGAGGGACTAATCGCCGTCTGTAAGCCTTCCACAGCCCTTCCTTTTATCGAGCCCCTACTTTTGACTTGACTAGGACGTTGGCTCTTCTAATGAAATATAGGAGAGATTTTTGCCAGGGCACATAGAACGTTGTTACGCGGATATAAAGATCGTAATCGCTTTGACATCTCCACAAGAAAAAAAGTTGTGAGAGATTTGCGTAAAACGGTGGGGGCTTATGCATAAAGAACAATTTTTTATGGATATTCAACTTTAAACCAGATTGTCGGTTATAGAACGTTTTTCCGGCATACCCTTTAATTTTAGGTAGCAATTTAAACAGACCTTTTGGAGACTGCCAGGTGGCCTAGATAAAGCGTTAAGGAATGCAATGGAAATTTTTTGTATGAAACAACACTTTAAATCCTTAATATCTGTAAAACTGTTGGTCGTATCGATATTTACTAAGTATACATTTTTTTTGTGCAGAAAATATGAGATTTTTTTACTTGAGCCATAATATTATGGATATATCATATCAAGCCAAAAAAGGTATGACATTTAAAACATAAGCAAAGGACTACAAGTAGTGCCATCTACATTTTACAACAAAAACGTAAACCGTTTTTGATTCCTCACCTGAAAACACCTCTAAACCTAAATTTTGTACAAAAAAATTTAATAATAAAAAATAACTAAAATAAAATGAAAAGTTTGACACGTTGTATCTTAAAACCATCAACTTTTTGACTTAAGAAAATTATATTAGATTAGTTGTATTTTGACCCAGGGAGTTTGTGGTAGCATTTTGTACAGAATTACCGTTCTATTTTTATGTAAAATAAATACATATTTCTATACAAAATATTTGATATATACACTTTTTAGCTAGTAGTTGTCTACCAATAATTTTTAAGTTTATGCTTAAATGTTGAGACTTGCGTATTTAAGATATTTAAATAACAAACATGACTTTTATAAAATAGTTAACGCAACCTAGTATCTCAGAAACCTTTAAGCAAACTACCACAAATATGTTACTATAGTTGCAACTTACATGACATTAAGGTAAAATCATCCTTGTAAATCGTTTGGTACCGTAGTTAGGAAATATACCCTTCATTATTAATTTGGAAACAAGTATTATCATAAATTAAGTACAGTCCAAAGCAACTTCTAAATATTAGTTGTGGAAATGTATTTTCTCAGGTCAAAGCAGGCACTTTATTTTACATTAAACGACATATACAGTTATTTTAAAATCGTAAGAATTATGACATAAAGTAAAAGCATGCATTTTCCTTATTTAACAGTTAGTTAGTAATCATATCCGAATGTACACACTGTATATCATATTGGTGAATAAGTATTCATTTACAAAAACCCTTGAATATATTTTTTGGTTTCAAGTTTTCTTAAATTTGGTCTTTTTTTTCTTACAACAATGCATATTTTTTTCAAGACACAAAGTTTAAAATATTTCTCAGTTAGAATATTCAAATTTTATTGTCGGTATTGCGGGCAAATGTCGGTAGCGATTGTCACTTAAGATGCAAGGCAGACTCTCACCCTCGCGTAATAACTATTTAAAACAATTTAAGACGTTCAGCTCCATCAAGCTAATTTTCTTTACTGCGAGGCATCTTCCAAATTTTCATTAGCGTAGAGCCTACTTTACAGACAAGGCTCTAGGAACTTTACATGATAATCTACAGTGACTTCCAAAACATTCAAACACAAGACTTGTATATATTTAGATTTTTAAAAACAATAGAAAAATTTTAATTATAAAGTCAATAATTTATTTAAATAATAGTTATATTTCTTTAGTAAGTTAACAACTGAATATTTAAATGATTAATAAAAAAACCTTATGGTTAATATAAAATAGTAAATGGCATAATACAAATTTTTTACTCACAAAAATATTCGGACATGAAAATTAAAATAAATATAAATATATCGGTTTACAATAAATATTATTTTGTACGACCCCCTTTTGCTTTATCCACTTCTTGTAAACATCTATGCATAAATAAAACTAACGGAACTATTTTTTATTCATATATTTAGATCAATTTGTGTGTATTTCCTTCGTAATTTATTTTGTAATATATAATCTAAATATTAAATATTTTATGTTCTTTTTAAATTTAAATTTCAAAATAATGCTAGGCGTTCCAGTAGGATTGTAGTCTGTGGACTAGGGAAGAATTTTAATCACTTTTGGGTTATTTTAAAATAACCCTTCGTAAACAATATATGTTTTGGGTCATTGTATTTATATTTTTTTTTTAGATTTTGTCTTAAGATGTGTAAATAAATATGCTTGTCCTATTATTCAATAAAATCCAATTTACCCACACCTATTGATGAAATACACCCCTCCATCCTGACAAAGCTACCTCCGTGTTTAGCAGTTGGAACAGGCATTTCGTCTTTTCAGCTCCTTGTTTGCTTTTCTACACACCATTTGACGTCCATGCGAACGAAAACTGTTAAATATTAACTCGTTTTAAAAAAATCAGGTAATTTAAAGAATTTTTACATATGAAAAGGTATTCTTTCGCAAAACCAAAAACAATTATAGTTTAATTCTCTTTGGCAAAACTAAATCGAACTTTAACTTACTCACTACGTTTGTAATATTTATTTTTTAAAATGGTTTTAAGTTTCGAGCTACTAATTTTAAGGTTTTAATAAACTTCTTTTATATTTAATTGACTAGGTCTCTTTCAGTCAACAATTTTGGACGGCTGGTTTGCTTTTTTGGTAATATCCTTTCTTAACTTTTATACCACTGCTCTGTCATTAAGTGCACTCTTACTAAAGCAACAAGTTCCCAAATTTTTTCAAATGATATTGTTATGATAAAATATTACCAACAGGCTATTTTCAAAAGTAACATTTCGTTAACGTATCGACTATTGAAAATTCTTTAATGGACTGTTTCTTCTATATAAAATAGCGTTAGTGCTACCATCACAAAAACACCGACCATTCTATAGTGGGATCAGCTACATTTTCGGGGACATTTCAAAATTGTAATTTTTATTTTGGAAATAAAGTTTAATTTTTAGTATTGTTTAAAGAAAAATTATTTTTGTATAAACTTGATCTTTATTGTGAGAGATATAAAATTGGATAAGCAATAAAATTTCCATATTAGCGCATTAGGGCATTATAAGCAGGCATTATCATAATGCCCGCTTATAATGCCCTAGGTGTGATAGCAGGTATTATTGCTACCATAACATATTCCGTTTCTAAGGTATTACAGATCAATAATAGATGGGTAAAACATAAAAGTAATCTTTTGTTAGTTGCTATATAAAATGACAATGTCATTACCTTTTGCTTATTTATTATGTTACCTATTTAATTGACATTTGGCCAATTTAAATCTAAAGATCTGATGCAAAAGGATTATTTAGAATGGTTTAAAATTATTTAAATTAACACGTTTATATACTGGATGCCCACAAGATTACTTTCCAGCTGCCATTTTTTTATTTCTTTATAGATACTGACAAAACTTGAAAAGGTTAAACCAATAAAAAGTTATTTTTTTGCGAATGCAATAAGCTTTTACGACTCTCAGTTTCACCGATAATAATTGAAAATTTTGGTTTTTAAATAGAACACCATGTATACTGATTTTTGTTTTTGAATTTTGCAGTATATTTTACGCCGGAATACAATATTTTTTAAACCAATTTTGGTTAGATTTTATTTTTAAATTAAATTTTAATTTTTTATCTTAAGTGCCATGATTCTTCTTACATCACTTCCTATACTTTGCTTACTTGAAAAAAAAACTTATTTATTTATTTATTACTTTTTAATAAAGGAAAAACTAAAGAAGGACCATATCACTTTTAAAATACTTCTAGATGCAGTATTTTATAGTAAATTCAAAGATTTAAAACACTAAGACAGTTTACTTTAATTTCATTAAAAAACATTTATTATGTAGGTAAATGATTTTTGATAGCGCGTGGGGTATTCTGTATGAAGTATACCGGGTGACAACGAAATTACTATCCAGCAATTTATTTTCTTCAGTGCAATCGTATAGTTTTCAAATTTAGGGACGTTATATTGTATTACTAGATGCAAATTTTAGATATACTAGCATTTGTGTATTACTTCCGGTTTAATCGGAAGTAATATAAACTTATTTAAATGGAACACCCTGTATATTTTTTAGTATTTAAATTCTACAGGTCATTTCTGATATAAAACCTTTTATATATTCATAACCTAACTCTTTTGGTATTAAAGAAAATGACGTTTGAAAATGTCCAAACGACAGCACATTATACAGTTTTATGGAAAAATAAATAAAAATAACAAAAACTTAAAATGCTTAAAATAGTTCCTTTAAAAGACTCTACCTTTAGAGACCATTATAATACTACTTCCGGTTTAGCCGGAAGTGCTGTAAAATTTTAACTTCCAAGTATGATAACCCTATTAATTTTAATGGAACACCCTATATGTTTTTAGGATTTAAAGTCTTTAAGCTATTTCTGATATAAAACCTTTAAGCTATTCCTGATATATACCCATAACCTATCCTTAAGTTTAAGAAAAACTAAGTTTGAAAAGGTCCGAATGACCTCACAATAAACAGGTTCATGGATATTGTATCGTCGTATGGACCTTTTCAAACGCTGTTTTACCCTAAAACTAAAAAAGATAGGTTATGGGTATATCATAGATTTTATATCAGGAATAGCTTATAGAATTTAAATCTTAAAAATATATAGGGTATTCCATTAAAATTACCGGGGTTATCATATTTAAAAGTTCAAGTTTTACAACACTCCCGGTTAAACAGGAAGTTATTTTATAGTGGTCTCTAAAGGTAGAGTCTTTTAAAAGAACTATTTTTAGCATTTTAAATTTTTGTTATGTTTTTCCATAAAACTGCATATTGTGTTGTCCTATAGACATTTTCAAACGCCATTTTTTCCAAAACCAAAAAGTTAGGTTATGGATATATTAAAGGTTTTATATCAAGAATGACCTGTAGAATTCAAATCCTAAAAATATACAGGGTGTTCTAATTAAAATATCATAGTTAAACCCAAAGTAATAAACAGATGCTATTATATCCAAAATTGGCATCCGGTGATATGATATAACGTCCCTAAATTTGAACCCTATACGGTTGCACTAAAGAAAATAAATTGCTTGATAGTAATTTCGTTGTCACCCGGTATAATTCATGGTAGTTGCCATAAAAACAGCAACTGATTAAAATATTTTGTTCTAAATACAATTGCTTTTGTGCCTTTTAAAGTTTTGGTAGCTTCTAAAATTTTAAAAGAATTTAAAGTAAAACTTGTTATTACTTCATTATACCAAATTGTTTTGGTTTCAAAATAAAACATGTATGTTACCTAAAATTATTAAAAATTAATATTTATGATATGTTTATTTAAAACTAAATATTTATAATTTATAAGGTAAAATAAATAATCATAATATAAGTAGGTCAGAATTATAAAATAGAGGTTAAACATACTAGCAAATAATGTTTTTAAATTAATGTCGAATAAAATGCTTCATGCTCCTACCCGTTGCCACGTCAAAGATTTTAGTAGTATTTTTATTTTTAATTCTGAATTCAATGCGGGATCTGTAATATCACCGCAGGTGTGATAAGATCAACCCTTACTTCTTTGAGTTGCTTAAAAGCGTCATTAGCTGTGCCCTTGCTTAATGGTAAGAAATCTAACTTAGTTGACAGTTAAAAGTCAACGTGCTTTTTATTTCTTAATTACTAAAATATTTGTTTCGTTTAACCTATTTTTAAATAAAAGCTCTTTAAATATTTATTTGTGATTATCCACATTTTATAAAAAGGAAAATGTTGAAGCATACCGAAAAATTACAAAATTGTCAAGAATTATCATTGTGACCAAATAAATAATGTAAAAAAGCACAGATATTGTCAAATTGATTCAAGTTCTCTTTTAAAGATTTGTGGATCGTATACCTCAATATTGTAATTAATAGGGGATAAAAACTAAAACAAAAGAACATGACAAAGAGAAATTTCCCTATTTCAACAAATTGTTTAAGACATAGACATTAGGATGATTTTTTTGCGACTATTTTTTTTGGCCTCATCGTGAAATTTTGTTGGAAAAACTTCCAAAAACAATTCCGCGAAAGTTTTAGCCCTTAATATTAGGTACTCGCCCAAAGCGTATAAAGTATTCCCTTAAATAAACACGTAAACTTAAATCTTTTTTAATTTTCATAACTAAACTATTTAAAAAGGACGAACTTGCAGGGCAATGGTAGGTCCCGTGCCCCACTGCGGTATTCCTTTATGCCAAGTAAGGTCCTGGGATCATAAGGGAATCCCAAGACTGGTGGAGAAGAACACCAGGAAAGCGTCAGGCAAACATATTTTTAAGGCATACTCACCAGAATTTACTAAAGACCTTCTGAATTACAACCGGAATGCGGTAAAAATAATATGGGTCAACTAACAGGTCATTGCAGATCAAATAGACACCTGGAAACTTTGGGCTCGGCAGAAGAAAACCTATCCAGGTTTTGTCAGGAAGAATAAGACACTTCAGAACACGCAATTGTAAAGCCATTTGTCGTCTGCAGTTTGCAAGACTGGGTGAGGAAAAACCTAAAGCGGCAAGATTTACCAAGAGTCTAAAATTACCGGGTGGGATAGCATGCCTCAACATATTAATAGAGGACACACAATAAACCTGAGCAGGTTGCAGTGATAGAGGATATACAATCCACCTTCAAGCTAATCTAATCTAATATTGTAACGTAACTCATTATAAAAAATTATTCTGTAATGTAACTAAACACTCATTTACAAAAACTATAGCTATATAATTTAAAAATAGCCCAAATTCCACATAAACCGCCAAAATTAAGCCAATTTCTTATCGCCAAAAGCAAGGAGGTTGTATTTATCTTATGGTTTTATTTCTTATCTTAACATTGTAGACGTGAGGTGGGTGTCTGTTTCAAGAATCTGCTTGAATATTCCAAGCTTGTGCCAAGCTTAGTTGGAAGTGGCCCGTCTCCTTATACAAATTGTTCATATCTGAACATTACCATGCTAATAGCTCCTTCACTTTATTCTCCTGCTGTCTAGAGAACGCTTACTAGCGAGGGCGACGTACGTGAACGAAAGGGTTGGATGATTTAACTTGTAATTTTTAATTTTAATTGTTTTTTTATTTTTTTAACATATTACTTATTCTTTTTCTGTTCTAACAAGACACATAATTCTGGTTTACTTTTATTTTAAATACATGTAAAGAGTTTTTCTTGTGGTAATTTATGGTATATTAAAGTGGCAAAAAATTAAGAATAATATTGTTTTGAGTTGTGAAAATGCTTATTTATAGTCTAAAAGTGTTACATTCTTAAAGAAGTTATAACTAAATGTGGCAGAAAATGCTTTATCATTAATGTTAAAAGAAGCGTTTTGGACTTCCATTGTCTTCATTTTATTTATTCACACAACGTTTCGGGCAGTACTATCTCTGTCCGTTTTCAAAGGTAAAAAGTTTGTGAATAAAGAAAATTAAGACAATGAAGGTCCAAAACTCTTGTTTTAGTGTTATAACTAGTTTAGAAACTTTGTTTTATCCTTGTTAAGAAAGTATACCAGGATAGAGTATTAAGTTACTTTTTTGACTTCATTCAGTTTTGAATAGAATATACGGTATCGAGGTTTTACTGGTAAAAGTAAAACTATTATTCCTACTTTTAACGGTAAATATTTTAATATCTCTACTTTTCCACAAAAAGAACTACCAGCGCCGGATCTTAATTTTTTTCAACGCTTGGCAAAAATTGCCAATGAGCTATTTTTTACCCTAAATTAGACTTTGTTTTTATGCCTTGTAAATATATCTTAGTTCTGTTACAGGTAGGACATATTATACCCATTAAAAAAATTATCAATTTTATTTATGTTTTTAGAAAAAGTAAACCCAACTTTTTGTTAAACAAAAGATACAAAAACACATTAAAAAAAGTAAATAATTTAATATTTGAAAAAAAAATACACTAAAATAAGTTTTTGCAACTTTTTATAATTTCGATAGTTATTAATTTTCTTGCTTAATTTATCTCGTAACATTCCAAATCCACTGTTTTTTTACTTTTTAACTTTTATTTATCAAAAAATGGCCTTTAGTTTTTAAAGTTTAAATTTAAAATAAAATATGGAATATTGCCTTTTCTAATTTTTACTTTTCAATAATTTCCAATTCAGCAACGATTGGTCGTAGAAACTTTTGCTCTACTTATTTATTTCCTTGGTAAATTTTACGCATAATTTAGTTTTATTGTCTAGAGATTTTTTTAAATATTCTAATTATGGACTATGAAAAGAAAAGTGTTTTTGACAAACCTACTTTTTAGTCCATTTTCTCGTTTTTAAATTTACGCAAATTTGTAAAAATCAAGCTTTTTAGAGAATTTTTTAAACTGCTTCTTTTTTCACTGATAAATAACCCCTGAACCGCGTCGATTTTAATATTTAGAAAGACACAAGTTTTCTTGATCAGAGTTATCCCCTTTCCTCACGAACACTATGGTCAAGAAGCTTAAATAGGAAAGGGCGTTTAATACTCATATTACACCATCTTAGGAGTTTAAAATTCTCTCATTAGCAGTTTTTAGTTTTTTAAAATCCATTCAGGAATTTTCAAGAAAATACATTTTTCATTTAGTACTGTAGCGGGTGGCTCAGCTCTAAACTTTTTTTGTTTAAAATATCAAAATAATACTTTGTATAAAGATATATCACATAAATGCATCTTTAAAAAATTTACTTATTTTCTGTTACGTCCGATTTAGCCGAAACCGACCCTAACTTGCTTATTTTTAAGAAATACTCAGATTATTTTCAATTTGAATAGAAACCAACATTCCGAGTACAATGATATTGCATTTGCTATTTTTTGACTTTTAGCCTCTAAATATTTTACATTTTTAATGTAAAATATTTACCAGTACCATAAACAAAAATGTACGTCACTTTTTATTTAAATTAGTAAAAATAATCAGAGTGTCTTATTTAAAATAAAAAAGTAATTGGTAAGATACCCACCGACTAGAGACCTCGAAATTTAAGGGTAATTTTTACCTGAAAACTATCGATTTTGAAAAACTAAAGACAATTAAATAGAGAATTACAAACCCTTAAGATAATGCATCACTTCATCAACTTTTTAACATTTGTATTTGTGAGAGGAGGGGAATAACTCTAAACAAGTAAATTTTAACACCGAAAAGTGTCCGCCTAAAATTAAAAATTCACTTTTTTAGGATTTTTTTGTATATGTATAAATAACTGAATTATACGGGGTGGCTCGTTTTAATTGAAATGCGCTGATAACCGATCGGCATAATCGAAAAGGTGTTTCATCAGATGGGGGATAAAAATGTTATGCAAATATATATTTTATATTTTGTTACAAAATTAAATTAAGCACACTTTCTACATAAATAACATATGTAATTTATGTATAATAGACATAACTGAGAATTTAATAATCTTGAACGACTGAGCTTAAAACGCTTAAAGCAAACTTTTAAAACCAATACTGCCGAAAAATTGATGTGGTGTATTACATTAGCAAATCCGGTGTTTACATGAGACCGGGTCGGTAATAATAAGGTATTTTACATGTTTATTGGGCTGAAATGGAAGCCATTTAAAGTGTCCCCAGGCGGCAGTTGGCGCTCTTGTCTCGACGGTAAGCGACACGCGCCTAACCCTATTAGGAGTGTGCAGGAAAACATAGGCGGATGCTGCAGGAGGAGATCTGTCCACCTAAGTATCTTGTGATTTATTCTTTGGATTTAAAGACAGGTAATAGATTTTTTAACATGTAAAATAGCCTAAACTAGTACTGTAATTTATTCTTGAAGACAAGCGAGAAAAATATTTTAATATAAAAAATTATACACCAAATAAAAAACGAATTTTCATTGTACAGAGTGTCCCATTTTGGTTGTCCCTTATGGGAAACTTGGAAACCATAAGACATATTAAAAATCTGATACCGTACCTCGAGCTCTTTTGGAGAAAACATTTATGGTAAAAACAGATCATCGCCATCGCGAAGCGTTTCAGAGATACAGGGTGATTCTCGATTTTTAACTTTTTGAAAAGGCCCTGTAGCTTTGTTGTTATTACAGATACGAGAAAACTAATTGCACATTATAAAGACACTTTTTCCGTAGAATCAGTGGCGTAGCCAAAAAATTTTTTGAGCTGTCATTTTTGACATATGACCCAAACATGTTTTTTTATTAGGGACACCCTATAAGTGATTAGGTAATTAAATTGCTTATTTTTCTGATTAAAATAATATATCATAGTAGGTGGTTTAATAAATTTTTACGTCAAATATTGGAAAAATTATGATTTTAAAGACGCATTGCGGCTTCTATCTGTTTTTAAATTGTTTTATATTTTTCTTTAAAAACAATACTGCCATCCCTCAACTCAGAAGACATTTCCGTAGAAAAAAAACAAAAATTAATTAATTAAAAAAAAATTTATTTTTTTTTGTTTTTTTTTAATTTTTTTCTACGGAAATGTCTCCTGAGTTGAGGGATGGCAGTATTGTTTTTAAAGAAAAATATAAAACAATTGAAAAAATAGACAGATGCCGCAATGCGTCTTTAAAATAATAATTTTTCCAATATTTGACGTAAAAAAATTATTAAACCACCTACTATGATATATTATTTTAATCAGAAAAAACAAGCAATTTAATTACCTAATCATTTATAGGGTGTCCCTAATAAAAAAAAACATGTTTGGGTCATATGTCAAAAATGACAGCTCAAAAATTTTGGCTACGCCACTGGATTCTACGGAAAAAAGTGTCTTTTAATGTGCAATTAGTTTTCTCTTATCTGTAATAACAACAAAGCTACAGGGCCTTTTCAAAAATTAAAAATCGAGAATCACCCTGTATTCTGAAACGCTTCGCGATAGCGATAATCTGTTCTTACCATAAATGTTTTCTCCAAAAAAGAGCTCGAGGATGGGGTATCGGCTTTTTAATATCTCTTATGGTTTCCAAGTTTCCCATAAGGGACAACCAAAATGGGACACCCTGTACATGGTTTCATTTATATTTTGCCACCCACTTTTAACTATAACCAGGAAGGATAGAAAAAGTTTTGTTCTTTCATCTATCATCTTTGAGCATAAAAAAGAAATAAATGGACATCAAAAACTCAAGAAAAATAAAGAGGTAAAATTTTAAAAAATGGAACAACCTATGTATTAAGTCACCAATAAAAAGGTCTTGTTAAAATATTACAAAAATAGAACATTTGATATACAGGATCAGCTAAATGAAATAACTCATATATTAGAATAAGAGACACTCTAACGCGAATACCGGCATGTAAATATGGGTAACTAATAGTGCTTGTTTTGTTATTGCATTACTGGCCTTCAAACTTTTAACTTTTGCTTATACAGAATCTATTTTTAATGGATTTCGAAATATGAGCACTTAAATCTGAAAAATAATAGATATAAGTTCCATTATACCTACCTACGGCACTAAGCTGAGGCTGTATATGTATTGAAAATTATTATTATTAAGATTAAAATGGCTATATTTTCGAAACTGTTTAACATAGATATATCAAAACTGGTGAAGATCTTTTAATAGTGACATAATATACAGAGTTTCCCTAAAAAAAGTTTACCTCTTCATTTTTCTTAAGTTTTTGATGTTTATTTGTATTTTTTTATGATCAAAAGATAATAGATGAAAAAGTATAAAATTACACAAGACGTTTTTTTCTAATTTTCTTGGTTATAGTTAAAAGTGGATGGCAAAATATAAACGAAAACCCTGTACATACAAGGTAATATATTTTAATGTGCCTGCGTTTAGGCATGCGTTTGTTTCTAATGTATGCCTAAATGCTTGTGATAAATAAAAAATATATTTTTGTACCAAATTACCACAATTTTTTATGTCCGGTGGTGGCCTCTCACTCTGACATTATCTGGGGTACTGATTCTGTCTCTGCTTTATATAATCTGGAGTTCAGATTTTCGTTGTATAACCCCAATTTGTTCAAATCTTTTTTACTGGAGCATGTCGATTGACGAAACGTGTGATTATTCTGAGCTGATGGCCACTCATTTTAAATAGGTCTAGGCTCTTTTAGCGCATGGTCCTCTGGTGTATATTTTCCCATGCATATGTTAAGGAAGCCTGTCCCAGTGTAGTCTTTGCTGATTCTTTACTCAGTTTTGTACCGCACTTTGGGAGGCACTTTTTGGCACTCCAAGGACTGGTTCTGGCCCGACGTATGTCGTGGCTGAACTTCTTTGCCAGTTTATCTGCGTTTTTACCTCAAATTCCTCAGTGCTCTGGCACTCAACCTTATGTGGTTGCGTCCTACCAGTTTCTTAACTCCCTCGATGCATTAAGCACCAGCCTAGATAATACCTTGGGACTGATTAATACACCAAGGGCCGATTGACTGTCCGTAAGATTGTTGACTGTAAAATTTGTCCGGGCCCTTAAATTGTTTAATTCTAGCACATTGTAGAATCTCAAAGATTTTTGCTTGAAATACAGAGAAGTGGATTTCAAATTTATTTACAAATCTCAAATTTTTGCAACATATCTATATTTCTCAGAAAACTATAGCCAGTTGATTTATTTTTTACTCTACAATTTTTAATGCAAGAGTTTGGGATGCCTCTAATTACAAGAAAAATGTAAAGATGTTTGCGAAATTTAAAATTTGTTGATAAAATTTAATTAAATTCACAAAGAAGAATACAAATAAAAGATGTGCTTTTAAAAGACTTGATTTTTCTGGGGGATGGGGCTAACCAAAAAAACCCTTTTTTCAAATTTAAAAACGAACAATTTTTTGACCACAGCGGTCCTCTTAAGGCCAATAGCATCTAGTATTTATTTTGTATGGATCCTGTGATTCCATTTTTAAATAAAATACTTTGAAAATCCATTTGCGCTCCGTTCCTGGCCTTTCTAGTACTCTGAAATCTATATATAGGCATAGGACTGTCTGAAACCAATGAAATATAATTTTAAAGACAAGAAAGAAAGTTTATTATGATAAAGCCTACCTTAGTATAAAATCCTGCTTATTATATCCGACTTTTATGACCTTAATATATTTTAATTTTTTAGAATAATCCCATATTTAGCATTTCTTTTTATTTACCTACGACACTGCTATCAATGCCTTGCGGTTTCGAAAACGCCTTTGTTAGTACACTCGCTGACTTTTAATGTACAATTTAAATACTGTTGCTATAATCTAACTTGCTTAACAACATTGTTTCAAACTCTAGTAATTTAATTTCAGGAAGTGGAAAGCCGCACATTGTCTTATAATCCTAAGGATTTTCGGGTAATTAGAATAGAAGGGGAACATTAGTGAAATGAATCCTCTATATAAATATTTTTGTTGAATTGAAAATAAATATAGAAAATAGTAAATAAAACATATTATTTGAAAACAATCTTTGATGAGTATGATACAAAAGCGCCATATATTTTTATTTTAAAGTGGATCAAATGCTGTTTATAAATATTTTTATTTCAGGTTTAAATAATCTTAATAAGTAAAATTTTAATAATTTGAACTTTTCGTTTATAGCAAATCGCAGCTAATAGTCTAATAATAATAGTAAGATCCAAATAGACGGCGACCTTCACCCATCTGTTTACTGGATTAAAACTTTTTATATTGAACTAGCTGACCCGGCAAACCGTTGTTTTGCCATATAAATAATTTTTAAGTAATTTCTAGCCTAAAAATTAAAAAAATGTTAAGAGTGGACAACCCTTATCACTAAGGGGTATGAAAAATAAATGTTGGCCGATTCTCAGACCTACTCAATATGCTCACAAAATTTCATGAGAATCGGTCAAGCCGTTTCGGAGGAGTACGGGAACGAACATTGTGACACGAGAATTTTATATATGTATAAGATAAAGTATTTAAATAAATGTATCACCATTGCGTTTTTAGTATGATTAAGGCCACGATAAAATTAAATAATACATGGTACATTGTAAGGTCATAAATTATTTCCTTCATCATTATGGTACAAAAAGTTATACCTTATTTAAATCGATGTCTTGGACCGTTTTTCATAACTCATTCATTTCTATGCAATGAAAATAAATCAATTTTTGATCAAATTATTAAAATGTGGTAAAATTAATAAAAACTGGGTTTGTAAGCCCCTTAAACTTTATAACAAGTTAAAAACTGTATTTAATAATTTTACCATATTTTAGGCATTTTTTGAAAAAAAATATTTTTTATTACTTACAAAATGCTGGTATATCTGGATTTAAAATGCGATTTAATAAAAAACGGGCCAAGATGTCGATTCAAATAGGGTATACCTTTTTGTACAAAAATGATGAAGGAATTAAGTGGTCAAAGCAAAATGTCGAATTTGTCATCAGTATGAAAAATGCATACATTAACGGAAAAAATCGTCGCCCCCTGTATAGTTTCGACTTACTAAACAGCCGTTTACCTATGAAAGGAAGCATTACTATAAGGTTATTTAGTTGCCCAAATATCATTGGTACTGTGGCAACAGTTTAAAGTTTATAACTAAAATAGGTTTTTTTAATACCAACTTTAAAGGATATTTTGCTCTATTTATCACCACTATTATGTATGACTTCACCTTTTTGGACACCCTTCATATTAAATTTAAATATTTTTGTGTTACCTTGTTTAATTTTGGTTTTAATTTTAATATTCTACATGACAGTATTATTACAGGTTGTTTCCTAGCTACGGTACAAACATAATATGCTCGAATTTGCTTCATTTCTAAAATACAGGGGGCTAAAAGTAAAAAAAAAAACGATATTTTTTAAATATCTAAAGACCCTTTAACCGATTTAGATGAAATTTGGTACACTTATTTATTGTAATATAGGCGCTTGTAAAGCTTTACCTATATTAAGATTATATGGTTTAGTTGCCTTTCAGTGAGCATTACAACCAATATTATTAAGAAAAAAAAGTACGCCACTGACTTTTTACAAAGTTTATATAATTTTCGATTAAGCAATTAAAAATGCAACTTTTTAGTCTACTAAATTTCCTTCGTGTCTAGCCTTGTTTTCGAAATTAAAGCCACTCTGATTCCTTCTAAGAAGTACTTATAGACAAGATGGTAAAAAAATAAATAAAAAATAAACAATTATTTGCATTAAATTAAATGAGGGGTCATGTATTTTATCAAGAAATCGACTTTTTCTTATTTACTAAGGTCAAAGTTGTTTATTTTTAAATTCTAAATTTTATTTTATGCTGTTTATGCATATTTTTAGTATCACTGTTTCAATTTAAAATAAAACTTTTGAGTTCCTTGTATTTTTTTCTTCGTATCTTGCTTTGTTATCAAAAAAACTAAAGTGGCTTAGTTTTTGATAACAAAGCAAGATACAAAGAAAAAAATACTAGGAACTCAAAAGTTTTATTTTAAATTGCTTAATCGAAAAATATAAAAACTGTAAAAAGCTTAGTGGCGTACTTTTCTCCTCAATAATATTGGCCGTAGTGCCGATTGACACGCCACTGGACCCAATAATCTTAATTTGTAAGTAAAAAGTATAAGACAAACTCGAAGTCTGGGTCTCAGTCAAATAACATTAATTTAAACGTTACACGTGTTTCGCCCTCTCGAGCATCATCAGACCTACAATAAATAGGAAAAAACCTAATATATGTCAATAAAACAAATAAACTTAAATTACCTTTGAAACAATAAGACATTATTTAAACATAATAAAATTTAAAACACAGCACACTACATATTAAAATGACAACAATGAATGAGGTTAGATCTACGGGCAAAAATTATAAAATAAAACAAAAATTTAAATTAAAAAGTTTTACGTCAACCGGGTTCGAACCCACAACCCTAAGATTTCAAGTCCGAACCTCTACCATTAAACCATCAAAGCTTACAAATTATCAGTCTTGTAAGTTATTGATAGTGATAATTCGTAAGCTTTGATGGTTTAATGGTAGAGGTTCGGACTTTAAATCTTAAGGTTGTGGGTTCGAACCCGGTTGACGTAAGACTATTTTAATTTTTGTTTTATTTTATAATTTTTTGCCCGTTGATCTAACCTCATTCATTGTTGTCATTTTAATATGTAGTGTGCTGTGTTTTAAATTTTATTATGTTTAAATAATGTCTTATTGTTTCAAAGGTAATTTAAGTTTATTTGGTTTTTTCCTATTTATTGTAGGTCTGATGATGCTTGAGAGGGCGAAACACGTGTAACGTTTAAATATATGTTACTAGCTATGATTCCGGCTTCGCTCGGGAGTTTATATGAGACCCAAATAACCGTTGTTCTGAATGAAGTTCAACTACTCGACAACAGATGGCGCCACTACACATATTTTACATTTTTGCCACCCACAACAACTCCACTTCCACCCACCCCGACCAAACTCCCTTACGCACAATGGGAGACCAAGGGGTATTTGTAACCCCGACGGGAAGTTGATCGGAGGTGCGGATGATAGCGAAAATCGTGGACACACGAACGTACATTAGCATTTTATATAATACTAGCTATGATTCCCGGCTTCGCTCGGGAGTTTATATGAGACCCAAATAACCGTTGTTCTGAATGAAGTTCAACTACTCGACAACAGATGGCGCCACTACACATATTTTACATTTTTGCCACCCACAACCACCCACCCCGACCAAACTCCCTTACTCACAATGGGAGACCAAGGGGTATTTGTAACCCTGACGGGAAGTCGATCGGAGTTGCGGATGATAGCGAAAATCGTGGACACACGAACGTACATTAGCATTTTATATAATATATTAGATATTAGATTAGATTTAGATTTGACTGAGACCCAGACTTCGAGTTTGTCTTATACTTTTTACTTATAATATTAAGAGGTCTCTTTGAGAAAATGGACGACTTTTTCCAATCTTAATTTGGGTAAAAAGTTTTACAAGTACCCTATTATATTAAATAGGTGTACCAAATTTCAGGCAAATCGGTTAATGTGTCTTAAGGATATTTAAAAATACCGATTTTTTTAAATCTTTGTCACCCTGTAGAAATAAAGCGGATCCGGATATATGTTTATGAAAACTTCTTTAATAAACATATGAGACGAATTGATAACGTCCTTCTTTTGAAGTCGGTTAAAAAATGCTTATAAACATTTAAAATTATCTGCGAAAATTAACCGCTGCGATACACCGTTAATAAAAAAGAAGACACTATAAAAAAATTGTGGGAAAAATATTACCCACCCTAAAATACCAAGCAGTAATCAAATATCTAAGACACTTGTATTTTTGGATTACTTAATAATAACATCTTAATAAAAAAAACTAATAGTTTTTGTAAATCATGGCTTTTGACAAAAATTTTGTAATAACACTTTAATTTTACGCCCTGTAGAATATAAAAAATCTATAAAGAATTATAAAAATTACTTTAAAAAAAACAGGTAAAGCTGCATTTCTTCTTTATTATTACTATTATTGACAATTGCGCACTTTTGTTAAATGAACAAATAAAGTTAAACTAAGCGGCCGTTTAGTATTTTTATTAAAGGTTGAATAAACATATAAAGGCAATATAATAAAAACAATCCTATAGCAAGATTCTAAAAATTTGATTACTTAGAAAAAAAACAAATTTCTGATGGTTAAAAAATTATCTTATATACTGAAACCATATTCCTATAATTGTTTTGTATTTTAAACTACTGCGAATAGTCAGTAATTTTATATTTTAAAATTACAGTTTATAGTTGGTATACTTATAATTTAATTATTTGGAACTGGATTTTAATTTTTTAAGAATGATTATTTTCACTAAATATTTTTTCGAAGAATTTCACAAATTTAAAAACTAAATAGTCACTTATTTTAGGTTTAATAATTATAGTTTATAATTGGTATACTTATAATAAAAATATTTGGTACTGAATTTTTACTCCTAAAATTTAATAATTTTCACTTCATTAATATTTAGGGATGACTATTTTTACTAAAGCTTTTTTTCGAAGAATTTCACACATTTGAAAGACAAAATAAGGGTTCATGAAGTGCTGACTGATTCCGCTCGCAAACTCCAAATCAACTTTATTTGAAATCAGTTCCGGAACGGCAATCACCGATGACAGATTTATGAAAATATTTGTTGGAAACGGTAGTTATTTTAAATATTCGTCGGCATCATTCGATTATGCAGATATTCACATAAAACAAAATCGACTTCGGCTCCGAAGCTTGTTTTGCGGTTTCCGATGGTTTAGCGAAAAAGAAAAGACGTCTACTTAAGACATAAAAATATAAACATGCCCAAACTTTAGTTTTTTGTCGATGCTATTTATTTCTTATTTGCATTTTATATCGCCATCCGTCGAATTTTTATTACCATTATAAAAACTGACGTATTCTTTTTCTCTCTATCTATTCTAAGCTAAAAAACTAAAAAATTAAAGCACCAAGACAATGGTATTTTTTTCTTTTATAACCGTATTTCAATTATTTACTATTAACTCTAAACGTATTATTTTAAATAAATACATTTTATTTAAAACTATATAAACATAAAAAAACGCTTATGTATGTATGTCATATTGTTGATAAAATACACTTATTTAATTTAGGGCAAGTAATTGTTTTTTTTTATCATGTTGTTTGTTCTTTATTGGAACTTTTTAGAAGAACTTAAAGTGGCTTTAATTTTTTTTCAAAAAACGGAGCTAGATACGAGGAAAATTTAAAAGACTAAAAAGTTGCATTTGTAATTCCTTAATCGAAAGAAAATATAATAACTTTGTAAAAAAAGGCTGTACTTTTTTTTCTCAATATAAAAATAACGACTCAAAAGAAACACTTTACAACCCTTGTATCTTATAAATAAAACAAGTTAAAACATAACTCTATAAATAAATATATGGGGAACTATAACTACTGAAAACGAGAGCTGCGACGAAGGATTGAATTATGCATGGCACAGGGCGGAGGTCATATTAAGCATCTTTAATAATTGCACTGTCATTGCGTTTTTATTAAAATAAATTAAATTTTCTCCTAAGCTTTAAACCTAAACTCAGATAATTCAAGAACCGTTAGAATTCCGAAAAAAGAATTGAACAATTTTTGCTTAAAATTAGTCATAGGATTCATATCTGAAGTATCTCGGATACCTCGGCGACCACCCTGTATTTTAAAAATAATCTGTCACATTCAAAGTAACATTTCCTGGTGGGTAGGAAATCAAATTTCTTAAATTTGGCATTTTTTGTTGTGCCTGTGACAAAATTAAATAAAGTTTTACATCATCACATCATAATATATAAAGGTATGATTCCGAGCACCGCGGCACGCAGCAAACCGCGGAGACAAGCGCCAGGGTCCTTCATATTTCGCTTTTGCCTTGGGGAGTAACAAGTAGCGTTGCTGGTAATATGAATGGCTCTGGCGTTTCCGTCGGCGGTTTGCTGCTGCCTGCCGGGATGTTCGAAATCGTACCTTTAAGTTATAGCTAAGGTATAGCTAATCGCCGCCGCAAGCAGCGGAGCCATTTTTATTTTGCTTTTGCCATGGGGAGTCACGAGTTGCGTTGCTTGTAATATGAATGGCTCTGGCGCTGACGTCGGCGCGGCGTATTACTGTGTGCCGCGGTGCTCGGAATCATACCTTTATAGAACAAAATTTAAATCTAGATTTTGTTGTCCCCATTTTTTTTGGCACGATGGATGGAACAGTAATGTAACATACCTTTACAACATTTACTGTTGTATTATGCAAAAATATGGACTACAAGGTAGGTAAAAACACACAAAATCTGCATAATGAACCCCGCAGATGACTAACTTAATTTGATGGAAACCTAGTACATATTATGCTACTGTAATTATTGGTGTATTTTTGCTGGTTATTAGGTAAATTCATTTTACACATTACCGTTTGCACTATTTTTAGGATTAAAAATCGATAAAATCTTTAAAATTACATGTACCCCTTGTCCCACCTCAAAATAATGAGGTTCCACATCGCCCTATTAAGGGCCTGAAAGTTTTTCCACAATTTTACTTTAAAACCTAGAAATTTATTTAGTTATTTATTTATTAACGAAATAATTCCATTTACCTTAATATAAAATATTATTACCCTCATATAAAATATTATTTTGCACATCCTGTATCTGATATTATACTTTTCTTTTAATGATATTTAATTAAAAGTGGTTGAACGTAAGTATTTAATTTTACTCTAAACAATTTAGACTCTGGAGAAAATTATATCTCTCTTGCTATAATACTAAAATTCTAAAAATGAGGCGAAACTTTACGAAGTTGTAGAAACACAAAATTGATAAACTTTTATTATAAGGCCAGTTAAGTTCATACCATGCGCTCAAGTTTTATCCATCAGAAACAGGAATTGCTTTATGGCAGAATTCTCTTGGGGCCAATCATATTTAAAGTGGAACATTCGCCATATTGAGTCATAAACCAATGGCAATTAGCCATAAAACCTTTATTGTGGAACGATCGAGTTTAAAAACATCTTTAAATTGCGGGGTCTGAAAGTTCGAAATGAGAAAGCTGAAATATTGGTTGATGGAATACAAGCAAGACAAAACTTAAGAAGTTTTGTTAGTAACTTTAAAATAAGATAAAATATTTTATTAATATATGGGGTGTTTATTATTAAAAAGTCATTAATTTTTTTTTACTTTAGTCTTAATTATGTATATTTTAGAATATTGAATTTAGTTCTGTTTGAAAACTCCATTTTCAAAAATCATACAGCGAAGTTATAAAGCACCTCCACTTTTTTGTTCTTCTCTTGATAAAAATATACAGACTGTCCACAAATGGGGTTTAAAAAAGGACAAATCGACGAACAATTTAATTTTTCGAAAAAAGTTCTTCTTCAGTATATGTAAAAATAGGATTCTCGAATATAAAATGTTGATTTTGTATACAGACTTAGCAAAAACTTCAAAAACATTAGTTTTCTCCATGAGTAAACTACCTTTATTTTTCGGTTGTAAGCAAAATGTCATAAGAAAATTTATTAAGAATAATACAAACATTATTCTTAATAAATTTTCGAAAAAATCGATAAAAACAATAATAAAATATTATTGAACTCTATAATTTGGCGACAACGCCTTGATCACATTTGTTTACAGCTGTAAAATTGTGCTGGTAGGGATTTGGAGAAAGCAGGTTTTTAAAAAGCAAATTATGAGAGTTTTTTAGGTCATTTCATAAAATTTAAAATAATTAATTTTTGATAATTCCAAAGTCACTTTCAGAAAAAATTTTGATACCTTTGTACAAGTAATAAAGTCATTAAAAATGTTATTCTTAATAATTTTTCTAAACGATAGTTTAAAAATTCAAAATAAAGGTAATTTACTTTTAAAGAAAAATCATGTTTTTCAAGTTTTTGCGTACCCTGTATACAAAATCGACATTTTCCCTTCGTAAATCATATAATTTTACAAACAAAAATTTTATCAAGAATAACTTTTGTTAAAAAATATTTTTTTATTCATTTGTCCTCTTGTAAACCCCATCAGTGGACAGTCTGTAAGTCAGACTATTAGGCTAATTCTGTACTTTTTAATTGTCATGTCGTGCCAATCCTTGGTTTACTATACTATTAACCTTAAAAAAACATAATTTATAAAAATCCAAACATTAACAAGGTCAAGTATGAAAATTAGGTAAAATGGCAGATTTTTTAGCTAAGACTTCAACCATATTACTTATGTGCAACCATGTGTACAACCCTTAGGTTGGAGTTAAAATGACACTGTAAGAGCGGCTCCTAAAGCTATATTCACAGTTTTATTATTTCTTAAGGTACGTAAGGTGCAGCTTTTTTAAATAAAACACACTTTATATTGTATCATTATTAAAAGATCTTTTAAAGAGCTTTAAGAATCACACCACACGCGCAAAATATTGACAAAACCAGTAATGTTAAGTGTGCCTTTATAGTTCAATATGCCTACATAGGCCCCACAAAGTTTTTATTTAATATATCAAGCCATTTTTGGTTCATTCGATTAAATTTTGAAAAAAAAATTAAAAGATCACGATTTTGACTTTAAATGATCACAATCTTTAACATAATGTGAAATGTTTTTATGATGCATTTTTATTAATAAATGTTTTATGATTTATGAAAAACAAAATAAAAAAAAGATAGGTTCATTAAAAAGAAACAAAATCCAAAACTTTTTAAAAAACGTTTTTTTTAATTAAAAAAATCCCAAAAACAAAAACGCTTTTATCAATAAAAGTGTATAAAAACAACTTAAAAACTTTTTTTTGCATTTTGTTAAAGATTATGACCAATAAGAGTTAAAATCATGATCCTTTAATTCTTTTTAAAAATTCGATTACATCAAAACAAAAAAAAGGCTCATTAAATTAAATCGAAACTTTGTGGTGTTCTTGTGGGCATATTGAACTGTATTGTTATTATTACCGAATTTCTTAATATTTTTAAATTAGCGCCCAGGAGGCCCTGGGAAAAAAAGGTCTTTAGTACGTTCTTACTTCCCTCTATCTTTTTTTTGTATCTTTATTCATAAACCAAGACCCCCAAAGATTTGAAGACCATAAAAAATGGTCCTCTCCTTTATTTTACTCTAATTTCTTTTCACTATTTCTGTTCTTACGCCGCGGACCTTTTTTAACCTCAAGGGCCCCCTAAGCTCTGAGGCACTGCCCCACCTAGCCCCATAGCTACGCCACTGTTAGCGCCTGATTATCCCAAAAACCACCTAAAGTCATTTTTGTTCTTGAGTTTTCAATGTAAAGAATAAACAAACCGTAGCCGATTTCTGTGGAAAATTTGATTTTAAAATCCTTTTTAATTTTCTTGTGCAATCAGCAGTTCCTGAGATATTAATGGTTCAAGACAAAAAGATCCTTTTTTAAGTAAAGTTTGATATCTCAGTGATAAGTGCTTGTATCGAAATAAAAAAAAGCAAATTAAAGCTAAATAATCAAGTTATTCGATGCATGTAATGGTTTAGTTGGAAAAAAATCAGGTTGTAGACCAAAAATTAATTATAATTGTGCGGCATACGTTGCTTGAGAAAACTATATCTTAAGATCATAGAACTAGAAACGTTAAGCTTTTTTTTAATTCCATTACGACTATTTCTAAGTGAAATACAGCCACCTTGAAAAATCTCAAATATATTTTTTGTATTCTCCATTTTTTTTTCACTAATATATTAACTAAAACAAAAGTCTCTTATCTCCATAAAGAAAATTTTGGCAAATCGAAAAAACACTGTAATTGTACAAAAATTAAACTTAAATAGACATAATAGATATTTAAAATTAGGCTTGCAACATTGTTAAAAAGCCCTTATCGGCATAATTTTAATCTATTATAAAAGTTCATGGCAATTGATAGTCAAGTTTTTCTTGTCTTTGAGGCAGTTAGCATCATAGTTTTAAATAATTTTTATAATTTATTGTATAAATGCAATAAAAAATACTAAGAGTTAGTCTACAATTTGTGCTAAGTGTTTTGGTGGTTGTCATCATAGATTCCGTAAAAAAATTCTGGCATGAAGCAAAAGGTGCAAAGTTGGATTTGGTACCTATGCCTGCAGTTTAAGTGTAAATAGGCAAGAACTTACGTTTTGTCCTACATAAGATTATGCGAAAGCGTTCGCTGGTTACTACTCTTTGGTTTATTTAGTTTTTGGACAATGATACCTAATATTTTGTCTAAAATTTAATGGCTTGTTTTCAAAAGTGCTTTTGCTTCTAGCCGAGTCACAAACCCTAAATCGTATAATTCTGTAAATATGGTAAATATTTTGACACTTTTGATGTTTTATCAGCTGATTAACCGAATTACAACACTGCTGCGTCTTAATTTGAATTCCCTATTGTTTTTAGCTTCGTTTTCAAACTACAGGATGTTACAAATTTTAGATTTTTTTGTATTTGTTTTTAACGCGCATTGTATACTTCTAAATATTATATTACACTCAACTTTGATATAAAATGTACTGCGAATATTAGGCAGAAAATTTTCTAATTCTAAATACAGGGGCCTAACCATGGCCCAACTAGAATTTTAAATTATTTTATCTAAAACCTGAGACATGGGACCCACTAATAATATATACCAGATGCTATTGGCCGATAGAGAAACACTTTAGTACCTATAACAAAAATTATTTCGAAATTTGCGAAAAAAGTTAAATTTGTTGGTTAGCTCCCACAGAGAAAATCAAATCTTTTAAAGACAATCCTTTTTTTTTCGTAAAGTTAATCAGTTTAGGCTAATAGTATCAGGTATACAGTGTGTCCCAGGATAGGTGTAACAAGAGGACAAATGGACAAAAAGGTGTTTGAGTTTTAAAACGAAATTTTTGTAAAACTGGTCGCATGATCCAAAACTAATAAATACAAAATTTTACTTAAATTGGTATTATACAGGGCGAGTTATAACTAAAAGTATGGAAAATGCCCAGGAGCATTATTTTTAAAACAGAACAAAAATATATAAGTAGGTAAATGTTGTAGAAAATTAAATTTTATGTCAAAATTTAGTTAAAGAATAAGAGTAAAAAAAATTGTTATTTTTTTACATTACGCATTACACCCTAAATACTCGATACTGGAAGCAAAATTTAAAAAAAATTAAATATATTTTTTTAATTTGCTGCGTTGAGACAAGTATTTTAAAAACTGATTAATACATAATGTAAAAAATTGTCACATTTGTTTTTTAATTTAATTTTTTAGCTTTAATTTTTGACATAAAATTTAATTCTCTACAGCATTTACGTATACAATGTTGTCCTATTTTCAAAAATAAAGGTTATAGTACGAGATTCGAATAGGAGGCGATCTTCACCCATTTGTTTACCGGGTAAAAACTATTTTATATTAAAGATAGTACTTAAACAAAGGTATGCATTCGCCATACGGTTGCAGAAAAAATCAGGCCAAGGCCCAATTTCATTTTAGAAAATAAGCTCAAAATTTTTGACACACCTTGTATAATAACTACTCCTAGATTTTAAATAAATATGTACGTATGCTAGTAATTAAAATATATATTTTTAAATAATTCAGAATAAATCAAAAACATTTTCTAAAGTTTAAAATTTAAAAATTAACCACAGCTTTAATTATAAATTCAAAGAAACAAAATGTACCAATATATTAGTACTGTCATGTACAATAAAAAATGAAAATTGACATTATACAGGGTCACTTAAAAATTTTAAAACTTACTTTATTTAATTGGTCATAGCCTTGACCTAATTTTTTAGGCAGCCCTATGGCAATACCTTTGTTTAAATACTATCTTTAACAGATTGGTGAAGGTCGGTTCCTATTCGGATCTTAGACTATAATTTTTGTCATGAAATGTTTGTGTCGTTAGTTAAATATTTCAAGTTTTCCTGTAAAAGCAAATAGGGTTCTTACAAGAAAACTTGAGTTTTTGACTTACGATACAAAAATTTCATGAAAACTTTAATTGAGGCTTCCTACCTTTAGGTTCATTGACACTGCTTAGTAGTTAAAAGCAGACAAAAGTTTTTCCGATACCGGGAATCGAACCCGAGCCTCCTGGGTGAAAGCCAGGTATCCTAGCCACTAGACCATATCGGATGTTGTTAATATTAATGTAATTCTTATTATTAGAAGGAAACAAGCAGGTTAGATGTACATTTAGTATTACCAATTAATACAAATTAATAATTTATAAATTATTTTGCCATGTACAAACATCATTCTGAATAACCTATTAATTAAAATTCTCATTTAATGATAAATTACATATGAAACAGATAATTAAAATACATTCACCATATAGTCAAGAAGCTTTGACCAAAAGACTAGTGGTTCTTTTTAATTTACTTTTAAATTATGATTTATTAGATTTAAAAGTATAATTATCCTTATTAATTAAAATTTAAACAAAAGAAACAGGAATTAACTCCTTAGGTGGCAAAGGTAAAATAAAATATTAAATTTAACGATACAAGCTATAGTCCCAGTATATCAAACTATTCTTTACTAGTGCCATCTTGACAAAAAGACAATACTTTCCGGTTTTAAAAATCAATCGTATTTAGCTCTAAGAAGAGCAATAGAACCCTTCTGTCCATAGAACACAAATTACAGTTTGCAATCCTAACCATACAACTTTATATTTGTGCTTACCGCTAGATGGAGCATCCATTTATTAGAATTTGTTTTTGGTGATTACCCTACAGATGGTAATTCTGTGCATATAAAACACAATTCCCGCCAAAAACGCAATATAGCTTGATTAACAGAAATTTAAATGAGCCCAATTCATTTTTTTAGTAGAATTAATAACTGTGCTTCGTAATTACCATTACCGAGGAATTTAAAATCAGGCACGACCTATTATGTTTTTTACTTTTTTAGACAAAACAACGAAAACAAAAACAACTGATGATGGTGTATTGGAAATCTTTTATTCATACTTTAATTTATAAACAACAGTTTAACTTTAAAAACTGAAAATATAGATAATTTAAATTGAGCTTGCAACATTGTTAAAAAGCCCTTATCCGCCTAATTTTGAACTAGTATAAGACTCCATGACAATTGATGGTCAAGTATTTCGTGTTTTTTAATTAATTTTTAAAAATTATTGAATAAATGCAATAAAAAATGAAATTGGTCTACAATTTCTGCTAAGTGTTTTGGTGATTTTCATCGTAGCCTTAGTAAACAATTCTGCCATGAAGCAAAACGTGCAAAGTCGGATTTGTTATGGCTGCAGTTTAAGTGTAAATATTTAAGAACTTACGTCTTGTCACTTTATATAATTTTATTTACGTGCTGAGACGCAAAACCCAAATCGTATATTTCTGTAAAGATGGTAAATATTAGAAAATTATTGCAAGTTGTCTTATTGAGCTTAAGTATTATTTATACCGGCCTTATTTAAATAGTGCCTGTTCCCAAAATTTAGAGTTATTGCAAATCATATTGACAGCAGAGTTGGGTCGAATACTGAAAATCGGTATTCGAGTACGAATACCGGAGAAAGAAAGTATTCGAATACCGAATATTTGGAAGAAAAAAGTATTCGAATAATCTAAATAAAAAGAAGTCCTTACCTAATTTTCCCCTACTTTTTGTTCCCTTTTGGTATTCTACTCTTGACAATTTTGGTATTCGAAGTATTCATCGAATAGTTCAAAAGTATTCGAATACAAATTCCCGAATACTAACCAAAAAGTATTCTGCCGAATACCGAATACTAAACACACAAATGTATTCGAATACCAGCAAAATGTAATCGGAACCCAACTCTGGTTGACAGTACCATTAACCAAAAAAACAAGGAAATTTTTTTATTAGTTTTTCTTTATTGTTTTGGGTTCTAGGATTTTGTTTTATACAATTACATAAATTCATTTAAAAAAGCAAGGTTTTAAGTATTTCAACTTGTTACAACTTTTTTATTTAGTGGTCGACCGCCTTCCGATTACACGAACGTTCCCGAAGTTAAATAGGACCAAAATAAGACACGACCTAAAACCGACATAAATAAAGCCAGACACAATCCTTATTAAGGGAGTCCTTATCCCACCATGCATCTGCGCAAGCTCAGATTTCAAAATAAGGCCGGTATTATTAGTGCCTGGTCTTATTTCACTGTGCAATAATTCTCTATTATCCTTATTAAGGGAGTCCTTATCCCACTATGCATCTGTGCAATCTTAGATGTCAAAATAAGGCCGGTATTAGTGCCTGGCCTTATTTCACTATGCAATATTTCTCTATTTTCGACACTTTTAATCTAGATACCCATTTTTATCAGCTGCATGACCGAATTGCAACACTGATGCTCCTTAATTTAAATTTCCTATAAAAAATGCAGACTTTACTGCAGTGTCTACGTAAGCAAGAGCCCTGGGGCCCTGGGGCAAAAAATAAAGTACGGCTCCAAATAAAGTATTTAAAATTTCGACGTATCCCAACCAACCACTAAAAATTATCGAAAATGGGGCAACATAAAAGGAAGGCCCCAACTATACTCAGTGCCGAATTATCCATTAGGCTGACTAGGCTACAGCCTAGGGCGCCATGAAAAAAATAGGCGCTAGACAGGGGAGTAATAGGCGCTAGACAGAGGAGTTTTTAAAAAGTTTAGGTCGGGTGGCTATTAGAATAAATTCCTCGTGAATAAGGTGCTTTGAAATAAATGAAATAAGCGCGAAAAGGAGGGAAAGACTTTTTAAATTTCATTTCGGGTGGTGAAGTAAGGCGCCTGAAAAGAAAATAGGCGTAACGGAGGTAAAGACCTATTTTTAATTTTTACGCAAAATAGGCGCTCCAGGACTTGTAGCCTAGGGCGCCTCATAGGGTTAATACGGCCCTGACTATACTATTTAAAATCGTTTATATCCAATTCGACATATTTAGAACTCCAAAAAACAAAAAGTCTTCACCTCGTCACAATTCTGATTTATTTTTTTTTACTTCTACTATTTATACTTGGTAACAAGAGTCTAAGCTTGGGGGCCCCGGGGCACTGCCCCACCTAGCCCCATAGTAGCTAAGACTAATAAATGTCATATTTACCACTATTGTAAATATACGCAGGTTGTCCATTTAAAAACTTACCACTCAAGTTATCTACAAAAAGAGACAGATTTGAGAAAAGCGCCTAAACACGTTAAAGCTAGTTCATACAGACGCAAAAAGCGAATTGCGAAACGCGAATTTCATTCTCATTGGTCAATTTCATATAAAACTAAAGGCGGGTAATTCAAAATTTAAAATCTAGTGGGCGGGAAACTTGAGATCATTATAATTTCTGGGGAATATTCGCGTGCGCACATGCGTAGAAACAAGAGGTTATTTGTCATGTCGTTTCAAAAACCATTTTGTTATTGTTATTTTTATGTCATTCTATTAACTGTTTGGAAAGTTATTTTTGTGTTCATTTTCTTAAGTATTTTGTGTTTTTATTTGAATTTATATCACCTTTTTTAGCCCTTTTTCATTTATAACAAATTTGCAGCGTTTCTACGTCTTAAGTGCCAAATAAATGTGCTATATTTTATTCATCACATCAGATAAATGTCATATTATTAAAAGGAAAAAGAAAGAAAATCTCAAAAGAACCCAAGCGTAGCGTTACCCCTTAATAAAAACAATATAGAAATTTATAGGTTATGTTGTTGCCTAGAATTTCGGCGAATTTCGCAGCTGTATGAACATGACCAAAAAACGCGAATTTTTTGGCCAAATATTCGCTTTTCGCGTCTGTATGAACTAGCTTTTAGATATTTATTGAGTGGGAAAGTTTATTACAAAAAATTGGACGGCGCTCCTTCAACCCCTTAACCACCAGGGCTACCAACCCAAAAGTTTTTAATGAGAAAGAGGGTCTAGTGAAACATAATTTTAAAGCTCTTGAGAAGTACTTTGAAACCCTCTGACTATGAAGTCAATATCTTTACCTAGTACAAAATGGCGGTACTTTAAAAAATATCCAAATACCTGATTGAAATGACCATATTTCTGAAACTAATAAAGTTAGATGTACCTAATGTGTTTTTTTAAAGATCTTTTAAAAATCTTTTTAATTGTGATACTTGTGATAATATACAGGATAGGATAAAAAGTATATATATTTTTTAATGAAGCACCCTGTATATTATATAACCAATTAATAATAAAAAGATCCTCACTCGATCCCCCTTCTCTTTTAAGAATTTTGGGTTGGCTCTGGTGGTTAAGTGGTTGAAGGGGTGCCGTCCAATTTTTTGTAAAAAAATGTTCCCCCTTAATAAATATCTTGACGTGTTTCGGCGATTTTATCAAATCTGTCTCTGTTCGCAGAAGACTTCAGTGGCAAGTTTTTAAATGAACACCCTGTATACATCGGTATATTAAAAAGGATTATACCGGTGAAGGTGTTACATCCTGTATCATCCGGTAGAGAACAATACAGAAAAACATCAAACTTAGTTTAACCAAAGACAATTGTAGTTTCACTAAACTGTAATTGTCTTTGGTTTAACCGAATTTTAAAAGAATAAGAAGCCAGCAAAAAGTCGAGAATAAAATAGAAGCACCGGGGTACACACGGTCATGCAAACCTGAAACGCACTTGCATTAAAGCAAATGTCAAATGAAGGTTTTCATACATACGATTCAGATGTACCTGTCAGTTCAACGACAGTTTTGGCAGCTGGTGGTGTGATCAACTTGAACATAAGCGTGATTCATCGAAGATTTTTTATTTTTGTCAATGTATTCATTACTTTTAACTTTCCCAAAGCATGGATAACCTTGGTTTATACATATCTATAAAATCACGCAGTACATCTTCCAGGCGCCAAAGAGCCATTTTCTTTACTCAAAACCAACAATATAACCCCGTAAACGACGGTCCTAAACTGAAAAGGTAACTGACGTGTCCGACACATGCACAAGTTTGCACGACGCGCGCCACGAAAAATCAAACTCGGACATCGAGTCGCATGCCAAGCCAGATGTGGCAGTTTTTAATACACACGGTCAAATTTGCGCGCGAGCTTTGGTTTTTTTGACAGAAGTGACAGTTTTGCATGACCTTGTATACGCCGGTAATTAGTGTATTCCTTTTACCTTGTAGAACTATTCTGAACCGTTCTCTGAACTGTCAATACTGTCAAGAACGGTTCTACAACATGAAAAAATGTCAAAAAATTGTAAAAGGAACACTTATGGTGTCGTTCTGGGCGGTTCTGGAGCATAAAAGGAATACAGCAATTGAGATAAATTGAAAATTTGAGTGATGGGTGTCAAGTTTATAAATTTTCACCCCTGAACACTTTTATTTTTTATCGTATAAAAAAATTACATTATTTTATTTAGTTAATTCTGTAGTTTTTAAATCAGTTATCGGATTTTTATTATCCCATACGATATACAGGGTACGATAAAAGGTGTAATTTTTTAATGGAACCACATATTCAAATATTATTTTACCATTAAAAATTTTCTTAAAAAGCTTTAAAAAATACAAAATTTGATATATCTACCTCCATTAGTTTCGCAAGAATGGCCAGTCAAATCTAAACATAATTTTTATTACCCATTAGAAACGTAATAAATATACATCCCCATAACTCTCTTAATTTTTAATGTACAAAACAAATATTAAAGACACTTTTTAATTTGTATTTTTTTTAATGATAACCTTAATTTTTCCTAGAAAACATAACCAACATTATGCTATTTAGTAAGGTAGTTTCAAAAATATATTTTTCTTATTTTTATATTTCTCAAAGTTATATTTTTGGATTTTGAACCACCTTGGTTATCCTATGACGATTGTTATTATAGCTTTTAACATTTAAATAAAGCAAACATTTTTATAAAGAATATATTTTTTTGAAATATCCAAAATTAGAACATTACAGGTATAGTTAGGTAAGTCCATCCGTGAATATACTGCATGATTAATACATTACAATGTATTTAATTTATCAATAACAGAAAAACTTCCAAAATTTGATTTTTTAACAAAAGTACATTAGTATTTATTTTAACGAAGCAATAATACATCTTCTATCTTTTTGAAAAGTTGCGTTCTAATTTGTTTCACTATAAAAAGTCCAAAAATGTTGATTATTAAATTTCCTTTGACACTAATAAAAAAAAATACATTGGTCAATATTTTAAACACTAGAATATTTAGTAACATTCCGTCTTTGCAACTACATTTTACGTAACAAGATATTATGTGAGAATGCGTTTTTATTTTTTTTTAAAGTTGCCAGTTAACTGAGATACAAGGGGTACCTACCTGAAAATGCAAAAATTTAATGTCGCCCTGTAGCTCAAAACTAAGAAGACTATGATGTCTTTCTTTATGACTTCTTTTGTATCACAATAAAGTGGCTCAGGTTTGCGAAAACCGCAAAGCTTGATCTTTACTATTAACGGAAACACCTCCCAATTTTAAATTATATTATGACACCCTGTGCACTCTTACACGGTATGTACTTTATTTAGTATTTTATAGGAGCTTATTTAAATATTTTAACAAAAGGGTGTATTATAATTTTCTTATCTTTTAACCTAACGCGTTGTATGCAGTGAGGCCTAAAGTTTGTCCCCCTTCTAATTTCTGAACCGATCAGTATATTTTCATGAAAGCTCTAAATGTCAAGGTGACTGTTGGCAGAGTTGGGTCGTATTCGAATACTTAGTATTCTGAATAGTATTCAGAATACATTTTGTCGGTATTCGAATACATTTGTGTGTTTGGTATTCGGTATTCGGCAGAATACTTTTTTGGTTAGTATTCGGGATTCTGAATTCGAATACTTTAGAAGTATTTGACGAATATTTTTTTAAGTATTCGAATACGGGTGTTTCGAGTATTCAAATACCGAATTTGTTTTTTTCTGCATGGGTTTTTTTTTTCGTTTAGTTTTGTTTAGTAGTATTCGAATCTTTTACTTTCCAGTATTCGAATACCGACTCCGGGTATTCATTATTCGAATACTTTTTTCTTCGAAGTATTCTAATATTCGGTATTCGAATACTTTTTTCCAGTATTCGTATTCGGCGCCATTTTTTTTTATGGACAGGCAGGTCTTGGGCACATAATTTTAAAGCTCTTGCCAAGTACTTTATAACCCCATAATATAAAGTCAGGACCTTATTCACACTGCTACAAAAATACCGTTCGTGGTGGCACTACTGTATATAATTACCACCAGTATTACTAATAAAAATATCTTTAAAAGAGCTTTTAAAAATACTACAAATAAATAGGTACAGCACTTCATAGGTTTCGAAAATTTGTTCATATACATACATATATGTTATGTGACATTTTGTTAATTTCTGATATTGTACTTTTGCAAATAAATTAATATTTGCCTATTTTAACTCAAAAGATGTCAATATTTTGAGTTGATAAAATCCACCTCCAAACATGTTAAAATCTTAACAAGTAAAAGTGACATAACACCTTCATTCTCTATTAGTCAGGAGGTTATTATTCGAACCCCTTTTCATTAAAGGAAAACTTTAAAATGTCGCTTAGCTGTCACCCGGACATTTAGAGCTGTCATTGATATGACAAGACATGCAGACCTACGTCATAAATTATCGTTTTAAGTTTCATGAAAATATAACGAATGGTTCAGAAGTTAGAAGGGGCGACGAACTTTAAGAGCTTACTGTATGACATTTCTTTCTGTTACACGAAAATTCACAAAATATACCGTTAACACTTTCTTTAGATACTATTCCCACACTCGATTCCTCTGAATTTCCAAACTTTCAAAAATATTGTTACTTGTAGTTAATACCCTTTTGAAATGATTTCGGTGGTATTAAAAAATCATAATTCGTGACCGAAAGCTGCAAAAGAGATTAACTACCTGAGCAAAGGTGTACTATGGTTATGTGTATGTAGTATTTCCGTGTCAATGAGAACCGAACTACCACCCTTTGCTTTTTGCCGACAAATTTTATCAAAGAATTTAATAGAAGGAATATTTTTGGGTTTCCTGTATAAAAATATTAATTATACATTTAAAAAAACTCTTTTAAGGTTACATATAAACCAAAAAGTTAAAGATATAAAAGTTTGTCCTAATAGAACAATGCCAATGAAAAACTTTTAGTCCCTGGGCCAGTAATGAAATAAACTTCATGATAAACACACTTTTAAAACCTTTTAGGGAAGTTGGTTTTGACGAGTCTACCACCAATATTTATACAATTTTTGGAACAATGTTTAAAAATTGCATGTAAAACATTGCGGTAACCTTGTCCGACCAAAAAGTGACGCGTTCGCCCAGTCCGACATCCGAAGCATTTGACATTAATAGGCTGGGTTAGAACGACGCTGCCATATACATATGGCGGTATGAATATTCTTAGTAGACTCGTCAAAAGAACCTCCTTAAAAAGGTTTCAAAGATCTTATCTGAAGTCTATTTTATTACTGGCCCAGGGACTATTTCATTTTGTTATTAGCGATTCAGGTTAAGCGACTCTATCGACTTTTTTTGCAAAATATAATAATAGTAATTTATTAAACAAGTGCATAAAGTTATACATACACTTTATGCATGTGTTACATACTATATTTTTTCCACGACCGTATAAAAATTTCTCAAAATACCATTTTATACATGTTTTATTTATCTAAACTTATTAATTTTAATTTTTGCCGCACAGCCATTAAAATGTAACAAAAATCATAGCCTCCCTATTTCTTAAGAGTCAATTATCCTCTTCATAACAATGAATTTCCTATTTAACTTTAATTTCTTAGTTATCCAAATTCATTATTACTATTAACGTTCAATAATTTCTGTTAAATTTATTTGCAAACTGTCGAATTTTAAAACTAGTGACACATTAACTAAAAGAAGTAATGACGAAATCAAGGGTAACTTGACCGTTTGGTTTAGTTGATGTCGCGTTTACAGTTACATTGCATAAATTGATATTTAAGTTTATTGTCGTAGGCGTTGAAACAAAACACTAATTCAAAGTGTGAAAAAAAGTGTTATAAAAGTAACTTTTTTACACTTTGTGTAGTGTACTAAAATGAAATACTTTAACTTTATGTTAACGATTTAAAAAAACATCTTTTTTTAACGGTCTTGGAAAAGAAAACATTTTTAACCCTTTGATTAGTCATATTTTGCTTGATATTGTTGCAGTATTGTGTCTTTAAAATAATTTTATGGTATACTAAATTAATGCAGAAAAAAGAGATTAAGGCTATAACTTGTATTAAGTGTTTATTTTTGTGAGTATCATCGTGGATTTCGTTAAAAAGTTTAAATCGAAAAAAATGTATGAAGTCGGTTCTGTTGTGTGTGCAGTTTAAGTCTAAATAACCAAGGACTTACCTACATTTCGTGGCTTTATATAAAATTACTCAAAACGCTGACTGTTATTTTTTTGAGGTATTCACGTTGTTAGACAATAATGCCAAATATATATTTTTTTAATTCTTTTCCTGATTTTCAAAAGGGCTAAATTTTAACTAAGGCACAAACTAAAAATCGTGTGGGTAATTTCCTTTTATTTATTTGTATCAGCTGATCGACTGTGTTTCAATATTGTGTTTCCTAATCTGATTTGCAAACACAGTGTAATAAATTTAATGCCAAAGTGCAATATTACCAATAATTTAAAAAGAAAAATGGATGAATACAGCAAAAGGCCTCTGCATGGGCACCGCGCTGACTGAGCGGTTACACAAATACCTTCAGTGTTGCCAACCCCATATTTAATTTTGATTATTGAAACCTAACCCTTTATACTTCATTTGATTGAAACACTCCCAGATTTTTGAAGAGTTTAAATGTTTTTTGTAATTTTTCAAAAACTGCCCAACTTAGAAAAAAACTAATTCCACCACAATATTTTACAAAAAAAAGCTACACAAATCACCTCTTTAGTTTTTTTTCATAGCTATAGCAAACGAGTTAAATAAAGTTGTAAAACTCTACAGAATCTGAAAATCACCCTGTAGCTCCAAGATGGATCGCAATAGCCATAACCTGTTTTCACTACAGTTGTTTTTTAAAATAAAAATTCGAGAGTCGTATATTATTATTTTGATATTTCTTACGATTTTCAAGATTCCCCATAAAACTATCGATAATGAAACACCCTGTACTTATTTGTACATAAATAAGAACTACTAACAAATACTATTCCTCGACTCATTTTAATATGGAATTCAGATTAGGCAAAATGTAATCTTTTTATAGTCTAAATTTAACAGTGAATAAACAGATCCTCTAGATAATAAATACGAATATTAATGCGAAAATATAAAACTGTTTATTCACTTGCTATTCAAATGCAGATTAAGATTATGTCATTGACCTATGTCGGAAAAGGGATGTACTGTTTTACAGTTTTTGCAAAAAAAACCGTTGTCGGAACTTATTTAGAAAAATTCATGAAACTGCTCTTTGTTATTAAAACTATTAAGCAAATCTCATTAAATTTTTACTAAAAACGTATCTCATTGAAACCAATGGGTCTGTAATATTGCCGCCACCATATTGGATTGCTAATATGGAACGCTTTTTTGTTCTGAGGTGTTACTTCTATATAGAACTCGTAAAGTATTGATAGTTCACAAGATATTCAGTTTAATTTTTTTTCCTTTTTTGTTTCATTCTTTATTAACATATTTTTTATTATTATTGAACTTATTAATTTCTATAATTATTTCTTTGTTTCCTTACTACGATAAAATAAAGATAAGAAAATACTGAAAACTAAAATATTTTAAGGGCAAAATGCTCCTTTCACAATGTCATTCGTGGTTTGAAATCTGAAGATGCTTACAGTTTCGTAGGCCAGGTATATAAATAAAAATTTAATTTTAGTATTATTATAAGCATTAGTCACAAGATTCAAGAACATATATTTAAACTGGAGTGTTTATAATTCAAATTGTTAACTTAAATGATCTTCTTAATAAGGGAAAACAAAAAACAGATCAAGAAATCAAAAGGCTATTAAAGAATTTATGGTTTCGTCCGTTACTTTGTGACCGTACATTTTAAATTAATAAAATAGTTTGTCAGTACGTTTGAAAATGTAGTTGTACTACGAAACAGCTGTCACGGCTAAACATTCAATTAGAGTGACTATGAACAAAGTATATTTTTGTTTTATTTTATTAATTTAAAAGGCTATTAAATGAAAACGAGGCTCTAAAGCAGAAATGCCTAAACTTGGAAAGAAAAAGTAAAAAATTCAATGTAGTGATTTATGGTTTAGATGGAGGTAATTCTAATTGCACGCAAAACGTATTAGACCTGATAAATACGACTTTAAAAATACCTTGTTCTAAGAAAGACCTTAGGGATGCATATTATTTTGGAAAGAGTACAAATGACAGGCCTAGACCTATTCTGTTGGAGTTTAATAACTATGACCTTAAAGTAGAAGTACTTAAAAATGGGTATTTGCTTAAAGGAACCGGAATCTTTGTTGACAACGAGTATTCAAAAGAAGACTACATAAAACGAAAATTCTTAAAAACACAACTAAAATTAGCAAGGGAAAAAAATTACACAGCAAAAATAAGCAAGAACACACTTATCATAAATGGTGACACCTATACTTACGAAGAACTGAAGGAAAAATCGGAAGAAACTGATGGAAATGGCATTGATCTAACGGAAACTCTTTACACTCAGCGGCAGATAAGTCAAAGCGCCCCGTCAACTCCAAGGCCCCTGAAAATGAGTTACTAGACTCCCCAGTAGATGAAACAAATCTTACAGAAAAGGAAAATACCACAACAAAGTCTAACGATAAAAAGAGAGACTTAGACGAAAAGTCTCCAGATAAAGAAAAACCGCCGGCAAAAAGGAAAGACCATTGAGTAGAACTCGTTCAGGAAAATAGTAAAACAAAAACAAAAAACAATAGAAATATGTGTGTAACGAAATGTGTGTAAAACTGTAGTAGTTTTAATATAGGTGTTAGGACTCTTAATTTTATATCTTATTATTTTATTTGTATACATAGCAAAGCAGATTAATTTACGTGTAGATATATGTACATATATTTGATAAAATTTGTAATTATAAAATATGAATTCGTACCTGCAAAATTTTCAAAATAAAAATATTCATACTTTTGTAGTCAAGAATTGTTTTGATTATTTAAATCTTATAGACAGTCATGGAGATATTACGATGAGAAATTTTTCTGTTCTGCATCAAAATATAAGAAGTATAACAAAAAATTTTGATGAATTTCATGTATTTTTATCACAATTTCCTAAAAACTTTGATTGCCTTATATTAAGCGAAACTTGGAATGTACCCGACCCATCGTTCTTTCAAATGTCTGGATATCGGTTTTTCTATAATGAAGGTAAATATAATCAAAACGATGGTGTTGTTGTTTATCTAAAAGATAACTTGAACTACAATTTTAATATAATAAATATTTCGGGTACATCCGGCATTGAAATAACCATTAAATTACAAAATAAATCTATTAAAATTTTTGCTGTGTACAAATCACCAAATATAAATATTTCGGATTTCAATGATGGTTTGCAAAGTTATGTCATGACTGAAGAACAGGTTGATTACTCTTTGTTACTGGGAGACATTAATATAAATCTGTTATCTGATAATGTATTCGTTCAACAATATGTTGATACACTCTCTGAATATGGTTATATTTCGCAAATAAACGAAGCCACACGAGAAAAAGCCTGTTTAGACCATATTTTCCTTAAAATACGAAATCCCAATAAAAACAGTATAAAAAACCTTCCAGTAATTATCCAATCTGCTATCACAGACCACTACACCACAACATTAACCATGGCCTTAGAAAAACAATCTTATACTCCTAAACAAAATAAGAAAGAATACACATTTTTAGACAAAGAAAAGCTAATAAAAAACATACAAACAGTAAATTGGGACTTTCTTTATAGTCACACAGATTCTACTTATTGCTACGAAATGTTTCTTGACAAATTACAACAAAATATTGATAAATCAACAAAAATACTAAAATATACATCAAAAAATAAAAAACGTAAAGAGTGGATCACACCAGAAATAACAGAAATGATGCGGCAACGAGACTCTGTATATCAAAAATACCTAAAATTTCCAGAGAATGTATGTTTTAAAAACGAATACAAAGTATTAAGAAATAAGATTAACAATTTAATTAAAAGAGCTAAAAGCAATTATTTAAAAGAAGTTTTTTATAATGGAAACATTGATAGTAAAAAGATATGGGAAGGGGTTAAAAAAATCACAAACAATGAAAATAAAAATGATAATATAACTAAAATAAGTGTAGATGGTAAAGATTACTGTACTCCGAAAGACATTTCAAATTTGTTTAACTCATATTTTACAAATGTTGGTAAAAACCTAGCAAAAAATGTAAAAACAGTATCCTCTTGTCCGATATTTACAAATGAAACAAATATATTCATTAATCCTACAAGCAACACCGAAATTTTAAAGTACATACATGAATTAAAGGACGGAAAAGCACCTGGTAAGGACGGCATTAAGGTATCAACAATAAAACTAATTAAAGAGTACATAAAACAACCTCTAACATATATTTTCAATCTGTCGATCGAAAAGGGTGAATTTCCTGATCGAATGAAAGAGGCTTTAATAAAACCACTGTACAAAAAAGGAAACAAAACCTTAATGGAGAATTACAGACCAATATCATTAATATCTAATTTCAGCAAAATTTTTGAAAAAATACTTAAAGACAGAATTACAAGATTTATTAAAAAATTTCAATTAATATCTTCAAACCAATATGGATTTCAAGATCAAAAATCTACACAAGATGCTATAAAGGCTTTAACCTCTAAGATGTATGAAGCAATAGATAAATCCGAACCCTCATTGGTAGTTTTCCTTGATTTAGCAAAGGCGTTTGATACAGTAGATCATAAAAAACTCTTAAAAAAGCTGGAATTTATTGGGTTTAGAGGAGTAACACTTAAACTAATGGAAAGTTATTTAACAAACCGTAAACAATATGTGAGCATATCAAATTTTATCAGTGAGGGTGAAACTGTAGCTTACGGAGTTCCACAAGGTACTGTCCTAGGGCCACTTCTTTTTACAATATATGTTGATGATATTCTTAGACAAAAATCAGAAGGAAAAATTATATGTTTTGCTGACGATACAGCAATATTTTATTCAGCCTCTACCTGGTCATTATTAAAAAGTAAGGTGGAAAGGGATATGACTAAACTAAAGAGCTATTTTGATAGTAAAATATTAACTATTAATTATGAAAAAACCAATTTCTTACCAGTGACGTCATACGAAAGATATCTTCCTAATTATCGAACGTTGGATATAAAAAACTCTGATAACACAACCACTGTAGCCATAAAAGCTACTAAACAAATTAAATATTTAGGAATAATTATAGACAGTCACCTAAGATGGGACTATCAAATAAAAGCAGTTATTCAAAAACTTAGGGGTTGATTTTTAAATTTAAACAACTTAAGCTTATTTTACAAACAAAGCATTTAAAAATAATATACAATGCATTAGTAAAGTCTATACTAGAATATGGTATTTTAATATGGGGCGGAGTGGAAATATCATATATAAAACCTTTAGTAAATTTACAAAAAGAATATTAAAAATTATTTTTAATAAAAACATACTTTATTCGACAGAACTCTTATTTAAAGAAAGTAGCGTTTATTCAGTAAGACAAATATACTGTCACAACCTACTTGTTTACCAACAAAAGAATAGAAGTCAATTACCTAAAGTCAATCATAGCTGTAACACCAGAAGTAAAAAAAAGGTTTGTTCAAAATTGATTTCAAACATAAATCCATCGGGCAAAGGTACTTCTTGTACACAGCCCCAAAACTTTACAACAAATTACCCAAAGAAATTAGAGACGAAATTTATATTAAAAAATATAAAAACTAATTAAAACCTGGATATTACAACAAGGACTAGACATATACGAAAAACTGTTTTAAAAAATGAAAGTTAATCATTGCTTACAAATAAACATTTTAAATTAATTAAAAATGCTGAAATGAAAAGGTTCTTCATCGTCTTCTGACTGTTTTGTTTTGCAATAGGCATAAATTGTAAAATAATTAAATTAGGGTTAGGTTATTTTAATTAATTTTAAGTTTTGCAGAAAATCAAGATAATTTTAAACATTTATGGTAGTGGTATTTTATGCTATATTTATTATTGTTCTTATATAAACCAAACAATGTGTATCATGTCAGGGAAAAATCGGAATTGTTTATCTAGTTTATTATTTTTCTTTTGGTAAATATTAGATGATACTATAGTTTTAGTTATAAATTTGCTGCAGTCAAGTTTGTTTTCTTAAACTTAAGCAGCTGTATGATTAAGTTTGTACTAGAATCTGTATTTGCAAAAAGTAATATATCTATCTATCTATAATTTAATTTTTTAGTCATAAGAAACGACCTTGAAATGCTAAAAAATTTTAAACTTAATACCTACTGAAATGGGTAAAATATTAATTGCTTATGTGCCACATAAAGGTTAAAACCAGTAATTTCTTTTGTTCAAGTTTCATTACCTTTTCTTTTAATGTATTTTTTTTAATGTAGCTAAACAATGCCACAAAAATTGATAAATTTATTTTTTTAATTCCAATACTAATGCTAATACTGAAATTAAATTCTGATTTATAAACTCGGTCTTAGTTTATTCGGTTACTATCCTTTACTCAATACAAAATTTTTTAAATGGTTTACCTTAATTTAGCTATTAAAAAAATGTAATGAAAATTAGCTCATTGATTTTTGTCACTCAGTGACAGTAATCGATTTGTAGCTTTTCTGTGCTTAATAGAAATGGTAATTTTTAATAAAATAATGTGGTTAAACACTAATCTGCTACAGTTTATGCAATAAAAAATCATAATAAAATTAATTATTAAAATCTATTAAAAAAAAGGTTTTTTTAATTTTGAAACGCTTCTGTAGCTACTATTCAGCTTAGAAAGCGCCAGGCGGTCATCAGTTCTGTCACACTTTCAAAATATTCCCCTGTTGATTGCCGTCTTTATTTGTATGACGCCTCTGGCTTTTTCTTAGCTAAATTCTACTTTACCATTCTTAATTATTAACCAGCCAAATTTAATTATGTCAAAAATTAAATTTACTGATACGGGAATGATTATATTGCCAACCTAAAATTGTTAGGTTAAATGACTATAACAAAGTATGCTATATTAACAATTAGGCTGACTAGGCTACAGACTAGGGCACCATGAAAAAATAGGCGCTAGACAGGGGTATTTTTAAAAAAGTTTAGGTGGGGTTGGGATTTTTGGTGACTAATTTGCCTTGGAATGAAATAGGCGGGAAAAGGAGGAAAAGATCTTTTCTTTTTTTGCTCTTTAAAAATTTTGTTGATTTTTTGGTGGTATTTATCTTAACAATAGGCGCTCTAGGAATTCCAGCCTAGGGCGTCCCAAACAGTTAATACGGCCCTGACAAAATATCTTATAATTCATTAAGACACAAATGCTACAGTATTTAGGCTTAAGGCCTTTTGTGAATTTACAAAGGATCTATATAACAAATAGGACAACATTTTTAATAAGAAAATAAATATGGATGAGTCCATAAAATATGTGTGACGTTTAGAAGGGTGGACGAGGTCGAGTTGAATCTTACTTAATCTCATTGTGGGGGAAGGGGGTCTGTGCAAATATCACATAATTTTCCTTTGGATAGAAACAGGAAAAAATTCACTAGATTTGGACAGGTCCCGCCAAAAAAATATGTTATCGGTTAACAACCAGATCTAACTTTTTGGACTTTTTTTGCTCTTCAAAACTTTTTCGACGAACACAAAGTCAATTTCGGTTTTAGGTGTAAAAAATCTAACGTGAGATTGGGGGAAGGGGATTGAAGCAAATCTCATCAAATCTTACCAGAAAGGAAGGGAGGTCAAACAATAAAAAAACGCCTTACGTAATTTCTTGTAGCCCCTAAGTAATAACTGACTAACTAAGATACAGAAAAGGTTAATAAATTTAATATATTTTTAATTTCTACTTTTATAATATGCACTTTTACTTTAAAATTACGTAAGAAGCAATTTAGTCAAACGTTTGATTTATATTTCGGTTTTCTAAAACAACAAAACTAAGCGGATCCTATTCTTAGTCACCTAAAAGTTTTAAAACCATGTAGTAAGCTAACAACTCATGACACCGACAAATCATAATGCAGTGAAATAATTTTAATGAAGGTACGAAAATAACCAAGACAAATATTGTGTTACAGGTATTATTATTTTTTGTTTTGCTAGCGCCAGACTACAATGCAAATATCCATAAAAATATTTATTTTTGAATTTACTTAGGTGTGCTACATATATTTATTTTTTAATCTTACAATAAGTAGGAATGTGTGTATCGAATTGAGCCGAACTTCCTAAAATTCCATTGTATTACCCGCGGTAATAGTTGTTTTTATACAATAGTCTAGTCAAGTACAAAAACGTGTTTAATAGAATAAAGCTCCCAAAAATATTTGCGATAGCTTATTCAACTCGGAATAACGATGGCGATGGCGTCTAGAAAAATGTTTTGAAGGTCTTAAAGGTACATTCAAAAATGCGATTGTGATTAACAATGCAAAAAAAGTTTAGTTTTTGTTAATAACTATAAAAATAATTAATCCTAAAAAAGAAAAAAATCTCCGGGAACTGTATCTCTATTATTTCTAATTTTTTTAACGCTGAAAATGGGGCTCCGTTAGGTCGTTACGGTAAAGACGTGCCGTTTAAAAAGCCAGTATATCACTTTTATAGTATTCAATAAGAATTTAAAAATTAGAAAAGGTTATGGCGTAATCTAGATAATTAAAGAAAAAAAAATACAAAAGTTACCCCCTTGTTAATTAAATAATTTTTTCCCATCTCTACTTTTATATAAATTAAAAAATAAAAAAGTTAAATAATTGATCTACAAATTTTTTGCTTTGTGGTGCTCTTCTTATATAGGTAATTAATAAAGTAAAACTAAAAAAATATATATATTATTTTGTTGATAAGATTTTTCTTTAAGTTAACAAAAATTAAATTTCTAAAAATGTTATTTTTATTTTTATTTTGTAATATCCAATCATTGCCGCTTTTTTGAATAAAATATGGGTATTAATTAACATTGAAGAATAAAATATTAGTTAAAAAATTGTTAACGGTCTTATTACATAGGTGTTTTTAATTATGATTTAAAAAATTAGATTTTTTTCGAAAATCAAAAATACGATTCTTGGAATAATGTCTAAACTGTGTAGTCAAAGTTAGAGTATACTCGAGACGGTGAAAAGAAAGTGACTTAATTATGAATTTGGAATTGTTAACTTGCTAGACCACGATGCACGAGTTGCTAGAAAAACATCGTTGAGTTCCTAGACTGTAAAAACTAATGCTGTATAACATGTTTACTGTTTTGCTTAATTTTGCTGTTAAAACCCGTTAATTTTAATAAACAATATACAGATCCTAATTAAACTGTACAAATTAAAATGTGTAAATCTCAACTGTTTTTATTATAAATTCTCTTAGGCTTGACATAAAAAAAATTGCATAACGTTTAGTTTGTTAGCTAAAATTACTTAACCAAAACTAATAAGAACTAACCAAATCTAAATATTATAAATTAACTAAGTTACAACAAACATCCCTTATTATGTCATGCTCCCTAAAGTCGAACCTTACACGGTTAATATTATTGTGTCGGTATTGGATATTAGTCAGTATTATAAAAGTGTAGATAGTATAGTGAATTTTTTTGAAAAATTATCAGTTTTATTTCTATTAATTTGATCACTTGAAAGTGATCATGATCATTTGATCACGTGACAGATGCCATTTGAAATTCTAAGAAACATTCAGAATGAAGTTAGCCACAGAGGTTTTAAAATAATGGTATTAGTTTCACTTCTATCAGTTTGATCACTGATAATTTTTCGAAAGAATGCCACTTTTATTGAAACAAAATTTTATGTTATAATATATCGACCGTATGAGGGATGCTTGATAAAATTTGTAATGTTTGGTTTTTACCTGTCTGTAATGAGGTCATCACGTCTGGGAACTCAATCATCCCTCCGTCTAGCTATTGTGTATGTCGGTCCAGGAATTCAACAATCCTAATCTGTTTTATCTGCGTACGTCTAGCAACTCGAGTACACCCGAATTTTAATGGGGGTTGCGGATATTTAGCAAAATAAGTTGTTGCTTATACAGGGTGTTCCAAAATTCATGCATCAAATTTCAATGGCATATTCTTCGTAAAAAATATGCCCTAGTTTTCTATATAACCAAATTTCCGAAAAAGTTTTCTTTTAGAGATACAGGGTGTTAAAATACAAAGAAAAAAATTTTTTATCATAATTTTTAAACCACTCTAGATATTTTATTGGTATTTGGCACATTCCCTAATAGCAGTAAAAGTCCGTTTTTATGTAAAAATATTGCTGCTGTTAAGCAATGTACAAAATACCAATTCAATATTTGAAGTGGTTTGAAAATTATAATAATTTTTTTTCGTAGAATTTCAACACCCTATATCTCTAAAAGGAAGCCTTTCCGGACATATGTTTATATAGGAAACTAGGGCTTATTTTTGATGTAAAACATGCTATTGAAATTTGATGCATGAATTTCGGAACACCCTGTCTAAAATGAAGTTTTTGATATTTTTTATTTAAAAAAGACCGAAAAAAGTTAGGTTATTAAAAGTATTAAAACTAAAATAAAACAAGATTATTTTGTTAAAATATTTAATGTGTGGAATTTCTGTTATTTAATGTTTTAAAAAAAATTTATATAATAAAAATATTTTTAATAAATGTATTATTTTGATTTTTTAACAGATCACGTAATATAAATTACAAAATACTTAACTATAACCATAAATTATTATTATGCAGCACGTCCCTGAGCAGTGCAATCAATACATAACACCCGACAAGGGTACCATTGCATGGAGGGCGTATGTGACGAGGTGCGGAAAGAAATTGAACACTGTCACTGTAACGTTCAAAAGCCAAAGAATCCGTAAGAGCCATTCATTGACTAAGTAACCTGAAAATAGAGATCTATATTTAGATTAACTTTAATAGAAAGTGAGACACTTATTGCACTTTTAATATTTCATTTTAATTTCTGGTTTTAATTAAGACAATAGTAAAGTGTAAAAGATATCATTAACATAAGCAATAAATTATGTAAAAAAATGGTTAACGGTTTAATTGTACTAAAAGGTAAAAAAAATTCGGTAAGTCCTAGAAAAGAATATAATTTTGTGGTCCTAGCCACCAGATCGCACCAATTTTCTTATCAATCTGGGGTTTTGATCAGACAAATAATTAAATCGTTTGGCGTAGCGTATCCAGAGTAAATATCATGACAGAAATTTCATGTGCTCAACGATTTATTATTTGTCTGATTTATACCCCAGATTAATAAGAAGATTGGTGCGATCTGCCCCACTAAAGTGACCACATTTTCAATCCTGGAAATCGGGACAAGTGAAATAAGATGTTTTTTTTTCCAAATGTTTTTGAAAAAAAAGGTCCTCACCTTTCAACTCTTTTAATAGAAAATTATCTTTTATCCCCCAAGGTCCTTACCTCCGTCTCAAAAACCCTCTCTCCCATCAGAAATCGGGACTCTTTCAAAAAATCGGGACATTTTCTAAAATCGGCGAGATGCGGGACAATCGTTTAAAAAGCGGGACTGTCCCGCCAATATCGGATCTTTACCTCACTATAACTAACCAGAACTAACCAACTATTTTATATTCAGGTAGTTGTGGAAAACATGTAATTTGTCATTTTGTGGCGGCGGCCATCTGGGATTTTAATTTTTTCATAGTCAGCTCTATTTAACCAATTAAGTCCTTTCATTTGATACCCATATTGAGGTTGAAGTGAAGTAATATGTAATAAGCCATTTTATATCGGTGGCCATCTTGGATTTACAATCATGAAAAATATATTTTATTGTATTATCATCAAGATTAGGAGTGTGTACCAAATTGTAGATCGATTGGTCGTCAGGAAGAGGGTCAAATTCCAATTACTAAATGTTACTCAAACAAATTAATAAATAACAAACAAAAAAATATAAAATAAACAGGTCAAGTAACTAAAACCGTTGAAAAATGTACCTAATATAATTTTTTGTACAATAAAAAATGTTGGTAGAGGATTGCTTGCTTTTGTACATGGTGTTTTCTAATTGAGGTAAAAATGATGGGCGTATTTCTGAGCTAATTTAAAAATATATATATTTATACATATAGACATAGGGTGTTTACTAAAATAATTATTTTTAGAATTTAAACGTTTTTTTGTACATTATAAAAATTGCATATTTAAAAATATTTTCTTTCTAACCATGTTTATAGATGATAATAGAGAAAATACAGGTACTTTACTCTTGAGCAAAACCTACATTCTTGGCCATATCTCGTAGATGACTGATACAATTTGTTATCTGATGATTGCTTCTAAGGTTCTTGACTATGCATAATATTTTATAAAGCTATATATTTTTTTTGTAAAATTAATATTAAAAAAGGTTCCCACATGAGTAAGACGCCAAAACTTACGTAGACACACTGTATATAGTTACTATGTTATACTGCTATTTCCTCGTGACCTTAAAACGTAACTTACAGTATAAAAGAAAATACCCGTTTATGAACCACTTAGACCACCCTATAGGGCCCAATAAACTTTTATTGTGTAATCTAAAAAAACAAATTAAACCACATGAAAATGTTATACAGCTCTTGCGTCGCGACGCCGGCCGTCTGGAAAGCGGAGGACATTGGCGCCACTAACGGCGTCCACAGTCTCAGGCAATTTACGACCGATGTGGTTTTTCTACAATTTTCCCAATAAGCCTTTTTTGCCGGTTGTTTTGGAAATCTTATTAGTTTAGGGGCAAGTGTTGTACTACAAGTTTAACAGAATATTTGAGCCAATTAACTTTTTTTGTTCAGGTAAGAATGTTCATATTTTTAAAAACTTTTTTATAGCATTAATCTATTTTTAAAATACGTAATTAATTGCTTAAATATAATTCGCAATGAGCAGAACACTTTAAAAACTAATATGTCAGTTTTAATCAAAGACAATTGTAATTCCATTTTAGACACCCAGAACAATGCTAAATTTTTGGTCATCAGTTTGGACGCTGACTTGACGGAATTTATGAAGCGGCAAATAATAGGTACTGTTTACATGTGCAATTATATTTCCTCGATGGATGCCCGCTAATGACCAAAAATTTAGCATTGTTCTGGATTTCTATAGTGAAACTACAATTGTCTTTGGTTTTAACGTTAAAACCAAAAAATCCACATTAGGCACGTCTCCTGTACAGGGTGTCCCATTTTGGTTGTCCCTTATGGGAAACTTGGAAACCATAAGAGATATTAAAAATCCGATACCCCATCCTCGAGCTCTTTTTGGAGAAAACATTTATGGTAAAAACAGATCATCGCTATCGCGAAGCGTTTCAGAGATACAGGGTGATTCTCGATTTTTCACTTTTTGAAAAGGTCCTGTAGCTTTGTTGTTATTACAGATACGAGAAAACTAATTGCACATTATACAGACACTTTTTTCCGTAGAATCCAGTGGCGTAGCCAAAAAATTTTTGAGCTGTCATTTTTGACATATGACCCAAAACATGTTTTTTTTTATTAGGGACACCCTATAAATGATTAGGTAATTAAATTGCTTGTTTTTTCTGATTAAAATAATATATCATAGTAGGTGGTTTAATAAATTGTTTACGTCAAATATTGGAAAAATTATGATTTTAAAGACGCATTTGCAGCTTCTATCTGTTTTTTAAATTGTTTTATAATTTTTGTTTTAAAAGGAATCTGTCATCCCTTAGCTCAGGAGACATTTCCGTAGAAAAAAACAAAAAATTAGTTTACAACAACAATAATAAACAAGTTATATTAATTAAACTTAAAAATTTATCAAGTTTTTTTAATTTTTGAGTTTTTATTTTTTTTTATTTTTATGAATTCTCTATGTCAACTTTACCAATAGAGCAAAAAAAAACAAAAAAAAATTTAAGTCCAAAAAAAAATCGAAAAATTTTTGACACACCCTGTATAACTTTGATTTTTATTTTTTTATACAACATTATCATACTAATACAGTACCAAAATTTTTTTGCTTCAAATTCATAAATAAGGACGCTATGAATTTTTAAATTTAAACATAAAAATAATTATTTTTAATTTTTTGGGACACACTGTATCATTTATATATATATATAATAATATTCTTCCTTATCATATATATTATCATCATAACTTCATCCTTATATATTCATAAATAAAATTGTAGGAAATTTTTAAAGTTAAAAATAAAAAAAAATCATTTTAATTTTTGAGACACCCTGTATCATTTTTTTATGTATAATAATATTTCTCACCATCACATTTATCAAATACCAAAATTTCATCCCTTTATTTTCATAAATAAAATTGTAGGAAATTTTTAAATTTTAAAATAAAAAAATTATTTTAATTTTTTGAGACACCGTGTATCATTTTATTATGCGTATTAATAATCTTCTACATCATATATATTATTTACCAAAATTTCATACTTATATATTTATAAATAAAGTGGTAGGAAATTTTTAAATTTTAAAATAAAAAAATGCGTCTTTAAAATCATAATTTTTCCAATATTTGACGTAAAAAATTTATTAAACCACCTACTATGATATATTATTTTAATCAGAAAAAAACAAGCAATTTAATTACCTAATCATTTATAGGGTGTCCCTAATAAAAAAAAACATGTTTGGGTCATATGTCAAAAATGACAGCTCAAAAAATTTTTGGCTACGCCACTGGATTCTACGGAAAAAAGTGTCTTTATAATGTGCAATTAGTTTTCTCGTATCTGTAATAACAACAAAGCTACAGGGCCTTTTCAAAAGTGAAAAAATCGAGAATCACCCTGTATCTCTGAAACGCTTCGCGATAGCGATGATCTGTTTTTACCATAAATGTTTTCTCCAAAAAGAGCTCGAGGATGGGGTATCAGATTTTTAATATCTCTTATGGTTTCCAAGTTTCCCATAAGGGACAACCAAAATGGGACACCCTGTACACATAATTTAAACCCACAACACTACGATCAGAGACAGGGTCACTACCAATTAAGCTTCTATCCTAACAATCATTAGGTCATAATATATAATATAACAATCTGATATTGGTGATTGTATAATTTAATAATTATAATAATTATTATTAGTTGCGGATTTGTTTAAGGTAATTAAAATAATTAAATAATTAATATAGTGACTTATAAAACACTTAAATTCATCCATAATTTTTGTTATTTACCATAGACAGAGTGATTTCGCGCTTGGACAAAGACGAGCCACCCTCGTATCTTTTAAAAAAAAATAAGGTTATTACCAAAAATGGGATCGTGCAATTTATACCCAGCCTAGAGAAGCGGTAGCGGTAAAATGGTGTTTTATTTATTTCCATTTGCCTATACACTACAAAACAAGAAAAGCTAATTGTGAATTTTGGAAATCCTTTTCCATATAATATTCCTCAGAAAACTTTCGTAGAGTTTTCTATATTTTTTTCGCAATAATAGTCTGAAGGTCCCTATTTTATATAGTTATTTAGTACAAAGAGATCATATAAAATCTTGTAGTTTATTCTTTATCTTTTCTAAATGTTCATCTATTCTATAAACCCAAAATAAAAAAAAATTGTTTCCAATATAACTACAAACTACCTATTAGCGGTCTTTTCTGAAACATTTTATTGCTAGAAATCAGTAAAACATCAAGTAGTAGTGGTAAACGTACAAAAGGTCGGTGGGAGTATATAATAGCTTTGTTCGCGGGTCTAGTAATGAACTGATTCGGAACCAGAACCGAACTGGTTTAGAATTGTTTTAAAGCGCATGTCTAGTTATTTATTAGTTCGGAATTTTTATTTACCGCGAACGATTTTCTATACAGCTGAGGATGTATTCTAACCTAGCCTTTTGGTTAGGATTTTTCTTGGTTAAATTGGATACTACACAAAAAAAATCAAACAAAAAGGTAAATTGTTATACTATCGAAAGCCACGCGAGGTCTCTCGGCGAAAGACGAGGGATTCCCTGCCTCCACTCGTTTTTAACATAAGCATGTGTATTTAACTAAAAACAAAAATTTAAACAACAAAAAATCGTAAAATCTTGTAATACTGTCTATATTTTTTAATTAAATCTTTATTTATTTTATTGCATACATACATTCATACGGAATACAATTAAAAATCCTTTGTTTATATGCGCTCAGAATCACAAAAATATAAAAAAAAATCAACAGGTATATTAACCCGCATAAAAAGTGGCAGAAACAAATAAACTGTAATATAACGGTCTATTTCTGTACCAAACATACAGAAAACAGCTGACCATGTCGACAATGCGCATGAAATTCCGAACTGAAGTTCCAACAAAAATCCCAGGACTGGTAATCAGGTTACGAACCGGTAACGAACTGATTCCATTGTAACCCGCGAACACAGAACTGTTACCAAAAATTCAGGATTTTACTAACCGCAAACGCTGTTTTTTTCACTGCGCATGCGAATAGTCCCAGAACCGGTTCAGAATCGAACCCGCGAACAAAGCTAATAACAGGTATTTATTGATTCTCCCATTCCTTTTATTTCTGAGGTTATAATTTTCAAAACTTGCGTTTTTCTTAATATTAAAAATACCAGTGTCGTTTTGCCAGATTTTGTCAATCGACTCTTAAAGAGTGGCATCCACAAGAGACGGACGGACGGGACGGGACGGGACGGGTTGGTGGCGCCTGGCTTGTAAACAAGTCAGGGGGCGTCGCATCGGAGCAGACGGCAGAAGATTTATGTGTTAAAAAATTGCCCTTTCGTCTCTAGTCGGCGCCTACCTTAAAACAACACATATTAGATTCTTTATAGCGGTTAGTTCTGTTTGGTTCTGGTCAGTTACTAAATGTGGAAAACCCAATGACGTAACATAATGGACCGGCCCTTGCGATCGCTTATTGACGGCTACGAAAGAGAGAGGTCCGAGAGAGATGGAGCTAATTACGGAAAAACGTGCTTTTAAAATTCGTTTACCGTTGGAAAGCAGTTGATTTTAAAAGTGATTATACTTTAATATACTATACTATATATACTTTATATACTTTAATCCCCATTATCCCATTTAAATTCCATTTTTTGCAGGGCTTTCTTCCGTAATTAGCTCCATCTCTCTCGGACCTCTCTCTCTCTTTCGTAGCCGTCAATAAGCGATCACAGCAGCAATACATCGGGGCCGGTCCATTATGTCATGTCATTGGGAAAACCTGATTAAAATAGAATTGTTAAAACATTTCGGGCAGGGGGCAATTAGAAGGGAGCTTAGCCTCCCCAAGTTGACCACTAGCCCCCAAATTATTGAACATTTTAAATATATAAGTGTTTTTTACAAATATACCCTATAAACTGAAACAAGTCCCCCAAAAACGAGCGGTGAGAACTAAAAACTAATTAGTATTTTTGATCAGCCAAAATGGGACTCGATAATAATCGTAAGGTGAATTAAAAAATGTAAAATATAGCGCAGAGTTCACTTATTATTTGTGAAATCACCGTCAGCAGCCAGTGGGGGATTAAGGCTAAAACGGGCCCTAGACAAAAATGTTTTTCGGGCCGAGAAATATTTTAAAGAGCAAAAAAGTCTTTTTAACACAATTTTTTATCTCATTTCCGGGGCCCAAAATGTTTCATTTTCTAAATTAACGGGCCCACGACACTTACCTAGGTCGCCTTGGCCTAAATTCGCTCCTGTCAGTAGCTCAACCTAAAAATCCAAAAATATTATTTGTAATTTCAAAAGTAGATAATAATAAAAACGGCGCGGCACATAATTTCAAATATTTATTGTTCTTACCTTGTGGAGTTAAAGAAAATGTATATATACATAAATTGGGCTGTTGCTAACGAGTTAATAAATTCTATTAAACTTAAATATTTACAAAATCCACGGTGCAGCCGTGCAGATTAAACGCAGTGCCGAATGTGTTCCTTAAACTTAAATCAAAATTAGTCTCATTTGAAAGAAGATAAGAGAGAACACGTAAACATAAAATCTTAAAATAGATTTTCATAATACAGGGTGTCTCTAAAAGGTCTGTACAAAATTCTACCCAGGTCAGGATTAAAGGGGGAGCAGGCGGGGCATCTGCCCCTGGGCTCCCAGATATAAGGGACCCCCACAATGAATTTATGTATTTAAAAAATGGTACATATTTATTGTTGTGTTGAGAACTTTCTTTTTGCTTTTCAATTTTTTTCGGTACAAAATTCCATTTATTTTTATTTTGAGGGAGCCCCCACAGGTTAATTGCCTCAGGGTATCCACACCTCCAAATCCTGCTCTGATTCTACCACAAAGTCCTTGGAAAATACAACAATCTAACGTAATTTACCTTAGTCGAAAAGTTGACCGTTTGCTAGATACAGGGTGTAAAAGTTTTTATTTTATTTTAGTTATTTTTAAATATTTATTAATATAGGATTTTTTTAACAAAATTTACTATTAAGAGGTTTTTTAAAATGGGGAATCGAAATCTTTTAATGTTTGTGTCGAAAAATGTAAAGAGAGCCACGTGCAGTCCTTGCTTAGTTTCAAAGTGTCGTGACTTTTTTACCCCTGGTATATTATAAATATTATAAAATTTTTATTCTTCCACATTTTTGCACAAAAAATATATGCATATAACTATATAAGCAACCATTTTAATATTTTAGATTAAACATTTTATTTTATGCATAAGTTCTCATTGTATTTATTTACGCTTTATCTAGGCCACCTTGTAGTGTCCAAAAAGTCCATTCAAAATGCTACCACAAATTCTTTGGCCAAAATGCAACGATCTGATGTAATCTATCTTAGTCAAAAGGTTGCTGGTTGGCAAGATACAGGGTGTCAAATTTTCCATGTATTTTTTTACTTGGATACCCGGTATCTCGCAAACTATCTACTTTTAACTAAGGCAAATTGAGTTAAATCGGTGTATTTTGGCATAAGAAAATTGTAGTATCAATTTGTACATACCTTTTAGAGAAACTCGGGTGACCTAAATAAAGCGTAAAGGTAAGTGAAATTTTTTTATGTAAAATAAAACGTTGAATTTAAAATATCTCAGAAATGGTTGCTCGCAGCGGTATTCATCGGGTATACCTTTTTAGTGAAAGAAATATGGAAGAATAACAATTATCTACTAGAATCATAATACAGGATGATTCAAAAATCGATTACGAAACTTAAGGGGGTGATTCTACTTGACAAAATAAGGGTAGAGCTTCATATAATTATTTTTTTAAATGTCATTCATTTTCGAGTTACAACAAAATATTCCTGAACCAATCCCGTTGATATTTGGCACACAAATCGAGCTTTGCAGATTCTAAAATTTTAAGACAAAAGTACTTTTTTATATCACGCCAGAGGGCACTTTCCTAAAACTTTAAATTTATTTACATCATAACTTTTTATTTTGACAGATATCGCAAAGCTGGGGCGCCATTTTATAGACGATCAAAAATTTAAAAACCAAGGTACTTTTTATTAAAGTCGATAAACCTCACCGTTTAGGCACCAATAGACATCAAAGTTTTTATCAATTTCAATCAAATTACCTACATACATACAGGGGTCCAGTAACTCAACCGACAAACTTTACGGAGCGATTCTACAACAGAAAATATGAAAAAAACTTCATATAAACATATTTTCTAAACGTCTTAGTTTTTGAACTACGGTATGTTAAATATCTAAAAAAAATAAAAAATTTAACTTAGACGTTTAGGACATATGTTTATATGAAGTTTTTTCTTATTTTTTGTTGAAGAATCGTTTGGTTAGGTTTGTCGGTTAAGTAACTGGACACCCTGTATGTATGTAGGTAATTTGATTGAAATTGATGAAACTTTAATGTCTATTGGTGCCTAAACGGTGAGGTTTATCAACTTTAATGAAGAGTATCTTATTTTTTAAGTTTTTGATTGTCTATAAAATGGCGCCCCAGCTTTGCGATATCTGTCAAAATAAAAAAGTTATGATGTAAATAAATTTTAAGTTTTAGGTAAAGTACTAACTAAAATAAAATAAAAACTTTGACACTTTGTATCTCGCCAACGATTAATTTTTTGACAAAGGTGAATTGCGTTAGATCGTTGTATTTTGGCCCAAGGAGTCTGTAGTAGCATTTTGTACAAACCTTTTAGAAACACCCTGTATATTTTCTTTCCTTAACTATTTACTACTGTAATTTTCTTTCCATGTAAAATAAAAATGCCGGCGATAGGTAACACATATTTATGCATTTGCAGTTGATTAAGAAAAACATTTTATTTGATAGGTGCTATTTATTTGAAAATTCTACACCACTAGTTTTTGACCAATCAAATGTGTAATTTTGGTTGCGTTACCATAACAATCCAAGTATTTTTCGGATTTTTTTTCTCCTAGGGTAAAATGGAGAGAATTAAAGTGGACATTTTTTGACATAATCATAGAATTTGTTTCTATGTCATGCCTGTCAATTTACATAAATTAAGGAAATGTTATTTTCTACCAGTTGTAGTACCTTAGCTTAGAAGTACCATAATATGAAAGAATGTACGGTTTAAGTCCCTAAATGACATTTGTATACTATAACAGTTAGTTAAAATATTATCTTATGACCGGAGTAGCAGAAGTAATTGAAGAGCAAACAAAAGCTAGGTATATTAATGTAAAAAATCAAAATGTACTTTTTTTACTAACTGTTGTAATATAAATTTAATATAATATAAAATAATAAACAATGTTAGTCTAAAATTATGCGGCATTGACGCATTGGAACACGTTTTATTACATTCTACGTTTTAATACATTGAATCCTAGCAGTCAAACAGGAGCGTCACGTCGCCGACCCGCCTGGCGTGTCACGGACGTGTTTACATATGACATTGACGCGCTGATGTTCCTCGAACGCAACGTCGCGTTCTCTGTTTGATGGTATATAGCCTAAAAGTATGTCGGTAGAGTTTCTGGACACCTTGTAAATCACAAAATAAAAATTTGCAATTTAATAATCTTTTTTTTTAACTTCTAAAACCAAAATTAATAACAAAATATTGGGTTTTCTTAAATATAAACCAGTGGAAAAAAATTAAAGGATAAAAAAATACAAACTTTTTGAAGCTTTTAAGTGGCTGTTTATCAACTAAAAATGTTTTTACTGAAATTGAAAAACAAAATAAAACCTAAAATTTCTAGGTTAAAGATCCCACGATAAAAAAAAGTCAGGCAACGTGTACCGCGCAATCTTAATGAGTACCGTTCTTTTTCTGAATTTTTCGTTTCTTTTTTTTGGTCAGTCAATATCCCAGCAATCGCTGATTGTACAAAAAAATAGGGACGGTTTTTAAATCCTAAATAAAGTCCCTACAAAAATGGGCTACGGCCAATTGAAAAATAAAATCTTTATATTAATTTGAAAAATCACGAAAAAAGGTATTTTGGGATAATCAGGCGCTAAATTAAAACTATCGAAAAAACCAGTAATGTTAAGTGTGCTTTTTACAGTTCAATATGCCTACAAAAACCACACAAAATTTTGATTTAATCCATCGACATATTTCTTTTTCTTTTTTTATTCGATTAAATTTTTAATTAGGATAACGATTTTAATTTTAAATTATTATAATATTTTACAAAATTTATTTTTATTAATAAAAGTTTTAAATTTATGAAAAAAATTTAAAAAATAAAATCCAATATTTTTTAAAAAACATATTTTTGACTTTTTATTTTCTTTTTTTTTATAAATTTCAACTGTCATCAATAAAAACGTTTTTTCATTTTATTAAAGATCATATCATTTAAAATTGTGATCCTTTAATTATCTTTAAAGTTTCGATCGAATAAAACAAAAAAAAACGGCTTAATGGATTGAATCGTTACGTTGTTTGTATGCATATTACACTATAAAGGCACATTTTACATTACTGGTTTTCTTAATGTTTTCAGTTTAGCGCCCGATTATCCCAAAAGCCACTAAAAGTCCTGTTTTATTTCTGTATTTTTAAATTAATGTAAAGAGAAAAAGATTTTTTTACCGTAGCCGATTTTCCTGGTACCACCTCCTGAATTCAACGCTGTTACCAACCAACCAGTGTGTAAAGAGTTCCTTAACATAGTAGTTATTTATCCGTAAATTGGAATACATTTTTGTTTTTTTTAATTGAAAATTAAAATACACACCAAATTCCTAAAAGTAAAATAATGAAAAAATCAATCATATAATTCCATTTTTACAAAATATTTTCCTATGACCCTTTAAAGAAGGTCACCCTGTATGTTAAAAATACGGGAATACCCTAACAAAACACAAATATCTTGTCGTGCAGCCAGCTTCCCTACTTTAGTTGTGATTTTTTTACCCGAATAAGGTACAACAGATTTTTTAAAACTAAAAACATTATTCTAACATATTTGTTAGCCTGAAATCACTTCGGACACACCCTTATTATAAGATATGTAGTTGCTAAAAAATACGACTGGCGCCAACATTAGAAATTTACTTATTATCAGTCAAATTTGTATTTTGTATTGTTTTATCTATCGATTTTTAATAACTGGCGATAGTATTTATCAATTTCTAAGACGTTTATATTATTCCAAAAACAATTACAAATTATTTTGCACAGAAACAAATATTTTGAATAATTTTCATTGTGAATTGCGGGGTTTAAGCATGTTAACTTGATACTTGATAGCAGATATTATTATAAGAGTGATTGTAAGATAGGTATATTGTAATACACAAAATTATTTGCATGTTCTTCGCAGTCTGCAGCGGCAAATACCCTATCGCGCTACGAGCGCGTGTGTTTGGTTCGCGCTGGCCATCGCGGTCGACAGCTGTATCCTCCGACGCTCGTCCAGACGCATCTTGTCCTGTTGATCCTGCACCGCGACGCGTCTGCAGCGCCGTCGTCGTCGCGACCGTAAGTTCAGGCGTCTGCCGACAGATGGACTACGGGGACCGGCTTCAGTGTAGCTCTAACTCCTCGACCGTTAACATCGATCGCCCTCGGCCTGTCTGGTGCTGCTGGTACTCTCTTGGTACTCTCCCGGTGTCGATCCTGGCGCGCGGAAAACCTAGTGTAAAATTTTTCTTAGTGTCTTTTTCGCGACAATTCGGTTTATTGGGTACCAATTAGTGATCTCCGGTCGCAGTGATTTTTGGTTTATTCAGGTGTTTCGTGATGATGATGTGAGTGAGCAGGGATGTCAGTTCCGGAAAAAGTTTCTTTATACCGTTTGGAAAATGAAGAGGCACCTTCCAGGGGTGAAACTAGTTTTGTTATTAATTCGGCACCTGGATATCAGAATTCATCTTTCGACAGGGCCGTGAAATCGCATTGAGGAACTCCTTCGTTTCCGCGCCAGACATGAGTAAAATATCGTATGAAAAATGTATATGTTTTATATTTTTAGTAATTTTAGTCATTTTAAGTTGTTCTGGTTTCCCCATAGATAATTTGGCCATGTCAGTTAATAGTAAAAAAATTTTCGTACCTCAAGTAGTTATTCACGTTCCGATGATTTTTTAAATAAATTATTTAATTTAAGAAGTACGCAGAATATCGAAACTTTTCCATCTCACAAACTTCGACACCAAAGACAGTTGAGGGCTCAAACGCGCGATTTTCGAAATACGAGATTGCCAATGGGTCACATTGAGGCCCTTGTTATTCCCAACGATGACGATTCTTTGCCGACCAGCGAACTTTTTGTCCCATCTACAGACACTTTCCACTCTTTACCTCCTACTAAAACCATAAACACTCGTTCACAACGATCATCTAGTAATCTACGTCACCGAACTAAACCGCAAAATTGTTTTGACGAACATTTTACTACAAAAGCCTACAAGGCCGATATTGTACTCCACGTAAAAGCGCAAAGCTATAGTAAGAGAAAAATCACGCTACCTATAAAGTTTTTTTAAAGTGATAAAACAATTAAAAAATTCTCTGGAGAATTCCTTGCCTATACACGATCGGATACATTTCCAGTTTTCAAACTCTACAAGAATTTGTGAAAAAGAAGAACGCCGAGGAAGAAAAAACCTAGTCAAAGCCGACGTACGGGTTTCCCAGGAATATATTCTATTCCTTAATGCTTCCGGAGACCTCTTAAGTGCTCCAGAACGAATATCCAAACAAAAACAAAAAAGGAATTTATGATGAAGATGTTAGAAAAAGTATGCAGTCCTAAATTCAGTAAGTACCTCTCTTTATCTTTTCCAATAATTAACTAATTTATGTTCGACCTATTTTTGAATTTTGCAATCTCATTCTTAATCCTGGGAACTAAGCTAAACTTATTTACTAATCTGTATATTTCTTTTCCGTTTATCTCGGCATGTTTTTTAACACATAAATAGAATACGAGGTTAAATAGTAAAGAAACAAAACAAAATAGAGTGTTAATAAAAACATAAAAAAAACATTAAAATTTTAACCGATTTTCGTCGTAAAATGTTTAACTGGCTCATTTCTCAAGTTAATTTTAACAATAATGCAAATTAGTGCGCAATGAACCTGCAAAGATTGAATTATTTTCTTCAACGGATTTGTCAAAATATATTTTTTAATATAATAAACATTTGGACAAAAATTGTTTACATCATGACCATTAAAAAATACAATAACATTTACTAAGTTTACACGAGCGCTTTAATGCGCATAAGCCAAATGCGAATTTGAATAAAACACATGTGTAAACGCTCTTAAACCATTTAAAAGCCGTAATTCGCATTGCATTAACAATACATATACCAAAACAATTAATGCAATGCCAATTACGCCTTTAAAAACAGTTTAAGAGCGGTTACACATGCATTTTATACAAATTTGCATTTGGCTAATGCGCATTAAAGCGCTCGTGTAAACTTAATAATTAACAAGAATTGTATAATTGATTCATAAAAAGTAATGATATATTATCTGTCACTGTTTAGCCTAAACGAAGACCAATATGAATTTAAATAACAGCAAATAAGATGAATTATTGCATTGCATAAAGAGACGGGCGTCATAAAACTTTACAAAACTAAATACTTACCATTTTTCTTTAAAAAAAAATGTTTTTGGTTTGGGTAGGATTTGGGGACACTACAGTTTAGTTTTACTATTATCTATCGTATTGTATGTATTATGATTGCAACAGTAAGAAATTATTTCCAATTGGCTTACGGGAGAGTAATTAAAGGGCTCGGTGCAAAAACCAGTCAACTCCAATTTTTATAATTTGTAGAAAATTATTAAAAACTTTTCAATATTGTAAGTTAATAAAATAAAAAAAACACCTTTAAAGTATTATTATGGGTAAATAATTTAATACCAAACTGATAACAAAATATTTTTTTAACACAGCCAGAAAAAAAAATGTTAAAACTGCAGGCGGATTCTGTAACTCGATAGAAAAGAAATTTCCTTTCTGTGCAATGTAAATCATATGGCAGTTTTAGGAAGTTTCTTTGCTATCGAGTTATAGAATACGGGTATTGGAGTTGACGGTTTTTGCACTGAACTTTTTAATATTATATTGTAGATTTCTTGGGGTATGTAGTCCTTTTAATAAAACTATATATAAAATTTTTGCATAAATGCAATTTCTATTGACGTTTCGGCTGGCATCCCAAGCCTTTATCAATATAAAATGGTCAAAACACTGCAAATAAATATTCTAAAATTAGGTGGTACAATACAACAAGAAAAATCGCTTACCTTAAAACATAGTACAACACAATTATTACATGTCAATTTACATCAAAACAATATCAAAACAAATCGCACAGTAAAATGTAAAAACGAATCCTTTTATCGATGGGGGTATACATACACTGATACTACATCGATATAGGTATTCGCATATTTTTACCCTTATATATATATATATATATATATATATATATATATATATATATATATATATATATATATATATATATATATATATATATATATATATATTATATATATATATATATATATATATATATATATATATAATACGCCACATTGTAATGTTGTCGACAAATTATGTAGGCGTTTATACCTACCTGTAACTTTATTTGTATGAAAAATGATATACAGTGTGTCCGGAAAGGGGTGATAGAGTGGTCAAAATAATTTTAGTACCTCAAATAAAAAAAAGTTCTATCGCTAGCGCTGACAGAACTTTGTTTTTATAAAGTACTAATATTATTTATGACCCCACCTTTCCGAACACCCTGTATAAAATAAAACTTTTGACAATGTACGCCTACAAATATATGATCTGCTTTAAAACGCCAATGCTCTATAGTCCATTGTTATATATATACGTGTTTTCTCTGGTTTAAAATGTTGTTTACTTTATTGGAAAATTTCAAAACTGAAATTTGTCGAAAATATGTTTAAAATCAGTAAACCGTTGCTGCAGGTACGTCAATTTTTTAGTTATCGTGTTTTAAAGCAGGTACCTAATTATAGTAAAATAATTTATTAAATTGATAATTTTTTAATAAACACAATTTAAATTTTCACCTAAATAAACTTGTAAGACAATGGGATTCCCTTAACAATTATTGATTTCTTTAAATGTTTTTTTTATCTACAGAGATAAGCTATTAGATATAAAAAAATTACAAATCTGGCGGCTTTCTATTAAATAATTAACGTAAGCTTTTAAAATTTTTAAAATTTACAAATAATTTTCATCTTTTATTTTTCATATTTAATGTAAATATTTATTCAAAAATAAATAAGATGTACCTATGCTGCAAACCTACCAGTTTTAAAAGCAAACCCTTTATTTGTATTCTTTGTCGTAATTTTAAATAATTTTTTAGACAATGTCAAGTTTTGCCAAATTATCTATTTTTTTATATATAGGAAAAAAAATTTTCACTTTATAATTTTTTATGCCAGACATTTTAAAGGCCTCCAATTTTTAGATGTTTTTCGAAAGCTGCAATATTTCTGAGCAAGTAAAATTAAACAGTGATATAAGCATTGTTGCCAGACTTTTCAATTTTGCACTACACGTAATATTTTTGTTATTTTAAAAGAAATGTCCTATTTATTTTAATTACAATAAAATTGGCGTACCAACTATGGTAAGATTCTAAATTTTCAAAATTAAATCTTTACGAGTTGCTAAGATATGACATTACAGCTGACTATTTAATTAGGCACGCAATAAAATCCTTAAATACCAAATTTTGTAAGCACGGCTTTCGCGGTTTCAAAGATATTTAGGCGCTAACGTACATTTTATTAAAAGTGAAATGTATCGCAGCAACTAATAGAAATAAAATTTTAAAAATATAAAAAAGATATTGATTAGTTTTAGTACTTTTCGGAATGGCCTAAATAATATTTTTAAATTACCATGCCTAAAAACTGGGACATGGAACCCACACCAAATATACAGGATGTTTCCTTATTGCGGTAAGAAAATACAGGGTGGCCGCGGAGGTATCCGAGAAACTTCGGATATAAAATCAACAATAAAAATTAGGAAAAAAACTTTATATGAACATATGTCCTAAACGTCTTCATTTTTGAACTACAGGATGTTAAAATTTTTAAAGAAATACTATTTTTTTATAATAACTTTTATACCAATTGAGATATTTTTAATAAAATTGGGGAAACCTTTTATGCACCAAAGAAATTTTTAGACATACAAGAAAAAAATACTTTTACCAGTGTCGTCCATAAGAGGTTTAGGTTAAATATTTTTTAATATAGACATGGTACGCCACTGCATTTTTCTGAAATAAAAATTATTTTTAAAATACCCATTAGGTTTGGAACAAATTTGATCTCTTGACATTTTTATTAGAGGCACGGCGAGAGGCCCGTTTTCGCGTAAATAAATAAAAACCAATTCTTGAAATGGCCATTTCGTATCAAAAATATCAAATTCTACAGTAAAAAACACCTTCGCTGTTTATTCTTTAATTAGATAGGGATTTGACCATGCCGAGAAATGGTTTTTATTTATTTACGCGAAAACCGTGGATCAAATAAAAAAAGTTAAGAAATCAAATTTGTGTCAAACTAAATGGGAATTAAAATATATATATATATATATATATATATATATATATATATATATATATATATATATATATATATATATATATATATATATATATATATATATGTATATATATATATATATATATTTTAGAACATTGCAGTGGCACCATTTTAAAGTATTTTCCTTAAACCCCTCATGAAGGACACTGTTAAAAAATAGTTCTTTTATGCCAAAAAATGTCTCTTGGTGCATAGAAGGCGGAGAATGATTTTTTTAATATTTAAATTAATATTAAAGTTATTATAAAAAAAAACATTTTTTTATTTTTTACACCCTGTAGTTCAAAAATCAAGACGTTTAAGACATATGTTTATAAAAGTTTTTTCCTAACTTTTATTGTCAAAGTTTCTCGGATACCTCGGCGACCACCCTGTATAGGGGCTTATTGCTAAGTCAGTTTTATGAAAAGAAGTTTATACAACCATGAGTCTGGAAATACTTTGTTTCTAAGATACAGGGGTAAAACTAAAAAAAGGCGTTTTTTTATATCTTAAATATGCCTAATCCAAGTTTAATAAAAATTGGCTTAAGTATTTTTTGTAATACTAGGTTAACTTAGCTTTTACCTAATTTCGACCAGTAGCGGCGTGGGACACATATATTATTTATACAAAAATGTACGCCACTGGCTTCTCATGCAACTCTTATATTTTTTGGATGAAATATCTAAAAATACAACTTTTTAGTTCTCTAATATTTTTACGTGGCTTGCTAAGTTTTCTATAAATTTCATAAAATCCGCTAAATATCATTTTCCTGGACCATAAAAGAAACATTGAGGTCAGCTTTTTCCTTTAAAAATAAGGTGTTATAACTTCTTATTAGCAAATATGTAACTAAAAAACAAAAGCAACAAAACCTAATAAAATAACGCTAATATTCAGTTTAACAATTTTTACCAAAGATTATTTCCAAATTTAAAGTTTTTTAAAAGTTTAACACCCTGTATTGAAAGTTAAAAAACATTGCATACATGATTGTAAATAAAATATTTTATACTTTTTTATATACCAGGTCTCACCTATATACTAAGGATATTAAGAGTCCCCCCTTTATCGTTTAAATGGGACAAGATATTAGAATCGGGTAAAATATGGGTAAAAGGGTGTTATGTACTCTTTAATGTTACAATAATTTCGGTCACCTGTCCTAGTACCAAGGGGGCATAAGCAACTTTTTTTAAGTGAAAAGGGGGTTTATGGGTTTTATAAATTACGGTAAAGAAACAATGAATATGGTAATATAATAATATAATATTATATAATATTTAATTAATCATAAAACAAAAAATATAATTTCAAAATAAAACCTGTATTACAATTAAAAAGAAAACCGCAAATAAACTGTAATATAAGTTGATATATGTTTTATTATTATTTTGGTTATTTTAAAAGATCCAATTTGTTGTTCTTGGAAAAAAAATTAATTAAGCGCTATAATCCTCATTACATATGATTTTAGTAGCACACATACTTTTAGCTTGATGTATATAACGTTTTATTATTGTTGATCGTAACATACACTTAAAAATAAGTTGTTTGGCCTAGCTGTAGGCCAGCAAAACCACAAAGTTAAAAAAATATGCAGTTTGTCTTCTTAAAGTTCGCACCACATGAAACATTTTTTTTTTTAATTTTATGAAAAAAGTAATTGCTTATAAATAGTTCTGCATGATCTAAAACCATAAATATTATTTGTTTTTAGTGGCGTACGGGGTATCTAAAAAATATTAATTTTGTTTAAGAGGAAAGTAGGTACCTTTACTTCTTACAATATCAATTTTTTTAATGAAAATATGTTGCAAAATCCTTTGAATTATGCAATCTTGTTTATTTGAAAGAAAAAAGATTTTCTCTCCGATAACCAGGTTTTCTGTGACTTTCCCTGTTTGGCAGTTCTTAGGTTTTTTTACATATAACATTTCGAAATAATTATGCAATAATGTACTAAATTTAATTTTCACCGTTATTGAATACCAAAATTAAAAATAAAAACCTGGTAATTAAGCAGTTTAATATTTAAAAGTTATTTTTAATCCTAAACATTTTTCTTTACAATATTCGATATTGTCAAAATACCGATACTTTCCTGATAACCAAAATTCATGTTTTTGAGAAACATGTATACTTTAAAAAAAGTTAATATCTGATGATTGCAATTTTTGTTTTGGGTCATGCAAAACAGTACCAAATTTTGTGAGAATATCTGAAGTGGTAGGAAAGTTATGATTAAAAATGTATTTTTTAACTTTAACACTGCGCATCTCGGAACTGAAGCATTTTCAAGCATAATTTTATTTGAACCTTTTTGTTTTTGCATTTAATATAATGTGAACCAACCTAGAAATCATTCTGTATATTAAAAAATCCCAAAATAGCGGCACATTAAAAAACTAATAATTTATAAATTTAATTTAAATTTTTGCCAACATTTTTTTTTCGAAACTTTCCTTTGCTCAAACAAATTATTTTACATCATTTCTAACAAAATAAGATTTTCGTTTGTTTTTTTTTATTAATATGTTCTATGTAACAGCCCCAATATTTCACTTTAAAATTACAGGGCCAATTTTACCCTGGCGATTACAAACAAGGTCCAAAGTTGAGGTCACCCATACTCCAGCATTACATTCTTTACATTTTTTTTTTTTTTGATTTCTGTGAATTTTTAATTTTGACACTAATCAAATTAGCCCTTCCACTTAACAATTCAATTTAAAGATACAGTGGAACCTCTATAACTCGAAATTCAAGGGACCGCTAATTTACTTCGAGTTAAAGAATATAAGTGGCAAGTGAGCAAAGAACAGCAATAAACTTCAACTTAGAGAAAATTTTGACTTGTGGAGGTATGAGTTATAGAGGATCGACTGTAGTTCTATTTTGTTTTACCCATAATCTGATTAAATATAGACCTTTCTAGGTGATATGCGCTCCTATGTGTCCACTTACCCTTTGTACATGTGCTGTTTGTCAACTCTTAAGACAAATAAATTCTAAGACAAGAAGCAAACCTGAAATTTAAATTAAACAAGATAAAAATAGTTTAACTAAACAAATAGTTAACAATTTTATAGATATATATGGATACCCGGGCACTTAGCTTTAGCATATACCGAATCTAGATAAAATACAATCTACCACATTAGAGTTAAATATTGCTTCACCTACAAAACCCACAACGATAGCATCTCATACAGCTACAGTACCAGAACCCAGCAACAAACACCACTACCGCTCAGAGTATCCCACCACTCATTTTACCTAAAACTTCACCTATTCCAGAGCCGCTTGCACCACAATTACTCCAGGATTCTTTACCCAACTATCCGAAAACTTCATCTACCAGAAAAATCTAAAACAAAACACAAAACTTCCTATGAAGGAAATTCTTACTCCTCAGGCGAAAGTTTTCGCTAAAAACCCTAATGATTTTGCAATACCAGAAGACACCAGACACCATAAAAAAACAAAGCATAACGAACAAACGCATTCTTTGATTCTACCAGCCAAAGAGTTTATAATCATTTCTCCTTACCATCACCCCCATTTATTTTAAATTTCAATGAACTAAATCTTCTTCTTAACAGCACTGTAGTCTCACCAGATCATATTGCCATAATTAAGGAATTTACCACGGATAAAATAGTCCTAATCTACTTGCTTTTACAAACCTATCCTTACCTTAAGGATAGAGCCACGAAAACCCGAATAACAAAACTAAAGAAGATAATTTTTGCTTATCTTGCAGAGGAAGTATCAGAAATTGAAATTGACTTATCACAGGAAAATACATCTTAAAGAAAATGCACTTTTTCATTTAAAATATACTTCAAATCTAAATTAATGTAATCTAAGTTTGTAATAAAGTGTCGCTAATAACCTTAATGTGGATGCGACTTGTTTGCAAATTTAAAAAAAAATAAAAATCATCTCAATCTTTTTGTGACCAATTTTCTAAATCTTTTCAAAGAATTTCTTTTATTTTCGACTTAGATATTCTTGGCCAATTATCTCGATTTTTAAGGATAAATTTAAAATTACCCTGTATGAAATAGAAAAAACCGAGAAAAAAACCCTAAATTTTAAGTAACCATGCGTAAGCGTAATTGTCACCTCATTATTAGTTGTCAATTAGGTAATATGTTTGAAACTGCAGTAGTCCCGTCGAGTATATTTTTAAACTTTATGAGACATCGACGCAATTTTGGCAACAAATCACAGTGACAATTCTCATCGTTATATCGTGTTGCGTTTAACAAAATAAAGTGCAAAAATTAATTTTGTATTTAAAAGTGCCCGAGGTTATTGCCCTTACTATACTAATAAATCAAATATAAATTCCCATACCTACTTGCACCACAATATTTATACCAACTTTATTAACCGTGTGTGTCAGAAATGAACTTTCCGAGTTTTGTCTAATTTTAGTAGCTTTATTGACTGCAGCCACTCAGCAACTTAGTTTGTATGGCCTCATAAAGAAAATGTTGTAATATGTAACGTTAAAGAGTTTGGACGTAAATAATGTAGTAAAATTGGTATACCAGAAAACATTTTCTGTTATATGTGTATGTTACGCCGAATTTGTGTAATTACCGATTTTATGTATTCGGCAAAATTAAAATTTTGCTTAATTCGTAAAATAAGCTATTCTGTCACATTGGGAGGAGGTCATAGTTAGTTCGCGTTACTATTTTTTTAATAAAGCGAATTAAAAAAGATTTAACTAACCAAAACTAACTATTTTCTCTCCAATGTTACAATTTTATTTACTGCTTATTTCACGAATTAATCACAATTTTGCCAAATACATGAAATCGGCAATTACACAAATTTAGCGTAAGATATACATACGTTACGCCGAATTTGTGTAATTGCCGATTTCATGTATTCGACAAAATTAAAATTTGCTTAATTTGCTTATCGTAAAATAAGCTGCTCTGACAAATTGGGGGGTCGTGATAATTTCTGGTTAGGTAAATTTTTATTTAATAAAGCGAATTAAAAAAAAAAGATTTAACTAACCAGAATTAACTATGTCCACCCCAATGTCACAGTTTTATTTACTGCCTATTTCACGAATTAAGCACAATTTTACCGAATACATGAAATCGGAAATTACAAAAATTTACATAGAAACATATTCATATTCAAGATTATGGAAGATTCAGTAAAAAAATACACTTTAATACAAAAACAAAACAAAAAAATACATTTGTATTGTAAAATATACAAACTAAAAAGTATCTCTAAGGCATAAATTATTTATTTAAAATACTAAGGGTAGGAATCCACAATGAAAGTATTTCATGAAAATTTTGTGTCGTGAGTCAAAAATTTTAATGTTCACTTTTAAAACACACTTGATATTCATAAAATTTAATAATTCATAAAATATTGTAAAATGGCATGGCAATATTGTAAAAACTCCTCATAAAACGAATGTCTAGTGGAAAAAAATTTTCATGACATTTTTATTTTATCGTGGATTTCTACCCTAAAACTTTGTTTTTAATATTTTTAAAGTGGTTATTATTAAGAAATGATTCAAGATTAATTAAATTATGGAGAGTCTTAAAACGTCTTAGTCAAATCAAGACAAGAAATTGACCTTTAAGACAAGATTTTCTTTCTTGATCACTTTAGCTAACTGTATCGAACTTTTGGACAAGACAAATTTGGACAAAAAATGTTTGTTTAAATTTAATCTTAAATAACTTTTTGGCTTTTTACCGATATCAATTATCTTTTGGTCTCGTTGTAGCTGCTCATTCCTTCGAGTATATTATTTAATATGTAGATTGCAAAATAATTTATAGGATATTGTGATATACAGGCAAGAGCCAAATATTGTATTTGGACCCAAATTTTCGAACACCCTGTAAAATAATTTGTTACAATTTTATACCAGTGTATTGGATTCTAAAGCCCTATCTTTTCTAAACTTTTTTTATATCTATATCTCTGTTCTAAAAGACAATACAAATTTTTAAAGATAACAATGCAATTTAACATATTGGGAAAACTTGAATGGTCATATTTCCGAAAAACTTAACACCCAGTACACAAAATTCATTGTCTTTCTTAAAAATTTAAATATCCTTTTTGAATAAAGATACTGACATAAATAGCAAAGAAAAAAATGTTAAGACCCAATGTGGCTTTAAAATTCAATACACTGGTAAAAATTATGAGAAAATTATTCTAGAGGGTGTTCAAAAATTTTGGTCTAAATGCAACATTTCGTTCTTTCGTGTATAACACCTGATTCTATAAAACTTTTTGCAATCTTCTTGATAAAAGAAGATACAAATGAACAAAATATAATTAAAATCGGTCAAAAATCAAAAACCACTAGAAATTTAATTAGTACTAGAAATATTTTCCGTCAGAACATTTTTATTGAAGATAGAGTGGTATTCATTCGGTTAAATACTTTTACACAAAGGTGATAAAAACATACTAGAATATTGTTGTTTGTTTACAAAATATCAAAAAAAATTCATAGGAATTTAATGGTTTAATTAAAATGTCATTTTATGTAAAAATGTCAAAAATGTCCACTTTCATATACTTAGCCCCAAGAAGGAGAAACATTTTTGGACTTTTTTTGTCATAGTAACTATACAAAATATAGGATTTTAACGTTTAGGGCAGTACTATCTCTATCCGTTTTCAAGGATAGTAGTTGTGTAAATAAATGAAATAAAGACAGTGGAAGTCCGAAACTGATTTTTTTATATTAATACAGAATTTTATTTCATCTTTTAGTAATACTGGTGTAAAATTTATACTTAAAAATATATAAAATTTGAAAAAAGATAATTGGATGATACACAATTCTAAATGCCATTTCACATTCAATCCGTTGGTTGGTGCGTGTGGTCTGAATGCCACCGATGGTGAATTTTATCTTCTGTCGCGACTTTTCTGGTGGCAAAAGCAAAAACTCTTGCTTTCGACATTTGTTTAAGACTACTTATCCGGATGGATTGCCAATGCTTATCACCCGCGCAAGACCAAAAATTACGTTTCATGGGCGAAAAATGTGTTTAATGGCTTAGGTACCAGTCATCACCCGACGCCAGCAAAGATACATATATGTGGCAAGCGGAACGGGACGGCGTTAACGGACATAATTAAACAAAAGTTGTCTGGGTTTACGTTCGGTATATGGGAAAGCACGGTAAGCGGGACGGTAAACTGGTATTGTATTTACCCACGCTTTTTAAATACGCATGTGCGCATGTCCGTAAACGCACCTATTTATTGACCCTTTGACTTTCAACAGTTTCAACTAAACCATGTACTTGGCTCTAGTTCATTCATCTGATCGTCGTATATCATTTATTCTTCAAGCTTTTACCAAGTAAATGCTGGAGTGCCTCAGGCTCAGTTCTGGCACCAACATTGTTTCTTTCCTTCACACCAACGACCTTCTCCCCGTCATCCAGCAACATCATTTTCATAGTCACCGACGATAAGCACTACAGCGCGTAAAGGTTGCCAAACCCATCACCAAACCTGATTTGGAAAACAAACGCAGAGCGATGCAGATACCTTTCGCAGGATCTTAATTTGTTATTGAATTAGCGCCAAAAATTCGTCCATTTTAATGCATCCAAAACACAATCATCTTCCTGTCGCGAAAAGAGTAATCAAATACTCATCCTCTGCTTGAGCAGCCAAGTTTTACAGCAAAGACACTCTCACCTAGCGTCACACTGAAAGCAACCTAACTGGCATAAAGACATTGGTTGTATCTATAGCAACGGCAGCTTCAAAAAGCTTGGATTTCTCTTTCAAGCCAAAAAGTATTTTTCACCTTCTAATTTATACACTCTATATGTGTCCCAACTTCGTCCCCCACAACCCTAAGCATTCTTGACTCCATCCAAAGAAGAGCTATTCGTCTCATTAATGATCCTGCACTTACAGAAAGGCTTTCCTTTGCCCATCGTCGGGCTGTGGGGGATTTATCGCTTTTTTATAGGTACTTCCATGGCTTCTGCTCTGAAGAATTGTCCAGTATAGTTCCTCCACTCACGGTTTCTACCAGAGAAACTCGTGGTGCCGCGCGTATGCATTCCTATACGGTCGAACTGGACAGGCCCTGAACTTTCCACTTTTGTTCGTTCTTTTATCACTAGAGTTTCTAGAATGTGGAACCTGCTGCCCGCGAAGGTCTTTCCTTCCCCCAAATCTCCAGGTATTTACTATCTCTACCCGCTTAAGACACCCACGGTACGTTAGTATTTAGGCTTTTAGCCTTGGTGGTTTGTCCAAAGATAAACAAAACTACGCAAGACCGTATAGACCTTAAAAAGGCTTTTAGTCACTGCGAATCTAAATATTGATTTCTTTGTTTAAGACTAGTTAAAGCAACATGGGTTAATAGAAGGTAATAAACTATTGAACAAATTACTATATGTATAGTTAGGTTACTAAATTACAAATAAATTTATTCCGGAGTAGATAACACCTGGAGGTAGTGCGGAAATGGGCTTGTTATCCCTTTTTACAAGAATAAGAAATGTAGGGTTCTAGAGGGTCCACGATATTTGGAACCTAACAAAATTGTATTTGAATTACTAAAACTATCGGGACGCAACCTGGAACGAATTGACAACCTTGAAAGTTCATACTCCATAAGATTCGTATTGTACTTAAACAAATAAGTTGAAAATACATTTTTATTGCTTATAAGATAATATTCATTCTTAATTCTGTTTTATAATTTTTAAAAAAATGTTTATCTAACTAACAGTTATTGTCCCAAATCTAATCTTGATTGCATAGGTTTGTGGCGCCTACTTGTTCTATTTTCGATTAAGTTTATATTTAAAATCAATCACCTTTTAGTATCATATATACGTCACCTGAATAAGTATTTTTAGTTTTAATTTAAATAATTCCTGATTACACATTAAAGAAAGCAGACGCCTTAAAAATTTTATACTTGGAAATATGTGTATATCCGCGTCAAAACATAATATTTTAAATAATTATTCGGGAAAAATTTGGGGATTCATTTAAAACATTCTTCTTGGACATAAAAAAATAATCAGATATAAATATTTTAAGATTTATTACTACTTAATTTAATGAGTACAGTAAAATGGTACAAAAAGTTTATATTTAAAATTATGTTACGTTAAGCAAAAACAGAACTCGCCACCGAATTCTTAGTAGCAAAACAAAATTAATGATTTTTTTTCAGATATTTAGGGTATCTACTACTTATGGTAAACAGAAAAACTACAGATTTCTTATGCCAAAATATTGGGAATTACCCAATTATACCTTCTATATTCAAATAATAATTAGGATAGGAAGGTGTCAAAGTGTGAGAAAAAAATATTTCGATTACTTTTGATCCGTTTAGAATTTTGTGATAAAACTCGGTTTCTTAAAGTTTTGATGATATAAGCTAATCAGATCTAATGTTTATTTTTATGTGTTAATTAAAAAACGCTACCTGCACTACTTTAAACTTTTTTAAAACGTCGCAACTTTTGGTAGGTCCCACCTGAGTAAGTATTTTGTATTTTCCTTATCATAACTTTTTGAATAAAGGTATCTTTGGGCAAATGTTTAAATTTTGGAATCCATAGAGTGTCTACTATTAATTAGTTAATACTTTCTAAAAACAGTATTAAAAGTTGGTTTTACTTGGGATCGACTTTATGATTTATACAGATTTCTTGTTATTTGATATGGGAACTTTCCCTTTTGGCAATTGCAAAAAAATGTTTATAAATTTTAGGTCAAACTTAAAAGTAATGCCTGTAAAATGAATAACTACTTGGTCAGTAAAACTTGTTCGCTAATATGTAGAGGTACGTATCCACCAAAACAACAATGAAGAACTTTTTGTTACTAAATATTGCTTTGTGATCCAAAATTGCGGAACAAAGGTCAACAACAGGTTTCAACGTTTTGTCTTCACTAAAGCAACTGAAACTAGAAACAGTTTTTGTTTTGTTTATATTGTTTATGTTTTACATTCTCGAGGACAGAAACAGTCTCCACCAAGTAACGAACAAAATTTAGTTTAAAATTTAGTTCTAGCTGCATCTACTTTTATTTTTTTGAGCGCCAAAAAAACTTAAAAAAAGAAAACATAAATTTTGGGTGCAACGATCTCTCTCTTTTTCTCTCTCAATCATGTTCCTAATTTTTCGTTTTACCTCCGAAATATCAACATCAGTAACATCCCACATTTTAGCCTAGGCATTATGTTTCTCGTTGCGATATTTATATTTTATATCAAATGCATTAATTGAATTGATAATTAATTTGTCCATTTAAACGACATGCCGATACATTAAAGTAAAAATTAAAACAGCATTTGCACTTCGCAAAACTTTGGGAATTAACTGTCTCCACCGCAGCAAAAACTAAATTTGTTCCAACTTGTTTCAACCTTTTTCTTTAATCTTCCCGACTTGTGCAGACTTCCACGACTATGTAAGCCTCGGTGTAAGCGTAAAAACCATGAAAAAATTCAAACTGTTCCTGATTTCAATTGATTTAGTGAAGACAAGAAGTTATAACCTCTGGACATTTGTTCCGCAATTTTGAAACATAAAGCAACATTTAGTAAAAAAAGTTTTTCATTGTTGCTTTGGTAGATACGTACCTTTAATGTTCCAATTAGTTGGTCATTGTTGAAGCACCAAAATAAAAATGTTTCTGTGTGTTTTGTGTTCTTATTTCAAGTCGGTAAAACTAAAGGAGAAGTAGAAATAAGTTTGAACAAATTAAGTTGTTGCAGCGGTGGAGACATTCAATTATCAAAGTTTTGCGTGCAGACGCTCTTTTGTTTTTTATTTCAATTTATTAAGGAGCCGTTTAAATAGACAAATCAATTCTTAATTTTAATAATTGAACTGTATATAAAGATGTATGTATAAAGATTTCAAATGTATATGGAATGCAATGAAAAAGTTAAAATCTGTTGACGTTTGTTCCGCAATTTTGAAACAAAAAGAAACATTTAGTAAGAAAAAAGTTCCTTACTGTTGCTTTAGTGGATACGGCTAAGATATCAAGCGTCAAGCGTCAAGCGGCTAGCGGAGAGTGTGAGAGCGCTATGTTTGATCTTTATGTTAGTATAAAAAACCTGCCGCTTGAGCCGAACAAATAATATTAGCAAAGCGTTTCTAATGTATGTAAACTGGTTTTAAAACGCCGATTACCACAAAATATTGTAACCAGTACGGGTCACCAGTATAGAGATTTAACACTGTCCGCTCGCAGCTTCCGCTTGGTATTGTAGCTAAGGCCTGTCCTCGGTCCTGTCCTAAACAAAATGTTTATATTGCGCTGCGCCTGTTTTTTTTTAACATAGGGCATAGCTTAAGAAAAATATATTAGTGGAAAATACTTTCGCCATGATGTCACGATAAAAAAGAATACGCTTTATCTGCTTTACTTAAAAACATGTTATATTTACAACGTTAAAAGTCATTTTATTTAACATCTTTGCAAACCTTTTGTAAAAGTTAGTCAATAATATCCCACTTTCAACGTTTTAAATACCAAAATATTTTTTCAGTTTATCTATTAGCTATTTTATTTAAATTTATATAATTTAAAACTTTTCTCCTATCCAATAAAAAAAAAGAAGATTATGGATTTGAAATATAATAGTGTGTGTGTCTACCTAATTTTGCACGACATTGAAAACTTTTTTATTAATAATTAAAAAAAGTTATTCTTTATAAAAAGTTTGGCATGGTCCAAAACCTAAAAACCCTCAGATATTTTTTTTTCAGTGGAATACGAGGTATGTATCTTAAAACATATTATAAATTTTGCTTAAAGGAAAAGTAACCTATAAAATACATATTTATTTTATGAATTATTTAGGTATTTATTTCATTTGGTATACATACAAATCATACAATTATAGGCTTTTAATTTTCGCCGTTGTTTTTGCTTTAAGCAGTTCCAAGATAATAATATCTTATCTTTTTTGGTACATTACCTAGGCAGGCATTATTAACTGTTTATGATAAAACAATTGGATATCCGAATCTTGTAATGACTAAAAGAATAAATAAATATCTTATTTGTAAATGTGAATTATAATAGTTATAAAAATCTTGGTAATTATTTACAAACCGGACGCCTCACCGATTTTAATAAAATTTGATACATGGGTGTTTTTTGTGGCGCTGATCACGAATCTGGAAGAATTTATAGTTGGTCTCGTTTCGTTCCCGAAGTATTTATCATCAGACTTGATAACCAATATTAACCTAATTTCACTATTTCCTTTTTTGCACCGAATACTTGCTAAATTGATAATTAATATTTGATTTCCACCTCTAGAAACCCCATTTTTCTATTTGTTTTACCCATTTTTTTCATAAAATTATTAGATTTTATTTCAAATCGCAGTAGCCCTGGCTGCGCCAAGGCTACCGCGATCAGTAAAAGACCCGTAAAAATGGGTGAACATTTTCGCTATTTCTTATTTTTTGCGTTTTACTTAAAACTGGAAAGTGTACGGCCTAAACTCATTTTGAATTTGGATTCAACGGGTCAAAATCATGCCCCTAGATAGGTCCCATCTGGTGTACATTTTTTTTTCTCAAAAGTTTTTTGTACAGCGGACGCAATCTATCCACAGGCATGTTTTTCGATCCGCTAAATCCGAATTTTAAATTAGTTGAGGCCGTATACCCTCCAATTTTAAATAAGTTGCAAAAAACGATAGGAATTAGAGAAATTTTGCATCATTCTAGGGGCATGTTTTTGACCCGCTAAATCCAAATTTTAAATTAGTTTAGGCCGTACACCTTCCAGTTTTGAGAAAATTGCAAAAACCGTAAAAAAAGCGAACATTTTCACCCTTTTTTTACGGGTTTCTTGCAATTTCCTCGAAATTGGGACCCGTACGGCCTAAACTTACTTGAAATTCGGATTCAGAGGTTCGAAAACATACCCGTAGATAGGTCGCGTCCGGTGCACACCAATTTTTTTTGTGTGCCGATTTAATCGTTAAAAATTATTACGACAAAACCCTTAAATGTCAATTTTTTAATAAATGGAGACTCCTATCTTTTTTACCTTATCCTATTAAGCATCGAAAATAAAGATAAGAATTTAATATTGATCTATTCTAACAGTGCTTTTAATTACGGCTTGGTTTGGCTTGTAGATGGTTTTGACAACAAAATGTGGCGTCACAGCCAACTACCCCGTACCTACCCGTACTTAAATGCATTGTTAGAATAGATAGATATTAAGTCGTTTTAATAGATTGGTGTCATCCGCATAATTTGTTAACAAGTGGTTACTTAAGCTTGTTCTAAGGTCATTAATATATAATATAAATAAGAGTGGTCCGACTATACTTCCCTGTGCTATACCTATGTTGCTTACTTTAATATTTGATTTAGCAATAACATCATTGTCTTTGACAATAACCTGTTGCTGTCTATTTGAGAGATATGATCTAATCCAATCGTTTGCATTACCTCTTATACCATATTTTTGTAGCTTTAAAGAAGAAATTCGTGATTAACACACTCATAGGCTTTACTTAGGTCCAGAAAGATATCTAAAGCTAATGTTTTTCTTCCAAATGATCTAAGATTGCATTTACAAATTGATATATGGCAGTAATTGTTGATCTATCTTTCAAATATCCATGCTGAAAATTTGACAATAAATTGCTTTCATATTCAAAATTTAACAATCGCGAACACAAAACTTTATAAAAGGTGTTTCAAAAATGTTAAGGTTATTTTATTTTAACTAAATATGGCCTTGACCTAATTTTTTAAGGTAACCTTATAGCAATACATTTGTTTAAATACTATCTTAAATATAAAACAGTTGTTATCCAGTAAACAGATAGGTAAAGGTCGCCTCCTATTCGGATCTCGTACTATTACTTTATACGCTATCTTTAAAAGTTCTTTATATTTTTGAAAAATATGATATGAAATAATCTGACCACCCTGTACAAGTAATAATTAGTATTACACCTTAATCCAATAGTGCATAAATCCTGGTTAGCTTGCGGTTAACCTAAAATGCACGGTGTCAAAGTCGTTAGGCGGTGGTTAGCACACCGCTCCTGTCTGCTACTGTACAGGAAGTAGTAAAATGATTATAGCGAATATTCTTTAACAAGGTGTTAGTTTCAAAATACAAAACTTTATTGTCTTACAGATTATTTATACATCGCACATTATTTTCTTTTGATTAGAATTTAATGAGACCTCTTTAACATTTGTAAATTATTTTATGCTTTTTTTTGTTTTCTGGGAGATTAAATTTAAACAAAATATTATTTGGCTTTCCTCCAGAATAAAATTAAAAAGTTTATTTAATATTTTATCAAAATTAAAACTTTTATACATTATGTAGAACTATTCTGCTCTTACACAATATAATAAAAGTTATTATTACTTTAAAAGAAATAAAATAATGAAATATTTAATATAAAGTTACTTACAATACAAAGGTTTCAATCTATAAACAAAGGTTCATTAGAACTCGGTTGAAATTATTTTAATCTAATAAAATAAAATCTTAACAAGACGCCAGACGAGAACTGGGCCAATGGTTAGTTTTATATTAGTTTATCAATAAGTTTTTAGGTAAACTTTTACCACATTTTTGGTAAACTATTTACCACATTTTGAGACGCAACCATTGGCCCAGTTCTCGTCTGGCGTCTTGTTAAGATTTTATTTTATTAGATTAAAATAATTTCAACCGAGTGCTAATGAACCTTTGTTTATAGATTGAAACCTTTGTATTGTAAGTAACTTAATAATAAATATTTATATAGTCAATTCCAAGTATTTTTTCTAACCAGAACTCAATAAAATGGAAAGTATCAATTAACAACAAAACCAAAACTTGAAAATAAATTATCTATATATTTGTTTTTATATTAAGTGGTTATTGTACTAAAAGCTAAAAAACAATAGTTTAAGTTTTAGTTACCAGATCGCATCAATCTTCTTATCAATCTGGGGTATTGATTAGATAAATAATAAAATCGTTGGGCACGTGAAACTGCCATAATATTTACTCTGGATACGCTACGCCCAACGGTGTTATTATTTATCTGATCAATATTCTAGATTGATGAGAAGACTGGTGCGATCTGGTAGCTAGGACTTACCGAATAATTGTTTAGCTTTTAGTAAAATAAAACTGTTGCACATAATTTTTTTCTATAATTTATTTATAAAAGTTGTTATATCATTTTGCGTGGCAACATCGCAACGAGTGTCAAACCAAGATTTTCTACTATGTAGAATATTTAATGTTGAATTTGAATCTGTACAAAAAATGGTTCAATATTTAAAAAACTAACTTCTTAGCTGTTGCTGTTTCTTTGGGACATTCTGTGTATATTTAAGGGCGATTCTCTGTAAACTCGTAATCCGATTATCCGGACCGATTTTTTCAAGTAATTAAAATATTTAAATATATATCATTAGTCCATTCCTAATGAAACTCTAATCCTAAAACTTTACGGGCCCATTATTTTTAGAACCATAACTAGTTAATCAATTTTTTTAGGAGTAATAGGACCTCTAAAAATACAGTCCCCTGGCTGTCCCCAACACTGTATTTTCGCCCAAAAATAGATTTACGAATAAATTGTTAAAAGTACATACAATAAACAGTTAATATATTATAAAGAAATCTATTTAAATTATATTTTCGTAAAACAAGGTTTCATTACGAATTTTATTATATTTACCTAACACCTGTAAATTTTGTCCCTAGAATTTTTAAACAGTCCCCTGCCTGCATAATAGAAAAAACTTAATATTTACAAATGTTCTTTTAGTGAAATAAAACGCAAATTGTGAATTTGACATCTTGGCTAAATGCATGTTCTTTAAAATGGGACATAGATTTTTAACAAATTTTAAAAATATGTACCAGGGACAGCATTTGTACGAGCTTACAGAAAAATGCCCTTTAAATATTTTAGAACATGCACTTTGAAACCCTACAACTTAAAACTTTTTTTTGTCATATATTGTTAAACAACAGTAATATTTAACTTGTTTGCACACCCTGCATTTTTTTGAGTCAAATTTAATTTACGTATTTTCCGGATAACCTTTATAATAGTAGGGGAGCCCACGATGCTAAATGGGGATTTACTCGAGCGTTATAGAGACCTATTAGGTTACAAAGCTTAGATGGTAAGAAGAAAAAAAATGTTATATAATGTATACCTTTTATTGGTGGGGGTAGCTCTGTTTCCTTTACGTCACTCCTAAAATGTCAGATTAGTGAAATATACACTATTTAGCATGTAATTAACTCACCCTATCTTAATTTAACGCGCTCGACAATTTTTTATGGATATATTTTTGTTTTTATGATCGGCCCTGTATACAAAGCTCATATTTGGTGGAGGTACTTAACCGGGTACAAGGTATTCTTCGGTATATTAATCTGCCGCGCTGTAGTAAATCCCGAAATCCCTCTTGGGCTCCCCTACCATAATGGTGTAATTTATTAGCACATTCTTTTTATTATTTACCTCCAACTTTCTCATTCTATTTCGTTTGTCCTTTTTATTTAAAAACAATACATTTGACCTAGGCACCGGAGCGTAAACTACATATTATTATAGTCTGAGACTGATGAGCATTAATAGTAGTGACATGTCTTCTTATACCCTAGTAATTGATTCGTTTTGATACATCCGTTGGATATTTTTCAACTTAATTTTCCGGTGACTTTACTTTTAAAAATGCTGTTACCGCTTATGTTTTTTAATGTAATAAATTAAATATATCTATTTTTTTTAACTAGGTGTTTAAGTAACCTGCGTCTACAACCATTTAATAATAGTTATTTATTATACCTACAGTGCATTTTAATTAAAACGAGCCACCCTAAATAATTTCTGTTATTTGTACACTTTTAGGGGGACACTATTTTGTTTTTTAAGGCTGATAAATTTATTTAATTCTTTAATCACTTTTAATACTAAGTATGAGAATCACTTGCGTTTAGTATGTAGCATAGTTGGGTCGAATAATAAAAATCGGTATTTGAATAGGAGTACGAATACCTAGAAAAAAGTGTTCAAATACTGAATATTCGAACACCTCGCCTAATTGGTATTCGAATACTGACAAACTATTTGAATACTTCAAATCCCGGTATTCGAATACTGCTATTTACATTTCGGTATTTCAATACTAGGTATGCCAGTATTCCAATACTTTTAATCCTGGTATTCGACTACTGCTATTTACATTTCGGTATTCGAATACTGGGAATGGCTGTATTCAAATACTTTGAAATCCCGGTATTTAAATAATTTACATCCCGGTTTTTGAATACAAAAAATTGGTTGCCTGCAAAGTCAGTTTACTGACGATAGTTGAACGTAACAACGTCATAAAAAAATACTGATGAAAATGATTGCATTTTTAAAAAGAAAATTAAACAATTTACACCACATTCACCTTTTTACTGCACTTCCTACTTGACGAAAACATGTAAATGTATTATTGTACAGCAGGCAGACCGAAGTAGGAGAGAAACAGATGTCGAACGCTGAGGCCGATTGTGCTCTTTTCGCGCTCTCGCTTGCACTTCAAGCTTTAAATGGAACGCCGCATAAGTCATGTTCTTTTGTGCGTGCAGCCGGCTCCATCGAATTATGGGACGTTATCCCGTTAAAAAATTGAATTCGAATACTATTATTTAAAAACGGTATTCTGAATACAAAATCCTGCATTCTGACCAAAAAGTATTCTGCCGAATACCAAACACACAAATGTATCTCGAATATTGGCCCAATGTATTTTAAATACGATTCAGAATATCAAGTATTTAAATATCACCAATTCTGGTACGTAGTTATTTAGAGTCTGCAAATTTTAACTTCTAGTTTATGTCAAAATCTTAATTTTTAACAAAGTTTATTTAGAAACGTAAACTTTGTTTTTTTTTAATACAGACTGTCCCCAGATGGATTTGCGAGGGGACAAAATGAATAAAAAAATTATTTAAAAAGAAAACATATTTTTTGATTACAATTTGTGCTTGTAAAATAAAAGGATTAACGAAAAGGAAATGTCGAATTTGTATACAGGATATCCAAAATCCGAGGCAAAAATCTAAAAGAACATGATTTTTCTCCAGAAGTAAACTACATTTATTCTTTATTTTTAATTAAAATATCATTTAAAAAATTTATTAAGAATAGCATTTTGAATTACTTTATCAGTGTAATACTGGTATCAAAAAGTTTTATAAAACTGATTTTGGAGTTATCAAAAATTTATTAATTTAAATATTTCTAATAAAATTGCCTAAAAACCTTGTATTATTTGCTTTTCAAGCACCTGTTTCCTCAAAATTTCAACACAACACAATTTTTCAGCTATAAACAAATAATCTTAGCAAGGCGTTTTTCAAATTACGGAGTTTAATAAAATGTTGTATTATTGTTTTTATGAATTACAAACTTTATTCTTAATATGTTTTTCCAATGATATTTTGTTTAAAAATAGAAAATATACAGTGTGTCTACTTGTCTACGTTAGTTGGCGTCGAGGTTGGCGTCATATGGGAAACTTTCTTAGTATTATAGTATAAAATGTTCTGCATGGTCCAAAACCTAAAAGCAACTCTCGGATATCAAATTGTATTAGTCATCTACGAGGTTTGGCCAAAAATGTATTTTTTTGCTTAAGAGTATTGTACCTGTATTTTTGCTAATATCAAGAATCGTTATATAGAAAAGATGTTTTAAAATTACTGTTAAATGTGCCATTTTCTTTATTTACAAAAAAAAACATTTTTGATTTTTTCTGCGATAATGCTGAAAATTTAGGTTTGTACATTAGTGGACTACATTTCATGAATATAAATCTCATGGGATTCATTCTTCTTAACAATTTGCGATGTTAGCATAAATACAGGCACTTTACCCTAGAGAGAAAATTACATGTTTGTCAAACCCTCGTAGATGACTGACACAAATTGATATCTGATGATTGTATCTTAGGTTTTGGACCATGCAGAACTTTTTGTAAAGAATATTTTTCATAGAATTAATAACAAAAAAGTTTTCCAAATGACGACAACTTACGTAGACGTAGGTAGTTTACTCTTGGAGAAATATCATGCTTTTTTAAGTTATCGCAAACCCCGTATACAAATTTAAAATTGTCTCTTCGTAAATTATTTTTTTACAAGAAAAAATTGATTAAAAAACTTTTTTCAAAAAATTAAAAATTTGATCCATTCGTCCTCTTGTAAACCCCATCCGTGGACGGTTTGTATGTACAGGGTGTAAAAAAGTACGCTGCCAAACCTTAAGGAACGATTTCTTACGTAATTTTTGGAAAGAAAATTTCTTGGAAAATTTATATAAACAAAATAAACATGAGTTGGCAATTTTTTTTTAATCAAAAATTGTTGAAAATACAGTTTTATTGTTTTTTTATTGCGCTTTGTTTTGGAGAAAGAAATATATATATTTTGAAGCACAAGGAAAAATTCCCTACTGTCTTGGTAGGTATAATACAAAATATTCTACTCCCTTTAAAGACAGACAACGGCAGGATTTAATATCCTACCGCTAGACAATGAAACTTCTCTAATAAGTAGACCCTTGTTTTCTGTGTGCCATTCACCACGACTCGATACAGCCTCACTGATGAGTTCCTGTAAGGCAGGCGAAACCGGTCTGGGGAGAGAGTCGTGGTGGATAACATAGAAAAAAGCAGGATGTATTTCTTTTGACTGTCTTTAAAGGGAGTAGAATATTTTGTATTATATTATATAATAGTTTGTTTATGCTGAAATTCTGTGAAATTTGCCTGTTAACGTACTAACCTTAAAAACCTAATCAAAATACGTAAGTTCATCTTTTTTTTTTAATTTAAATAATGCACTTTGTTGCTTAATTATCTTATTAGCTTAAGTACCATAACACCTTTGCTATGCGCTTAAATATTTTGCATCTTTAGAACAATATAAAGACAATTACACAACAATTAATTCGTCTACTTTGACTAATCCGCCGTCTTTAAGGATTAAATATTAGTCTGCTGTTTAAGGAAATTTAACCTATTTTCATTAAAACTAAATATATACAAGAAGAAGTAAATGTATTCCTATTATAGAAGCTAAGGAAAGTGACTAAATAAAATTTAAAAAAAGACCCTCGACGATTTTTAAATTTTCAGTTGCGTACAACCTCGAACAACCCTAAGGAAGCTTCACATATTCTGTATTCACAATTTATAGAAACCATTAACTCTTTTTAACTTAAATGCGAATTTTTAATTTTACAAACACATTGATATGTCAAAAAATTCAGGTCTTAGTCATAATTATCGATCCAAATTTTGTAAAAATTATGTTAAATCATTTTAAACATATCGCTCTGTAACACTTTATAATATTCCCATCCTGTATATTTAAAGATTCTATAAGCTTAAAGTAGTAAAACTAAAATTGTATTTTATTTATCTATACCAGAATTTTGAATGAATGAGTGAAGTTGTAGACAGACATAAACCAAAAAATACACATAGACGTTTGAAGTTTAAATGATTTTTTTATTATAATACCTTTTTATTTAAAATAAATATTGGTGGATACGCGTATAGGATAACCTAAATTTTTAACTATCTTAAGGCTATTATGTCTTTTTTTATTTTTTTTTTTAATAATTTTAGCCTATTTAAAACTAATAAGGATTTTAAATAAGTTTAATTTATTTTTTAATATTTAGTTTGCCTTCGGCGGGGATAGCGCACCCTGAGCACGCGACACAATGCAATACAAAAAAAAGGTATTTTTTGTTTTATTATATATCTCTGGCCTACAGCCTCGCGCCTGAAAGGCCTTGTCAGGGGCATTCCTAACGGGAGTGCAGCAGGTGCACGGGGCGACAAAATTAGAGGGCGGCATTTTGCCAAATAAAGGGCGTTTTTTTTAACTTAAAAAATATATTGTGAATTACTTTGAGAAAGGTTAACAAAGGAGTTAGTTGTGTATTGTGAAAGTGGGGACCGTTTTTTTGGCTCTTCAAAAAATTTACATTTTCTTCTAAGGGCGCCCAAAAATGTTTTGCCCAGGGCGCAAGTTACCCCAGAAAAGGCCCTTGGCCTCGTGGTTATAGAGCGTTGCAGTTAAAGGGACTAAATGTGAGGCAAACTGAAAAATAAAAAATAGAGGCGAAACGGTAACACAGTGTCATCTTATAAATCATAACACTACATTTAAAAAAAAAAATTGTAGTTAAGTAGCATTATATTTTTCTTTTTTTTTTTTTATTTTAAAAGCATGGTTATTGTTGATTGAATTAAATCATCTTTTATGTCTATTTGGATAATGTTATCGAAGGTATTTTTTAATATGATAAAAAAATTATAATGTATTTCATCTTTTAACTACAATATTAAATTATTTTTCAATTTCAAAAAAATGTACATGTTAATAACAGCTCCTAAAATGTTTCTAATAAAATAATTATTAGAGAATTATTGCAAGTTGCCTTATTAAGCTTGGATATTATTAATACCGGCCTTATTTAAATAGTGATTGTACCCATAATTTAGAGTTATTGCAAATCATGTTGACAGTACCATTAACCTAAGAAAAAGAGGAAAAATTTTAGTAGATTTTCTTTATTGTTTTGTGTGGTAGGGGTTTGTTTAACACAATTACAGAAATAGATTTGAAAAAGCAAGGTTTTAATTATTTTTACTTCTAAAAACTTTTCGATTTTATGATTGGCAGCCGTTCGGTTAGGCGAACAGTTCCGAAGTTAAAATAAGACCAAAGTAAGGCACGACCTAAAACCGACGTAAATAAAGCCAGGCACTATAATTATTAAGGAAGTCCTGGTCCTACAATGCATCTGCGCAAGCTCAGATGCCAAAATAAGGCCTGTATTATTAGTGCCTGGCCTTATTTTACTAAGCAATAATTCTCTATTAAGCGGTCTGCTGCGCCTTATTCGTCAGTGACCGACGCCGACGCGACGTTCCGGAATCACTGAAGTGAGTTAACTTCTCTAATGTGCTAATAAATTGATGATTGGGTTCAGTATCCTAGAAAATAAGATGCTACAATAAAATATATTTATATTGCGAAAAGCTTATTTCTACATTAGTAGATCTGCTGGAAGTGGTAGAAGCCAAAATTATGTAGTTATCGCCCTTGGCCAAATTTCTGAAAAATAATAAGTAGTTAGAATAAGAACAGCAAAATAAGGGACGCTTTATTTGTCCTGTAACGTTTCGAGCCAGAAGTTGTAATTTTTTCTCAAGCTTCGGGAGATACGAAACCTCTGGATCAAATAGTCGCAGAACAAATAGAGCTTTTTTTACCATCCTCGTTTAAATTTTTTTATCCCACCTGGCCTATCACAAGGCCTATAAATTTAATGAATTAAGCTAACCAACATATTTTAAGCAAGATTTGGCTTGGAAGATAGTTCAGTGTACAATAATTTAATAAAAATACGAGACCGCAAAGCGGTTGAGGTTTTTATTTTACCAATTAATGCTCGAGACCGCGGGAGAAACGGTCAAAGGTTTTTTTAATAATAATTGTTTGCCTAAAGCATATTCTTGAAAAAATATTTAGATAGTTTCATCAATTTGAATTTGTAGGTCAAGTGATATACGGCTAGATTATTTTCTAAAAAACTTTATAGGCCAAAAAAAAATTCTGAAAATAAAATCTGATATTTTCTATCAACTTTGACAACCAGTTTGGATAACAGAAATGCTGTATTAGTGACTTAATTAATCAAGTAAACAAAATGTATTCGAAAAATGGTGGCAATCGGTTTATTTTATAATAGGGGAAATAATTAATCTTAAATCACTTTATATACTCAACTTCCTTCAGAAAATGTAAACTTAATTTTATATTTTTATGCTTTTTGATAGAGGGCTCTGAACCTTATATTTTAATATATTGACCCTAGCTTAAAACATGAAGAGAAAACATAGCTGCTGGTCTGTAGCCCCCACCCCAAATTTTTGATGCTTGTTGTCTGTTTTTGTTACAAAATTTTTGTTTTTATGTACATGGTGGGCCAAATTCGACGCTTTTGATAGGAAACTCATGTTTTTGTAAGTTTTACAATAAAGCTGACCCCCATTTGCGAGGCTCAAATTTCAAGCCAAATTTACTAGTAAAAACCGCAATTCGCTCTCTTGCGTCGTTTACTCGCTGCAGCGTGTTTCCTAATTTCTTGCGTTTTCTTTAATCCTAACTTTTTATTTTTAAATATTTTTAATTCTGTAAAAACATTTCCACAGCAACTTTTTATGCAGATTGCAGATATAATTATAGTTTTTTTTCTATTGTTGTGCATTTTCGATTTATTTATTTATTTTTGCAAATTTTAAATTGAACACCCTGTATATTTTTTACTATTAAAATGGTTTAATAATTACCTTTTCAAAAATGTGTCACACTTTATATTTCTTCTTAGTCGTTTTTGAGATATTGCATATTATGTCATTTATGAGTTGATATTGGTTAGATAGTAGGCGATGAAAAAAATTTTACTTTAAACAATCTTGTCATAACTTTTTCTTTATGGACTGCAATGACAGGAAATCAGAACCATTTTTATTAGTAATTTAATAACGCAAATAAGGGTAAAAATAATCCTATTTTATAAGTATTTTAAATTATTTTGTTAATATTTTGCCCTAAAAACATTTTGATCAAGTGATCTTAATACGTAATATTATATGTAAAAGACAACCATTATTTTTTGTATACAGGTAAGAAAAGATGGCAATGAAAAACAAACACAATCTAAATTTAAACGTTTTAACTAAAAGCTGGCATTTGTTTTCCATGGTTATCTTTTATTTACTAAAAATAAAAAATATAATGGTTGTTTGTTACAGTAAATAGTAACATTTTAATAAAACGAGATTAAAAAGTTCCTAGGGCAAAATAATAACAAAATACCAAAAATAGGATAATTTTTTACCCCTATTTGCGTTAATAAATTAATAATAAAAATGGTTTCCCGTCATTGCAGTCAATAAAAACAAAAGAGTAAAACATAATTACTTTTTTCATGGCCTACTACCTAACCAATATGAGTCATAAATGACAAAATATGCAATATGTCCGAAACGGCTGAGAAGAAAATATATATATATATATATATATATATATATATATATACACTTTACACGTTACACTTTATATATATATATATATATATATATATATATATATATATATATATATATATAAAAGTGTAACATATTTTTGAAACGGTATTTTTTAACCATTTTAATAGTAAAAAAGTATACAGGGTGTTCTATTTAAAACTTCCAAAAATAAATAAATAGGTCAAAAATGAGCCTCGCAAATGGGGGTCAGTTTTTTTTTAAAGGTACAGAAACATGAGTTTTCTATTAAAAGCGTCGAATTTGGCACACCCTGTACATAAGGAGATGGTTTTTCTACTTATTAATAAATTATACAAAAGTTGCAAAAGGATTGACCAGTAAAACCAAAGACAATTATAGAGGGAAACTATAATTGTCTTTGCCAGTACACAACAAAATAATTTTCAACGAAACATAAAGAAATGTTTTATCGATTATTTAAAATACTGTATTAAGTTATTAAATAAAATGGTTTTATTTTTAATTAGATTTTTATTTTTAAGCTAGGGCAAAAATGGCAATTTAATTTAAAAATTAAGACTTAATTTATTAATAAAATTTTAATGAAACAAAAACGACTAATTTTTGAAGTAAGATCTTTAAAATTATAATAAAAAAATGTGCAGACTGTTCCATTTAAACATCAAAATTTTTAATTCCTGAAATTAGAAAGAAATCTGAAAAGTAATATCAAAGCCTATCGAAGGCACCCGGTATTTTAATATAAAAAAGTCTATTTTTTTATTGAAAGCTTCTTTAAAGGCTAAAAATACATAAAAACTACGTAACCAAATATCTACGAAATAATTAAGTAAAAATAAAATTTCGTTAAATCTTGTAAAATCTTACGTTCCGTCTAAGCCGGCTAACCAAATGTGATGAGGAGCATTAACTTGGCAGCTCTTCCAGACGGACAAAAATAGCAACACATTATAGTCGCAATACCAAACAGTCTGCTGCCACTATTAGGCTTCTATAATAAAGCTGTAGATACTCAACTCTTACGCTTTTTAAGGGTTATACGATAACGTACAGTGTGTCCATTTTTAACCGACTTCAAAAGAAAAAGGGTATTAATTCATCCCGTATGTTTTTTTTCGTATATTATGGGATTACTTCGTCAGTTGTGGACCAATTTTAAAAATTGTTTTTTTATTTGTTTTTTATTAAAAAAAACTGCACCTCCGCGGTAGTCCCATAAAAAAACAAGTTAGGATCGCAAAAAAAGGTACTGGACCTATTGTTTTCTCTCTGCCGTACGTTGTTCGTGCGACAAAGCTGTACTAGCGCCACCTATTGGTCTTACGCCAACTTACGTATCTAAAATATTTTATTACCGAGTGATACACCCATATTAATTTTTTTTCTAAAATATAACACACCATTTATTAACTAACTCTGCGATTTATTTAAACTTTATTACTAAAAATATCCGTAGGGTATAAAACAAAAGCTAATATCCTAGAAGCAGAAGAATGTTGACATTCAAGCAGTAATATTATTTAACGTTTGTTTGTGGTAAATGCTTCTTCATGACGTATATCAAAATATTTTGAACTTCCATTCTCTTCATTTAAAATATTTACACGATGTTTCGGGTAGTCCTATATCTGTCTGTTTTTCAACGGCATATTATTCAACAGTCATTATAACGAAACTTTTGTATAAAACATTTTATTTCCGATGGGAAGAAAATATACACATATACGTTTTCTTTCAAAATGAATGAGTCCTGTGCTGCCATCCTAAGCCAAAAATACTCAATATATTTTCGATTTACATGTTATGGCTCTTAAGGACGCTAGATACTATGTTTAACTTATTCCCTGAGCAAAAAGAAGCATTTTAATTCCATAATGCCTAAAAACTCATAACAAAAATTAGACGTATTAAAAAAAAAAACATAGAATCCTAATCGGATTTGACGCATCTCAATTTCCTACACAAAGTTGAAATATTGAGATGCGTCTTTTTGACTTAGGACGGCAGTGTACAATTGTATGAACAATTTTATTACGGAAATACCTACCCTATAAAAAATTACAAAAATAGAATACCGTGTACACTAATGAAAAAAACATTAACATAATTTAAATTTATTTTATTTCAGCAGATTTGATAATGGATGTGTTAAGGTGTTAACGGATATTTAACAGCTGGTAGTGGGTACTTATGTAAAGTTTGGAATATTTTATAGGTTCTTAAAAATTATTTGTGTTTTTAAATATTAGTTTTAAATGTTTCATGATATTCCTATAAAGCATTAAGCACTTGAGTTTTGTTTGTTAAAACTACGCCCCATTTCTCATTTACATTAAAGTACAGGGTGTCCCATTTTACTTGCAACTGCGGGATATCTCAGTTATTAATAAAGTTAGAACCTTACGGTTTTCGCCAGAAACAAAACTGTTCCTGAGCTACAGGGCAATTTTAACAATATTGTATTTTTAGATTCCCTCTGTATTATCTGTATCTTAGTTGACTAAACATTTAATAAAAAGGTAAAACATTTTCTTATATATTTTTTCCATAGAATGCAGTGACGTAGTTGGATTTTTTCCGGATATTATTGTTTTTAAATATTGACCAAAGGTGTTTTTTTTTTCTTAATGAAACACCCCATATATTTGTCAAAAAATTATTTGTCTTTTAATAAGTTATATATATATATAGACCCATAGTGATATATTTTTTTTAACACTATGGACCTATTAAAATAAACTACGACAAAATTCTCAATTTTTATAATTTAATCCAAAATTTTTCAGTATGCCATGCAAACAAATCAGTTAATAATTATTTTGATTGACTTGATCACCGTAGATGTGCTTTCTTCCCCTTTTTTTTTATTCAATGTTGATTAAAATAAGATAAATCTTTTTTTGTATAAAGAGGCATAAAACCGTCAATACAAAATGTCCAATTTGTGTTGTGTATATTTCCTACTGCTAAACAGCCGTTCGCCTCTGGAATGGAACATTAGTATCAATACGATTTAATCTAGTTTTTCACATATCATTAGCTAGCAGGTGGCAACTGATTAAAAGTTATACTTAAAATATGTAGTTGTTTATTTTAAGTTTTAAAATCAGTAACTCCTTAACGAAGCGCAATACAGCTTTTTATATGAAGTACGAAAACATTATTTTATTTTACTTTAGAACTGACCATTCCAAAAACCCTGTATATTTAAAAAGAAATCCATACAGCATATATACAGGGTGTGCCTCAAAATTTGTTTGCACTATAACTTATTCTGTTTTACCACTATTAGAATAAAATTTAAAGGGTATTTCTAATACGTCAAATTTTCCTGTTTAACAGAGTGGCTAAAAATTCTGCATTTATTCTGTGTAATTGTTCTATGTGGGAATATAACAGTCTGACGTACCTTTTTTATATTTTACCAACTTCAACATGACAATAATTCGTCAACTATAATACGTCTAATCACTTATGTCTTATTTTATTTAAGTATATTTGGAATGAATGTGTAGAGGTGTTAATAGACATGAAACAGCTGGTTTTTGATGCTTAGACACTCAAATGATCTATACATATAATATATCAGATTTTCAAAAATATTATCTGTTTGTAATGACTATTATACATTTCAAATTACAAAACACCTTTCTAAATAATTTGTTTTGTAAATTGGTAATTAAACAACTTAGCTTGTATAGGATGGTTCAATGTTTTTATTTTTCACAGTATTTTATAAAGTAGGGTTTAGAATATAAAAAATTACCTTGAGGTTAAATATTTTTATTGTGCGATATTTGTAGAGTAAATTAATTTTCTGAAGCCACTAAGAATTTTATTATTATCGTATACAGGGTGTCCAGTAACCCAACCGACAAACTTAAAGGGGTAAAACAATTTTATATAAACATATGTCCTAAACGTCTTAGTTTTTAAACTACGAGGTGTTAAAAACATAGGAAAATATTGTTCTTTATACTAACCTTTATCCCAATTCAGATATTTTTAAAGCATTTAGGGGACGCTTCCTATGCATTAAAAGAAATTTTTAGCATACAAGAAAAAAAATCAATATTTACTTTCTTAAGGAATTTGGGGTAAATAATTTTTATGATAAAAATGGTAAGCCATTGCATTTTTCTGAAATAAAAGTATTTTTTAAATTCCCATTTAGTTATGAAAAAATGATTTATTGACTTTTTTTTATTTGATGTACAGTATTCGCGTAAATAAAGAAAACCCTTTCTTGGCATGGACATCCCAATCTAATTAAAGAATAAATAATAAAGGTCATTTTTTACTGCAAAATTTAATAAAAGCCATACGAAATGACCATACCGAGAAATGTATTTATTTACGTGAAAATCGTACATCAAATAAAAAAAAACAAGGAATCAAATTTGTTTAAAACAAAATGGAAATTTTAATTTTTTTCTTAACAAAAAATACCTTAAACTCTTTATAGACGCTATTAGTGACTTTTTTTGGTATTTCATAAAATGTCTTTTGATGCAAAGGGGGCGTCCCCCAAATTTTTAAAAATATACGATTTGGTATAACAGCTATCATAAAAAAATCAATATTTTTCGTTTTAATTTTTTTATGCGAAAACTAAGACGTTTCGAACATATTTTATGTTTATATAAAGTTTTTTTTTCTAATTTTCATCGTAAAATTACCCCTTAAAGTTTGTCGGTTGTCATAAGAGAAAATTTTGCTGGCATAATATTTTGATTCTGTGAAAGTTTGTTGCTTGGAACTTCGTGAATGCCAGTTACAAGAAAACTATGTCATGAACGAAATTGCCAAAAAGAAAAAAAAGAAAAAAACAACAAATAGTTATTTATTATACAAGGGAAAAAATCTAGATTTTAGCTTGAGGTTGTGTTGACTCCCGACGAGAAGCTGAGGGAGACAATAAACCAAGAGCTCAAATCTAGAACTTTTCCCGTGTATAAAACACTATTTTTCTGTGATGGGAAAAGACGAATTATTATTTAAAAAAAACTTAATATTAAAGTCAAAAAATTAGGCCCAGTTTAACAAAGCAGGTTCAAACTCAGTTCTACTGAACTGTGGTCAAACCAGGTCAATATCAATATTGCTGTCAGTATCAAGGAATTGAAAGAAATTGGGACTTTATGAAAAGCTTACAGCCCTGACCTCAGTTTAGCTAGAACTAAGTTTGAACTTGCTTTGTAAAACTGGGCATTAATCATGCAATTTGGAGTTTCAAACTGGTAGACGGGTATATTTGAAACACAATTAGACCTTGCAATAATTACTATGGAACCCTTAAGGAAATTATTTATGATCTATCAATGTAATTTTGTAATTTGACGGGTTGAAATTAAAAGTTGAAACAAAAAGCGCCCGTTCAGTAGTTATTTGGAGTATTCTAAAGTTAAAAAATATCTGACTGGCTCCTAATATAAGGTAATTTTTTTTTTATTTATTATTTTTAACTTTTGTGAGTTTTATTTATTTTTTTAAGTCAGTTTATTTTTTTAAAGTGTTTATCGCTTTTTAGTTCTGGTTAGTTAGTATTAAATTTTGCTTTTTATTTATTATTATTACGATTAAATCGGTTAACATACACTAAAAACACTAGCAGAACCTCTTTCAAAGACCAAATTATAAAGCACAATGACGCGTAATTTGATTGGTTTAAAAAGTTACAGACGGTCATGCAAAACTGTCACATGGGGGGGCTTCATAGTTAATTCTGTTTAAAAAAATATATATTTTTAATAAATAAAATTTAAAAAAAACAAGATTTACTAACCAAAACTAACCATGACCCTCCTAATGTACAATCAATCAAATTACAGGTTCCTGTGATTTTTACTGTAGTCTATCTTTCAGTTCGGTAAAAAGAGTAAATTTTGTTAAATGATGTAATAGCAATTTGTAAACTGCACCCGTATTATTATAATATTTGTTTAACGTTACACCAATAGGTGGCGCTAGTACAGCTTTGTCGCACAAACAACGTACGGCAGAGAGAAAACAATAGGTCTAGTACCTTTCTCTCTTGCGATCCTAACTTAGTTCTTAAATGGAACCATCGCGGAAGTGCACTCTTTCAAATTAAAAACAAAATTAAAATCTATTCATAACGCCAGAGTAATCGCGTAACATAAACACAAAAAAACATACATGGCGAATTGATAACCTCCTCGTTTTTGAAGTCGGTTTAAAGATATCTAAAAAGGTTAAGAAAAATAAATAAACGTGATATTATCCACTTAAAACAAGCAGACGTAGACTAATCAAATTTAGTGTCTGTAGTGTGCCAAACTTTAAATCATCAAAACAGTAGTAAACATACTATAAGGATTTTTATATATTTAAAGAATAAAGAGTCAAGTTTCGAACCGCGCCATCTGCACCTGTGATGTAAATATTAAGTTTTATTGATAACATTGTTTTAGTCCAAATTCATTGCTCTCTCATTCTGCTTTAAATAGGTTAATAGTGTAAGAAGAAAGTAAACAAGTAGTAAATATAGCCTATACTATTTGTAGAAAATAAATTTGCTTTAAATTTTAACAACTACGGAAAAATACAGAGATTTATAACAAGGATTTAAAGACAAATGTTTTCATTTAAGTACTAAAGAGGTTACTAAAATTCCGAATTAGGTAAATCAAGGGTTCCAGGAGCGAAAAACAGAACAAGTATTTCTCGAGACAAAAATGTTTGGAGACCTATGATGTACAGTGTCGGCGAATACATGGGTGCAGAGGGCCAATGCACCCAAATAGGTGAAATGTATGGGTGCAATGCATGCACCATATGAGAAAAGAACATATTAACATTTTCGTCTGTCAAAAGTGTTGTCTGAACCTTTTTTTTGCTTTTCATTTTTCACCGAGAGAGGAATGGAAAAGTTTAGAGTACGTACGCAGGAATACAATGTAAATGTGATAACCTTCTTTTTTTCTGCTCTTAAAAAATTTCTGGATTCTGCACCCATATAAAAAAACTCAAAACCCGCTGCGCCTGATGATGTAAAGTATCGAAATTAAAGCAACTTGGTAGAGTTAATATTCTAATAAAAAATACAGAGTGATTCAAAAATCGATCACGAAACTTAAGGGGTGATTCTACTTGACAAAATAATGGGTAGAGCTTTATATAATTTTTTTCAGAATGTCATTCGTTTTCGAGTTACAAGCCGTCAAAGTTCAATTTTTATTTTGGTTTTTCGCCATAATTGCATTTATTTTTAACCAATCCAGTTGATATTTGGCACACAAATCAAGCTTTGCAGATTCTAAAATTTTAAGACAAAAGTTCTTTTTTAAATACCGCCAGAAGGGCACTCTATGTAAAACTTAAAATTTATTTACAACATAACTTCTTATATTTTGACAGATATTGCAAAGTTGGGGGCGCCATTTTATAGACAATCAAAAACTTAAACAATAAGGTACTTTTTATTAAAGTCGATAAACCTTACCATTTAGGCACCACTAGACATCAAAGTTTTCATTAATTTTAATCAAATTACCACATACAGGGTGCCCAGTAACTCAACCGACAAACTTAACCAGACGATTCTACAACAAAAAATAAGAAAAAACTTCATATAAACATATGTCCTAAACGTCTTAGTATTTGAAATACGAGAAGTTAAAAATTATAAAAAATATATATATTTTCTTTTTATATTTAACACACCGTAGTTTAAAAACTAAAACTTTTAGGACATATGTTTATAAGAAGTTTTTTTCTTATTAACTACGAGGTGTTAAAAATTATAAAAATATATATATATGTTTTTTAATATTTAACACACCGTAGTTTAAAAACTAAAACTTTTAGGACATATGTTTATAAGAAGTTTTTTTCTTATTTTCTGTTGTAGAATCGCCCCGTAAAGTTTGTCTGTTGAGTTACTGGACACCCTATATGTATGTAGGTAATTTGATTAAAATTGATGAAAACTTTGATTCTATTGTGTCTAAACGGTGAGATTTATCGACTTTAATAAAGAGTACCTAATTTTTTAAGTTTTTGGTTGTTTATAAAGTGGCGCCCCCAGCTTTGCGATATCTGTCAAAATAAAAAGTTATAATGTAAATAAATTTTACGTTTTAGGTAAAGTGCCCTATGGCGGTATTTAACAAAATTACTTTTGTCCTAAAATTTTAGAATCTGTAAAGCTCAAATTGTGTGCCAACTATCAACTGGATTGGTTGAAAAATAAATGCAATATGGCCAAAAACCAAAATAAAATTGAACTTTGACGGCTTGTAACTCGAAAACGAATGACATTTTGAAAAAATATATGAAGTTCCACCCTTATTTTGTCAAGTAGATTCACCCCTTAAGTTTCGTGATCAATTTTTGAATTACCCTGTATATTATATAAGAAGTTCCCAAACATGTACAGTGTATAGATCTGTTTTTTACAAAATTACAAAAATTTGTATCAAAAATGAGTTTTGATTCATTTGTCCTCTTGTAAACCCTATCCGTGGACAGTCTGTACCTAACTTATTTAGCTGTTAAAGTTAAATCATTCGTAAAGTTTTAAACATACTTGTGTTGCACCTCTTACAGTGATTATTTTAAAGGTTTAAAATTCTTTTATCAAACCCTAAATTAACTGTTTACGTGTTGGCTTTTATAGCCCCCTTTCTAACCGCACTTGTGGGCAAGTAATTTAACGTCTGTTTTATACTTGACAGCACGTGTTCTCCTCTAATGACTGTTTCTGTTTAATTGGGTGCTAAGTAGTCTGAGAAGGGTGGCTTTAAGTACACAATATTAGTGCATAAGGAAGCGTTTTTACGTCATTTTGCCTACATACCGTGAAAAATATATGCATCCATAATTGGTTTCTATATACAGGGTAAAGCAACAATTAATTAAAGCATGATATGCTTTTAAAATAGAATTTTGCCATTTTTATGAATTTGTGTCTATTAAATAGTTACCAAAGTTTGACAGGATGGGTAAAAAAAAGTACTGGTGCAATAATACTTGTGTTGAATTCTGTTAAAAATGTTGGATGACTTTTACATAACAGACTATACTTTTCAATCCAATTGTTTTTCAATAATAATATAAAAATTTGACTGGATTATAAACTTTTATCAAACTATACAGACAGTCCACGGATTGTTGCACGAGAGGACAAAATATTATGAAAATGGTTTGATCCGCATTGTTTTACGGCTGGAAAATTTTGAGATGGGGGATGTTTGACTAGCAAATTATGAAATTATTTGTTGCAAAATAGGAGATTTTTAGGTTCTTTTATACCCCTGTAAAAAATGTTTATTTATTATTATTATTATTATATTAATATTGTCTGCATTTTAATCGGTATAATGTTCTAATAAAAAAACAAATTTAGTTAAAAATTAAAAATAAAGCTTGTTTACTCTTAAAAAGCGAAGAAGCTTTGAAGCTTTTGCAAACTCTGTATACAAATTTAATATATTTTTATCGGGAATTATTTTTTATTTTTGAATAAAAAATGTATACAAGAATATCTATAATGGATTTTTTTTCTCTCGTAACCCCATCCAGTGGCACAGTATGTATATTCCAAAAATGTAAGCTGTTGTGTATGTTTAAGTAATAAGGTTTACATGTCGCTACAAATAAATACAGAAATTCAATTCTATCAATAAATTTAAAAGTGGATATGTCACACCAATACTACCATTCCAGCATTTTTTTTAATTTAAAAAATGCTGTTTAACAAACAAAACTTTTAATAAGGGCGATTTAAGCAGACAGCACACTATCGCGGACCGGAACGGAATGAAAGCAAACGGAAATTTTAAAAGCATATAACTAAATGGGAGTTCCTCGGTATTCTGATCCGCGATAGTGTGCTGTCTGCTTTGCAATCCATGCTATTTAATGCTCGAGCCTAGCGAGCACATTATAGCAGACAGCACACTATTGAGGAACAGCACGGAATGAAAGCGAACGGACATTTTAAAAGCATATAACCAAATGGGAGTTCCCCGAAATTCCGATCCGCAATAGTGTGCGGACTCCCATTCAGTTAAATGTTTTTAAAATTTCCGTTTGCTTCCGTTCCGTTACGCGATAATGTGCTGTCTGCTTAAGAGTTGAGAGGTACGATTTTGTAATGTTTGTGATTTTATAAAAAGGTTGATTGAAAATTGATTTAAACACATCCGGTTAGCAGATGGGTGAAGGTCGCTTTCTATTTAAATCTTGTACTAAAATAAGACTTTTGTTAACAATTACTGGATAAAAATATAAGCCATCTAGATACCTCGTTGTAAGGGTGCGTCGCGTAGAAGCGAACGCCGTCGCGGACCTATTCTTTTGATGTTAATTTATCGACTATCTGTGAATCGGGGTAAACCTTGAGCTACGACACTTATTTGGTCCACGACGGCGTTTGCTCCGACGTGACGGTTGCACGTCGTTGTATACAAATCTAACGGGGCTATCGTAGTGATTCGCGACAAAGTTGCGTTGCAGGTCGTGGTTCAAATCTGGACGCACTTTAAGAAATGTCATTTATTTAGTGTTAAGACTAAAACTCTTGATTATATATATTCCCCTTCGTAGTATAGAATAATAAAGATATAATACTAAAACAATACTTACCTGCTTACATGTAATAATGTTATTAAATTTGCCTAGGTAATGTAAACCTTACTGCCATATCCTTAGTGTTTCTGTTAAAATCTTGAGAAATCATAGGTAAATTTAGATTTTCTATAAACAACGATGTTGCCAGGCGAAAATAAGTTTACCTGTATGAGTTGCAAGACCGTTCCAAATTGTAAAATGGGATTTCGAGTATTATTGTTGCTAAAAAGTGTATTTAGTATATTTAAATAAATGGTGTCAAATTCAGAAAATAGTGGAAAATTAGATAATTTACTTTTATACATACATATCCAGGGTTCTCCTTATTTTGATTAAATAATGAAGGGCCTATTTATAGGCTAATTTTAATAAAAGCTGCTTATACAGGGTGTTCGAAAAATGGACGGCCAAATTTCAGGAGGTGATTCCTCATTGAAAAATATGAAAAAAGTTCCTATAAACACGGGTCCGAAAATGCATAGTTTCCAAGATACAGGGTGTTAAACTTTTTAAATAAAATAGGTTTTTTGTAATTATCTTGAATACCCTGTAACCGATTTTCTTGAAATTTTTCAGTGTTATTTCTAGTAATAAGGGCCAAAGTTAGGCATAATTAAATTAAAATTATTAAGTCCAGTGGCGTCTCACGGGACATCTTATCGAAAATAATTGTAAAAAAATGTACGCCACTGACTTTTTTGTAACTTTTTTATTTTTTTTAGAATAAGCAACTGAAAATACAACTTTTTTATCTCTTGAAATTTTTTGTATCTTGCTTCGTTTTCGAGAAAAAAATAAAAACCACTTTGTTGCATGTTTCTTGGGACGGAATTTTTGAGTTTTGACGATTTACTGAGCAAAAACAGTTAAAGATAGAGCAAAATTAATTTTACTTTCCTATCTTAACTTTTTAAGGACTATCTAATGACATTAAAAAGTGAAGGTCAACTGAAGATTAAAGAAGGTGAATGTTGAACCTAAATGTTGGACACCCTGTATCTTGGAAAGTATGCATTTTCGGACCCATGTTTATAGGAAGTTTTTTCCATATTTTTCAATGAGGAATCACCTCCTAAAATTTATCCGTGTATTTTTCGAACACCCTGTATATACCGAGTGACAAAAAAATTACTATCCAGCAAATTATTTTCTTCAGTGCAACCGTATAGTTTTTAAATTTGGGGACGTTATATTGTATCACCGGATGCTAATTTAAGATATAATAGCATCTATGTATTACTTCCGGGTAAACCGGAAATGATATAAGTTTTGATAATTTAATTGGAACACCCTATTATATTTTTTTTTTTTGGTTTTTTTGAGTTCTACAGGACATTTCTGATATAAACCCTTGGGTATATTCATAACCTTACTTTTTTGGTTTTAGAGAAAATAGCGTTTAAAAATGGCCAAACAAGCGCAGTTTTATGGAAAAACAAATGAACACAAACACTTTAAGAGGCCAATATAATTCTACTTTCTGTTTAACCGAAAGTTCTGTAAAGTTTGAAGTTCTAAATATGATAACCCCGATAATTTTAATTTAACACCCTATATATTTTTAAAGATTTAAATTCTTCAAGCTCTTCCTTATATAAAATCTATAATATACCCATAACCTATTTTTTCTGTTTTAAAGAAAACGGCGTTTAAAAATGTCCAGACGACGACAGTATATCCATGAAACTGTTAATTGTTAGGTCGTTCAGACCTTTTCTAACTGCGTTTTCTCTAAAAATGAAAGTGACAGGTTATGGGTATACTAATACTTTTTGTCAGGAATGATTTGTAGAATTGAAATTTTAGGAAATATACACGGTGTTTCATTTAAAACAGGATTTTCTCACTTCTGGTTAATAATAATTTGTGTATAAATGATCTCTGCCCGCCATCTTAAAAGAAACACTCTGTTGAACTGTCGGGATATATCATTGGAAGGCAACTTTTATAAATAATTTAAATACAAAAAAAAGTGGACACTATTTAAAATAAAAAAGTTGCTGATACTTCCGGTTAAACTAAAAGTGATTTTGATAATACTGTAGATAATGTTGATTATCAAGATTTTTACAGTATTAGCAAAACGAATTTATATTGTGCTTTTATTATACCGTCAAAATGTTAATACTTTTTTTTAATTGAGGGGTAACAACATCCCGTGTCACCCGATATACCAGGTATAATTTGTTTGTAACTTGTTATTATATAAATATTTATTTAATTTATTTATACCTTTCCAAGGTATATTTTTAATTTAATTACACAACAAAAGTGGAATTTTTGAATTCCGGGATGGACGTCACTCTATTCATTAAAATGTTTCACCTGCTTTTAAAGTAAGACTTGTCCCATTTTCAGTAATTAAAACAGCCAAGATGTGTGTTTGTATTGTGTATTTTTATCGACATTGACAAGTTTCGTGTCGCAGGAAATTCTCTAAAAATTGAGGTTTTCCTTAAGTACAAATTATAAAACTCATTGTTTTCCAAAGTAGTGATGGTTGGTTCTTGTTTATAAATTCTTGTCTACGTTAGGTGAGAAAGATGAATAGACCAATAATAACGACAAAAATTTTTGATTATTCAAAGGGTTTAAAAATTTTCTACACATGTTTTAAATACGTAGAAAGGTTAACATAAGAATTTTTATTATCTAAATAGGTGTTTTAAATTTTACCCTCTCTAAAAAAATTATCATAGTAAACTGTGTAAAAAAATCAATTATAATGAACTGTGGCTATATGTTCGTATCAAACAACACACAGATTTGCGTGTTGGATATTTATTGTCCGGTGATGGCTTAACGTGTAAGGCGTTAAGTCGTTGAGCGCACAACGAACGTAAGATGGGTTCGAATCCTGCTGAGGCCAAATACTTATTTATAAGTTGGTCGGAAATTTAGTGGTTAGCTCAACACCAGACGGACAAAGTGCAAAATGTATCGACGCTGAAGGCCACCAAAGGACCAGGGCACTGGAACACACTTTGCCGTGTCCTGCGAAACGGGTAGACATGCGGACCCCACTCAGTTGGTAGGTTCAGTACTGCCCCCTGGGTGGGGACGAGGTCGTTAAGTTGTCGCTCATAGGATCGTGGTTCGGAACCCACGTTAAGCTGTAGGTCCCGTCTGGCTGACATCACTCAGACGTAAAAGACAGGGCGCACAATAAGCCGAGCGGCTTTAGTGCATGGACTATCCCGGCCCTATTCTAATCTAATCTATTTATTGGTTGTTTTAACTGTTATTTTGAAAAAATAACAGTTTTATTGAGAATAAACACTGACCAAAATTTTAAGTTTTTTGTTCGGAAAATTACAATTTTTATAAAGCAAATCATTTTAATTTGTTAGAAGGACTAAATCGATTTTATAGATTTTATGTTTTATTTTACCTAAACTTTATAAATAATTTACTTATTTGTAAAGAAACTGCAACTTCCTTTAGCAAACGATTTTAAGTTTAAACCATGAAAAGTGAGTTGTGTTTAATTAAATTTCGCATAAGCCTTAAAATGTAACTTGCTGGGTCATTATTTGGCTAGTCCACAATAGCTATTAAAACGTGTAGGCTAAAATGTCAAATTTAATGATGAATAATAAATAATTCTTGGCTTAGAACCCAACCATAGTCAAAATTTAAAAACTGGATACTAGTGTTGAATTTAAATATAAAATAAAATAGGTTTCTATTTAAACAAATTTTTTTCTTGTCGGTTACATTAAATTTGAACTACGAAATATAAGTATTTATTAAAGAAAAGAAAATATATCTCTGCCTTTAAAAGCAAACTATATAATTTTTTGTCTAATAATCAAAAATCGTTTTTTAAAGCAAAAATCATGGCCGAACTTGATTTTATTTAAAAGATTTTATTATAGGTGGCAATTTAAACACCATGTTTTGAGCATATTAACTTATAGTAGAAGAGCTAGTGAATCCTTCGAGTAACGTTGCACCTGTAAGGCTGGAAATTTGTATAGTGATGAGTGCACATCATCATCCTGTATATTTTTGAAAGTTTAAAAAAAATAAAAAATAAAAACTTTTAGCTGTAAGCTTGAAATTTTCTAATGCTTAGTTCATTTATAGCAAGGTTTTAAAAAATTGACAGGCATTTTCGATGAGCACAAATGCCTGCCAGGCGAACTGAAAGGCGTAGCTGCTTTGAATGGCCATATATTCAAAACTAATAAAGTTAGATGTACCTAATGTGGTATTTTCCCAAACCATCTTTTAATATCTTTTTAATGGTAATATAATATACAGGGTGCCTCATTAAAAAAAGAAAAAACACTTTTTTTCCACCCTGTATAATATCACCAGTAACACCGTTAAAAAGATCTTTAAAAGAGTTTTAAGAAAACACCACATTGGGTAAATCTAACTTTATTAGTTTTGAAATATGGCCATCAAAATCAGACACACCTTTCAGACAGGCATTTTCGATGAGCACAAATACCTGCCAGGCAAACTGAAAGGCGTAGCTGATTTGAATGGCCATATATCCAAAACTAATAAAGTTAGATGTACCTAATGTGGTATTTTTCCAAAGCTTCTTTTAATATCTTTTTAATGGTAATATAATATACAGGTGCCTCATTAAAAAAAAAAGAAAAATTTTTTTTTCCACCATGTATAATATCACCAGTATCACCGTTAAGAAGATCTTTAAAAGGGTTCTAAGAAAACACCACATTGGGTAAATCTAACTTTATTAGTTTTGGAAATATGGCCATTCAAATCAGACACACCTTTTAGTTCCCTGGCAGGTACTTGTGCTCATCGAAAATACCTGTCAAATTTTTTTCGACCTTACTATGAATGAACTGAACCCTAGAAAAATTTCAAGTTTTTTATTTGATGGTGATATAACACAAAATTGAAATGTTAAGGTGATTTCTTATCAAAATAAAGACTACTTTGATGTGTAAACATAGGGTCAAAGTCAATGTTTAGGCTAATATCGCGGTAAAAAGATGGCGAAAAGATAAGTAATGTTTAAATTTTTTATTTTAAAAAACGCAAAGCATAGAGTGATGAAATTTTATAAACAATATACTTTTTATAAAAACACACTGTCTGCATACTTCTACACTTTTTTAAAACATGGGAAAAGAGTTAAAATAGTCCACTTTTATCATTTTTTTAACCAAATTTAAAGAAAAACTTACGCAAAAACTTATAAAATAATTTTGGATAACCTGGATTTTTAAATATTTTTTTGCTATGATTTTCTCAATAAACATACCTATTACTGAAAAAATAAAATAATCATTATTATGTGGCGGGAAAACCAATTATAGAAAAATATTTTTATGTAATGTAAGACTATGTTAAATGAAAAAATTAAATGCCTATACAAGTGCGAATACTTAAATTACCAATTGAGGACACTCTGTATATTTACAAAACAAAGCAGTACAAATAATAATTAGAAGACGTAGGTACCTACTTAAAAGGTTGCTGATTCAGTTTTTAATATTTTTCACTTTATATAAATAATTCCCACGCTGACGCTATCTGATCTTATTATTAAAATAATTATCGAGTTTTAAAACATACAATGAGCTTATACTATGATGCATATTTTTACTGTATAAGGTGCAAATGACGTAAGTAATTATGTTACGGCTTATTGACCGTATATGATTTTAAACAGTTTTAGTTATCCTGCCCAGTTAATTTATTTGTATATTTGTTTGTTTAAGCCAAATTTAGTTATTAGAATTTTACCCCCTCGTGACGACATCGACAGGTCAATCTGATATTTGGTACACACTCTTAATCTTAATGATAAACCAAGATGGCCGCTGATTAAAACATTACATATGACTTGACAAGAACCTCAATATGGGTATCAAATAAAAGGGCTTGAGTGGTAAAATAGAGCTCACTATGAAAAAATTAAAATCCAAGATTGCCGCCGCCACGAAATGGCGGATTACATATTTTTTCCACAACTACCTCAATATGGGTTTCAAATGAAAGGACTTGATTGGTAAAAGAGAGCTCACTATATAAAAAAAATCAAGATGGCCACCGCCACGAAATGGCGGATTACATATTTTCCACAACTCCCTCAATATGGGTATCAGTATCTTATCTAATAATAGGGCTTGATTCGTAGAATAGAGCTCATTCTGAAAAAAATAATTTAGACAGTGTAGGTATTTTTACTGATTCTAAAAAAAACTTTAACTTAGAATCGGGGTATAAAAGAGTTAGATTGCAACAAATTATTTTCAGGATATAAAACATGTAATGGTGAGGCATTAAATGAATTGAATAAGAAGTATCAACTAACAACAAAACTAAAAATTACAACAAATAAATTATTTAAAAAAAATGGTTAAATACTTTTTTATTACAATAAAAATTATCTGATGGTGGGATCCTGGGAAAATCGAGAGAAACCCTCAATTTTAAAGAGGCACCTATTTTATTAAACGACTTTATTATTATATTAGCCTTATCAGTATTTAGAGTGGCATAATCTTACGTACTTAGGTCATATACCCTCTAAAAGCAGCAATGCCGCTCTGCGTAAACATCTTACGTGAGAGAAAAAGTTACTTATAAAAATTAAAATATTATTATTAATAATATGGGTCTTTATTGATACACCAGCGTAAAAAAAACATACAATAATAATAATTTCATACATGCCGGACAGATAGCAGTATCTATCTATTGACTGTTTAACTAACCCGACCTTTTAGTAGTGCTTTTTAGTGTATGTTTACCAATAAAATTATAATAATACTAATAACCCAAAAAAACATTAAACTTAGTAAACTTATTCATAAAAAAGTCAATAAAAATCTTATAATAATAAAGAGTATTTTTTTAATGCTCATGTTATTAACTGATTTTTTTATATATTTAATTTATTTATTATATTTGGCTTTTTAGTCACTTTGTTTTTCTTAAAGTTGATTTAATGTTTTTTTATATAAACTGTTTTTGACATTCTTATTGACTAAATTATATCCGCTAATTTTGTAATCAATACTGTTATAATTTTTTTTTAGTCGGTTCAAGTAAAGTTCAAAAAAGAACTACATATATGACCTAAGAAAATAGATATATATATATAATTTAAAATATTTTTAGGACAACAAAACAAAACTTTTTTAAATGAAAATATCCTTTCTAGAATCATTTTCCAGGGATTGTGGTAAATCTTTTTAAATCCATTTTCTGCTTATTCGGTTAATATTTGCTCAATTAACAATAAATTTAACCCTTTCATAAAATGTTTAATGGACCTGAAAACACCCACGTAATAGGAAAATTTAAAAGACAACAAAGTCTACCCACACGAACTAACTCCATTCTTGAGATAAAATAATTTATATACTTCAGCCATTCCCTGATTAGGGTTGCTTTCATTTTAGGAATATCGCCCACTTCTGCAGATAATATTTCATCCCGAAAATCAAATCATTTGAAATGAGTTTGCAATTCCTTATGATATAGTTTGCACACAAAGAAGTGTTTGTGGGTGGTTTGTTTTGTTATTAAAAGATCGTTAGTGTCCGGTAGGGTGTAAATGACAATTGATGAAAAAAATCCTTCCTTTTTATTATCAGAGTTCTAGTATAAAAAAATACTTTACTGGGCCTGTTACTTTGTTTATGTATACGGTGTGGTCCATTAAATGTGTTACAAATGAAAAACTCTTTTATATGCACTTTTTCAGAAAATTTTATTCCTTATAACAATGGGGGCCGTTCAAGTATTACGTAAGCAGATTTATTACAATTATTATCCCCCTCATCCCTATGTCATCAAAAGTAAGCAAAAGTCTCACCTCCCTCTTCCATGCTTATAAGCCATAGGCTGAGTACTTCTGAATGCGCCCCATTGTGTGGGTGGGCTGCCATGTGTAAAACAATAAAAAGCTCCTACTAACGTAATCACCATCTAGACCCCCCACTCCCCATGTCATCAAAAATAACCAAAACTAAGATCCTCCGCTCTCCTATAGTGCTTACGTAATACTTAAACGGCCCCATGGTGCTAAAGTTAAAGAATATACAGGATAGGCTCAAAAAACAAACAAAAATTGCTTACTCAAGAGTAAAGGTACCCCTATTTCTAAAAATATGACAAAACGTTAAATAGAGTTATTTAAAATCAAAAGTTCTTTCTGCCTTACAACATTGGGCGTATTTAGTTTTGCACACAAAACGCATACAGTAAAAAACAAAATATGTCTCTTTTTTTATAAAAACGGAAGAACTATATCTTACATTTATTATTTAAAGACTATGTCTTTCAAATGTTGGCCTCGACTGCGCCTAACATGGTCTGTTTTTAAGGTAGAATTTCAGAGCTCCAAATCGAATCATCAGGATCCTCGCGTACACTCGCAGCTACTGCCGCTATATTTTCTGCACTACGTGCACATTAAGTGTATCTAACTTTATTATTCGGAAATACGGCCATCTAAAAGAGGTATGCAGGTAATTTTCAAAGTAACGCCATTTTGTAGTAGGTAAAGGTTATAAAGTACTCGTCAGGAGCTTTAAAATGACGTGCCACAAGAGCCTTCTTTCCATTTAATTGTTGCTTTTCAAAATGGCACCCAGCTGCCAGTTTGACATTTATATCTGTCATTTCCTGTCTAAAATTTGGTTCATGTTGTCTCACCAAAGTCCTCAAATTTTCGTGAAAAAATGCCAAACAATTCAAAAGTTAGTAGGGGGGTCCTGAATTTAGACAAGCACTGTATATCAATAATTTTAAACAACTACCTACCCATTTAAGCTTATTGTTTAAATACGTCATATAGGCATCTATAAGATTAAAAACATGCAAGCAATGCATTCATTAGCCATGGACATAAGCTCAGTAAGCGATATAAGGATTGATAATTATTTTATTAATAGGATGTAGTCAGCGCCAGCGTGGGAATTATTTAAAAAGTATTGCCCAACTTAATCTGCAACCTTTTAAGTATATGCTGTATGCAGTCATTAGTACACATTGTTTTAAGTTGACAATATATAGTGTGTCCAAATTAGCAACAATGTTGGTCATTAAACACGCTTGCGGTTTTGTTACCCAGAGAACTCCGGACTTCCATTGTCTTTATTTTAACTATTTACACAACGTTTTTGGTAGTCCTATCTCCCTTTTTAGTGTAAACTAATTGAAAAACGAAAGTATTTAAGAGATATTGGATTGTTCGAAACGTTGCCGTGTAAATAATTAAAATAAAGACAATAAAAGTCAGAATGTTTTTAGTATCACTTATAAAGAATAATTGTCTACCACATTCAAACTAAAGTTTTTAGGTTATTTAAGCACTCTATCTTACTTTTGAATATTACGAATATATTGAGTCTGACTGTCTGAGAAAATGCACAGGGCCGTATTAAGTGTATGAGGCGCCCTAGGCTAGAATTCCAGAACACCTATTTTCGTAAAAAAAAGGTCATTCTCTCCTTTTCGCTTTCTATTTTATTTATATCCCCGCAGAAAGATTAGTTCTAATCCCCACCCGACCTAAACTTTTTAGAAACTTCCCTGTGTAGCGCCTATTACTCCCCTATCTGGCGCCTATTTTTTTCATGGCGCCCTAGGCTGTAGCCTAGTCAGCCTAATGGATAATACGGCACTGAAAATGCATATGTTTTGGTTTTGATATGCCGCATTTTCCATAAGTTGTAATCATCGCTTGTTCTGTCATTGCACATTGGTTTTTTATTTCAGAATGTTCACCAACCCAGAGGAGTTCTATTCTATAGTTTTTGATAACAAGTTTTTTAAGTTGTTTAAACACTCTATCTTAATTTTGGATGTAGCACGAACGCTTTTAGAGCAACCTGATTGTGTGAGAAAATTCGCATGATTTGGTTGTAATATGCCGCATTTTCCATATGTTGTTATCATCGCTTGTTCTGTCGGTCTGAGGACTGGCGCTAATCCGTTAAAGTTTCTGGGAAACCAAGCTCTTACTAGTTCATCACATTGGTTTTTATTTTAGAATGTTCACCTACCCAGAGGACTTCTATTCTATAGTTTTTGATAACAAGTTTTTTGAATTGTTTAGTTTATTTATTTATTTATTTATTGAAATTACACATTACAGAGTAAAAAACTCCAAATAGTGTTGTACAAACTACAGTAAATAACAACAATATAAAGTCAGTCCAACTACAGTAAATGACAATAATATGTATATAAGGGTCACATAAAATAACAATCAGAATAATAATAAAAAAACACCCACAAAACAGCACGATTTAGTGCAAAGGATTTACACGTTTCTTAAAACCACCAAGACCAAATTCAAAAATATCAACCTCGCTAAAGTTGGTATTAAAATTTTTAACCAAGCGGTCACTAAAACAGGTTCTACCATAATTAGTGCGGTGGTGGTTTTCATGAAAAAGTCGTCTGGCTCTTGTCGGTCTTCCGGAAATATGAAAATTGATGTTGGCTAATAAATCGGCACTGTCGACAAGACCATTTAATATTTTATAAAGGTATACTGCGATTGAAATTTTCCTTCGTCTTTTTAAAGATTTTAGACCCACATAGTTGCAGACGAATTTCTCTTGGTATATTATAATGAAAATATTCTTTGTTTATACAGTAAAAATTTTACAAATCTGTTATGCAAATTTTCCAGATGTTAAATATATTAATCATAAGAAGATGATCAGATTATGGAGTTGTATTCTAGTATACTACAAACTAAACTGTAGTACAAGCACTTGATGGCTTTCATATCTTGAATATTATTACATTCTTTTTAAAAGTCCCAAAAGCCTGTACCACTTTAAAACAATATTCTCAATATTCTAGTGGTTGATTCCAAGTACACATTTTCTATCTGGTTAGGATAAATTACAGGCTCTTGGCGTCTATAGAAACGCATAACCTTACACTTTTCAATATTAAGTTCTAAAAAATATTTTTACACCAGTCTACCAAACATAGTAATTCATTTTGAATATTTATACAGTCATCGGTAGAGACAGTAGAGAAAAACTTTAAGTCGTCCGCATACATCAAACATCTGCATTTTTTAAAAGAAGACTGTTATAATAAAAATTAAAAATAAAATGGGTCCTAAGTGTGAAACTTGGGGAACACCTGAATAAACATTTTTTTCACTTGAGACCTCCCAACACAATTTAACAAACTGTTTGCGACCTGTCAGATAGGATAAAATCCACTCCCAGTATTAACCACATACACCAAGAGATTCCAGTTTTTTATTAAAAGTCTATGATTAACACTGTCAAACGCCTTGCCTAAGTCTGTATAAATCACATCCACCTGTTGTCCAGATTCCACAATGCGAACCAGAAAATCCTGGTAGGTTGCCAAGTTAGACGCTGTCAAGCGATTTCTGTAGAAACCATGTTGTTCAGGAGCTATATAATCTTTAAAACTGTGAAAAAGTTCATCAGTTATGATTGATTCAAACACTTTTGGTATTATTGATAAGAGAGATATGCCGCGGTAATTTGTTACTTCATTTTTACTGCCTGATTTAAAAATGGGAAAGATAACTGACTGCTTCCAAGCTACTGGAAATGTAGATTTCTTAAAATATTGTTGAAAAATTTGAGATAATGGAAGAGCCTACGTACTTTGTTTTAAGAATAAAGGTGTTGGATCTCTTAGTTTACCTAGAATTTTAGTTTCGGTAAACGTATGGCCAGCAAAAGTGCAAAAATGGGAGTCTTTAACCGAATAGTTTCTATTTTGATTCATGTTTCTTGTAGCAATTTTGAAAGTGATCAGCAAAGGAGTCAACTATTTCTTGTAGAGCGATGGTAGATTTTAACTTGTACTGCATGGATTTTGGAATTCCAGAGAGTTCACATATGACCAGAAGTACTTTACATTTTGAGGAATCATATGTTCAGTATTTACCACATAAAGCAAATAACAAGTGTCCATCAGATATTTTGTTTGTTTTCTAACATCGGCATATCGGGCATAATCTGCATGGAGTTAGGTTCTTTTTCATTTGATGTAAACCCGGTTCTTGTATTTAATAAGGTTCTTCAATTCTGGAGAGTACGATTTTGGAAATTTGTCAGGTTTTATATTTCTTTTTGGAACAAACCTATCAATGGTCACAAACAGAATCTTGTAAAATTTCTCGACCAGTAAGTCGATATCCTCGCTTTCAGAAATAAAACTCCAGTCTGTCTCACTAAAGTAATTATTTAGGGTTGCGTAATCGGCCTTGTTAAACTGGTATATTGTAATATTAACATAAAATCCCAGGGTGGATGTAAGGGATCAATGTTGCACAGGGGATTTAAACTTGTCACAAGGCCAGACACAACGTCGTCATCACAAAATCCCAGGGTGGATGAAAGGGGATCAATTTTGCACAAGGAATTTAAACTTGTCACAAGGCCAGACACAACGTCGTCATCACAAAAAACCAAATCCAACTAACTGTCTCCCAAGTTCGTTCTTAATGTCACTTTTTGCTGAAATTCCATATAGAACATATTGCTAACAAAGGTGTCCGCCGATGGGTCAAGCAAGTTTTCCGGCACCCTATGATCATCTTCCCATTTCCATGTTATATTAGGTAAATTAAAGTCGCCAAGCAAAACGAATTTTGCATTTTTGTGGGCCTCGTGAATTGACTCAATCTTGTTAAGCACACCATTGTAATTTTATATGTAACCCAAACGGTTTTAGGTTGTAATATGATCCATTCAATTTTTTTGAAAATATGCTGGAATATCATTTATTCCCGGCTGATATACTGTTGCTTGCTTTTCCAATGAAAAACTTAAAGCCGCCTTGGACCTTACCCCAAATACACCAACACCTACTTTACCATCTATCTTTGAAACATCGGAGTACTATGCTATTTTAAATGTTTCCCTAATCCATATTTTAGAATTGTAGCTATAAAGTTTAAATTAAACAAAAATAAATAAATAGATAAAACTGCAAACAAGAAAAAAATTATATTCAGTTAAATGTACATAGATATCTTAGTAATATATCGTTTCATTCATGTTCAAATTAGTGGAATTTTCTGCACTAAAATAACATTTTATTGCAAATTGGTAAACCTTGAAGACATTTAACCAATTGCGATAAAATAAATAGCATAATAAAGGATTTGGATTTTTATAGAAAATGATGTCCATAGGAGTTAAATGCTCACCAGTTTTAGATAAGAAATAGTTTACTTTGTTAACTACAATACAACTTTTAATTAATTTAATGTGTAAAATAAACTACATTTTGCAGTAAACCCTTAGTTATGTATATGCACCGCTTTAAAATAAGTTTACGTATTTGCTTTGATCCCCCAACTAAAGAACATAATTACTTCCAGACTATATCTAAAGACAGATATTCTGTTTTTATAAGTTTTTAACTGTCTTGTGTGATATTGTCCATAAAAAATTATAAAATATTTTAGTAAAAGAAAACATGATGGTTTTCCGTTTTCGCGTCTACCAGTGTACTTTATACAAATTTACAGATATTTTAATTACTCCAGATCTCGGTTACTCTTTTTCTCGATGGTAAAGATTCGTAGAGATTAGACTTAGAACGCCTGCATGGAAACATCTTCCTGATAGGATGACGCATCGGTCTCTCGTCTTCGTTGCTTTAGAACGTTTCCTGAATCACTGCGGAATTATTCCCCAAGCTCTCGGGACGACGTGAATTCCGTCCACGTCGACGTCCGCACTATGTAAGGCTATGTGGCACGCTATCCGACGCGGCGAATTGTTGCAAGTCTGGACGCAGCATTAAATACCTTTTAAACCGCTTAAGCTACGTTTACAAAATTAAGTATCTCCAAGGTGTTTGGCATCAAGAATTTAACAGTGCTGCTGGCACCGTTGCCAGATTCCAGATTTGCCAGTTTTGTGCTATACGTATTTTTTTTCTTTATGGAATGTCCTATTTATTTTTATTGCATTATATTGGGCGGACAAAACTTAAGGGGTTCACAAATTTATATAATCTAATTTTTACTACATAGTTGCTTAAATATGACAACACCACAATTTCGGTAAAAAGTACAGAACCGCTTAAATATCTCAAAACTACTAATGCAGTATGTCCTACTAAGTGGAAACTGTATGGAAAACTTTTTATTAGTAATTTTACAAAAAAAATATCCTTCATAAAAGTTTTGCATGGTCTAAAACCTAAAATGCAATCATCAGGTATTAATTTTCTTTAGTAGCATGTGCCTAAAAAATGTAAATTTTGCGCAAAGGAAAGTACCATTATTTCTTAAAATATCGATTATTTTATAAAGAAAAGATATTTATGATCATAAATTATGTACAAATATCGAAATCTGTTTTTGGCAAAAAAAAAAGAACTTTATATTTTTTTTTATGTGATAACGGTAAAATCTTAAGCTTGTACATTAGTGCATGCTTATTTTAAGATTTTAAGTGTAAAGGAAACTTAAGAACTAAAAAAGGAAATAAACACTGAAATGCTTATAGCGTAACACAACTTTAAATAAACAAGTTTGCGTATTTGAACGTTATTTTAAATCCTTAACATCTCTTCTTTACGCACTCTTTTAATATTGTGAAAAATAATGGTACTTTCCTCTTAAGCACAATTGGGATTTTTAAAATACCTCGTATACCACTAAAAAATCTAATGATTGCGTTTTAGGTTTTGGACCATGCAGAACTTTTTATAAAGAATAACTTTTTTCATAAAATTAATAATAAAAAGTTTTCCATATGGTTCCATCTTAGTGGTACATAATGTAAAAAAGAAAAACAAAGTGTTTTTACTGAAAGGTATTTCAGTGTCTTAATAAATTTACTCTCTAAACAACAAATCAATAAACTATAGAAGTTCAATTGTAAATATTTTAAAAAGAGGCATTCCAATATGTTATGTCGTTTTACTAACATTGTTTGTTTTGTACGCACTCAGTGCTACTGGCCATGTCCGCGGCTTACCCGGTTTTCCATTTACAGTGATTCCTTCCATATATGATATACTTGATCTTTATTCTTTTATAGAACTTAAAAGCCAAATGTACGCTGGAAAGTAGTTTCGATCAAGGTACCTTGTAAGGTTGTTTTTATATTGTCTCTTTATCGTCTGAGATATATTTTTCTGCCCTTCAAGCGATTTTTTTTAGGATTATTAGGCAAATACTTACGGTGTCACCTCGTATCCATAAGAAAAAATTATCAACAATAAATATAGTTACTCTAATTTGCAAAACTCGAAACTCTAGAATTAATTGAAATCGAGATTATTGTGAGTTTTAAGAAGACCATACCCAAAATATACAGAGTGATGACGAGAAATGGTTTTTATTTATTTTTCCGCGAATACCGTAGATTAAATAAAAAAGACAAGAGATCAAATTTGTTATCTAACGAAAACTAAATGGAAATTTAAAAAGTATATTTTAGTTTTTTGAAAAATGCAGTGGCGGACCGATATATTTACTGTAAACCCTTTATGGGCGACACTAGTGAAAATTATTTTTTCTTGTATGCAAAAAGTGTCTTCACTCTCAGTATCTTTAAAACAAATCATGTTAGCCATAATTTTAGTTTCATTACTAAGTTTGTTTCAAAAATCGAAATAGAGATTGTGTAATCAGATTTGTCTATTTTTTTTAATTTTCGATATTTTCTGCAAGGTCAACGAAAACGAGCCACCCTGTATATACGTACGTATCTAGTACATATATTATTCTCGTGTTCATCCTATATTTATTTATATCACATGTGATAATCGATGTGACTCATTATTGTGATAGGTATTTGATTTACTTACTCTTATTTTTTGCGTGTGAAGCTGGTGACAGGACGTCTAGACGATATTTTTAATAAAAAATTGGCTGCCATCTAAAAAAATTGGCACATGTTGCAGACTCGTATTTTTAAAAACAAAAGGATTGGTTGTGATTTTAATGTATACATAAACTTAAGTAACCTTTAATTTAAGATTTTTTTCTCTGTCTAAGAAGACATAATTAATTATTTTTTTGTAATTTAATTTTTATTTCTTAAAAAAATGTGTTTTTATACCTATTGGCTTTTTTTATGAAAGATGTTTTCTAACTAAGGTGCGGGGAAGATTGCTTATGTCTTTTTATATAAAAATGTTTATCTCCAAACTTGCTTCCATTCTGAGATACAGTTAAAGTTTTTAGAAAAAAAGTCGATATTTTTAAATACCTTAAAAATCCTTTAACTGATATACATAAATAAAATCCAGTTCACTTCTTAATACGTTCAGGCAATTGTAGAGTTTTACTTTAGATAGCTTTTATCTGCTTTCTGATGTAGATGATGAATGACTAAACAATTTTAAACTTTATGCTATAATGATACTGTAAAATTGTCATTTTTCTTCTTTTAGGTGGTAACAACATTCTGTGTCACTCGGTATATACTTAACAAATAATCTGTAATATTACTGCTATTTTAAAATATGTGCAAACATGTGCAATAATAATTAGTTCTATTTACAAGAAAATTTAAAAAATATTTAATTCAGAAATATAATATTCTCTAGGCAAATGAATTAGATATTTTGTCAATTTATTTGTTATATCTACTGTTTTTGATTTCCAATAAAACTTTAAGTAAACGTCTTTTACAGTAAAAATTAAAAGTAAAACGAGAAAAATCATAAAACAGTATATTATCATTTAACCAATTGAAGTAACCAACTTAATTAAACTCAAGACAGTTTACAATTAATAATGTATTTAGCCTCGGTGGAAACGCGATCTTAACTTTCCCACCTACTTTTTATCTTCGTCAGATAATAAAACAATTCAGACCAAATAAACATTCAGACTCAGGTCCTGTCATATTAATCTTTAAGATAAAATAACAAAACAATAATTGTGAGCATTTTCGGAACCTATTAACTGATTATGTGGTGAAAAATTAGCACAATAAAATTGTCCTGTTTATAGTGTTTATTTGTGTGAAAGTCAGTAGCGGAGACAATAAGAGACTTGATGCATATTGTTCTAATGTTTCTGTCTTATAGTCAGTCAAAGCACACTATACGCTCAGGTCTCGGTACGCTCACGGACAGGTCAAATATTTTACATGCTATTTAAATGTCATTTAAGGTCATCTATTTAAAAAGCATGTAAACTTTTTGAACGAACCGTGAGCGTACCAAGACTTAAGAACCCTATGTGCTTTGACCTTTACAGTTTCTAACAAGCTTGACAACGACTGATGTCATTAAAAGTAAATCAATAAAAATAAAAGCGTTTACGGCTAATAACGAATGGCAGTAAAAAGAATAACATAACCTAAAAAATAATATATTTGTAAATTTCCTTCCGATGTATTTCTCTTATGTATATTATTATAATTGTTATTAGTATACATTTTGTAAGTTTTGTTTCGATTTAAATCACAAATTCAACTATATGCTTTGCCAAAAAAACGGTTACAGCTGCTGTAAGCAGCTTAAAAGAAAATATGGCTTTGATATAAGATAGGTACAGGGTGGCGCCGTTTTCTTTGTATGTGTAGGTTTGTGAAATATTTAAAAAATGTGTAACTTTGCTAATTTTTAAATCTTAAAATTTGATAGAATTTTCTGTTTCCATTTTAACGATAAATTAAATTATAATGTGTCACTTATTTAAATGGTTTTGTGGTGTGTGTCGTTCACATACCTAATATAAATAGAGACATTTGTGAAACATAGGATGATTTCTTTTCTAAATTAATCATAAATCTCTTTGCAAGTAACGGACTAGGCTATGAATTTAAAAGCAAAAACAGCTTAATAATGTATCTTATTAGTCCTAAAAGTCAATATCAATTGTTTACAAAAGCAAACATTTTTAAGATTTTTTAATTGGAATTTTATGAAAACTGGTCCCATAGTCCAAAACTAAGAATTACAAAATTTTGCTTCGATGGTATTATACAGGGGAGTTATAAGTTAAGATAGGAAAAATGCCCAAAAACACATTAAAATTGTATAAGTTAAAGTATGAAAATAAAAATGAGTTTTTGTCATTTTTTGACATTACTCACTAAAACTTAATTATTGGGTTAGAAGAAGTGATATTTAAAAGAAAATTTAAATATTTAAAAAAAAATTGTTATTTACGCTCCGTTGTGTCAAGTATGTAGATGTTAATGCATAACATGTAAAAAAACACAAAAACATTTTTTTATTGCTTAAGGTTTAAATTTTAACATAAAATTAATTCTCTTCAACATTTACTTATACAATTTTGTTCTACTTTTAAAAATAAAAGTACTTTACTCTTGGTCATTTTTAATATGTTTAGTAATAACTTGCCTTGTATATTAGTACTAATTATAAAGACAAACATGTCCACTTGTCCTCTTATAACACCTATCCTGGGGTACACTGTAGCTACATGTTCCTATATTTGTTTTTGCTGACGTAATTAATTAATTTTTTTGCATAGAAATTAAAAAAAAGATTACTGTTTACAGTGAATTTAAAAAAAATTAAGCCAAATACTCTTAAAATAAAACCCTGTTGCGCCATTGTTTATTTATAAAGTGTTCTATTTTATCAAGACATCCATTGCTTTTAACAATTAACCTCTTTTTACCTCTCAGACGAGATATCGCGACTGTGGGAATCCGTAAACAAAAGTTCGTATATGAAAACCTGACAATTCCAAATGAGATACGCTGGCCGTTATATTCTTGTCAGATCTGTAGTACTTTCTTAATAAATAAATTTATAAAAAAATATATATATTTATTATATTTCTTAGCATATCAAAAATGTTTTGGTTGGTTAATATTACTTTTAATAATGCACAATGTATTTAAAATATACGTTTTACTCTAGAGGAGGGGTCACCAACTACTTTCATTAGGGGTCCTTTTTTAAAATAACAAGACCATCGCGTCGCGGTCCAGAAAGAAAAAAACACTATAGATAGTCTTAACAATTAAAAAAATTAACTGTGTTATTTTAATGTATGAATATATAATAATAATGAATGAATAACATTCTGAACAAAAAATAGAGCAAGGGTTTTTACAATTTTAGTAAAAAAAGACATAGCGTACTCAACGAGTCCGCACAAAATAGGTTGACGGTCCGGATCCGGACCGCGTCGCGATTCACCGGTTGGTGACACTGATATCGATGGATTGCCAATGTTATTACCTGCGCAAAACAAAAGTTACATTTTATGGGCAAAAAACCGGGTTGTGCGCAAGCAAGTTGAGGGTAAACGCACCTGGCGCCAAACAGACTATCCGCATTATCGGAAAGAACTTGTCGACGGCGTCCTGGTTTTCTGTTTGAAGTACGACAGCTAATGAGCGTCACGGTCAGACCACGGACGCAGGGTACGGGGGCCGGTGTTTGTATTTTGCCACAGCTTTTAAGTGTGCATGTTTGTCCACCCATATATTTGTTTAATGCGCGAGGTCGTAAAAATCCGAAAAATGCTTCTTGCCACTGCGGATCTAAATATAGGTTATTTATGGTTGGTGACCTCTGCTCTAGAGTGATATAAGCATTTATTAAAAATAAAAACAAATATAAAAAAGGGGCTACTCGTTAAAATATAGGGAAATAAAAACTGTATAGTAGTGTGTTTTTAAAGTTGTTTCATTTATTTTAACAGCTTATAAAATCTGTAAGAAGTCAATTTGCCAAAAATCGTTTATATAAAAGTTTTAAAATCCCGTAACACATGAGACGTACGAACGCCCTACGCCGCGCCTTAAGCCTAACATAAAGTTGTGCATTGAAAGTACTGTAACCTAACGCGTACGCACCGCGTCTGCATGTAAAAGGTTACATTACTTTCAATGCATTAGGCGTAGGGCTTAGTGCGAAAGGCGTTCGTACGTCGTACGTATGTGTAACGGGACTTACATGAGACGTAGATACTCCGTATATTTTGACATTTTTGTATTCCTGAGACAATTTTAAGTCAGAATCTAACATCTTGAAAAGTTTTTAAGCCTACTTAATTTTGTAGGAGCCATTTTAAATATTGCATTTAGGTGGCCATGATTATGTGCAAAATTAATCTAGTGACCCTAGGTTAGAAAAATAAAATCTCAAAGTTTTGGTGACTTATATGACTGATAGAAATAAATCAATTTGGCAAATCGACATGTCAGGGTCGACTAGTATTTAAAAAAAAATGCAACCCTTTTAGACAAGCACTTTGCGATTAAGGAATTGTTTGTCAATCAACAATACCAATTTATTTGCGATCGGCTTAAAAATCCAATCATAAATAAACGTTCATTTCCACCTAGCCATATTACAAATGGCTTACAAAATATCAAGTTGGCGTAAAAACTTTTCAAAATGTCAAAACTACCATTTAGAATTGTCTCAGGAATCCACAAATCTTAAAATATGCAGGGTGTTTTCTTTCAAGATTCATAATTGAAGTCATTTCCGGTTAAAACGGAAGTAACCAAAAAGCGAGAGATATGCGAAAACTTTCTTTTTTTACACCATTTACTTATACCAGATCTTATTTTGATATGTCTAATTCCCCAAAAGTTATGGCTTGTCAAATAGATTCGTTGACATCCGGTATAATTGACTCAACAATAGATATCTATAGGGTACATCGTAAATTAATACCTATATATTATGTTTTTTTAATAACAATAAACTAAAAACACCGGCACCGATACGCGATAACTTATGTTTCCTATTTAAATTTTTATTCTGAAATTTAAAATACTGTTTCAGCTAAACCTTGAAGACGAGGGATTTAAAACAAATTCATTTAAAGTTAAGTGGTTTGGTTTTTGGAAAAGCAGCTTGATTACCTCAAGCTTGGCATTTGCCTGAGAATTTTGGAATTTGTTCCAATTTATGTGTCTTTATAAATGGTTAATTTATTAATAAGTCTAAACCTTAGGCATAGCACATGACCTGAGTAATATCGTAAGGGTTTGATTCCAAAAATTACTTTGTTGGTCTTGTCTTATTTTTGGACCACCTTGTATGCATGAATTTACCAAAAAACTACATTCAAAAGCAAATATCGACATGTTTGACTATTTTGCAAAATATAAATCCTTGAATTTTAAATGCTGCAGGTGTTCCAACTTCCATGTCTTAAAATAATAACAAATTAATGGCAAATTTCTTTGATTACTGTTAACTTTAAGGTATTAGACATGCTACATATAATATGGTTAAAATTTATTGCATAATTAAAAAATTTAAGGGTAAAAAGGCACTATAAATGAAGTTGGAAGTCCTAGCTTATTTTAGGGCCCCCTTTATAGATGAATTTACTGGGAAAATACCGCAGCCAAAAATTAGGATCGATGTGTTCAAGTGTTTTTCTCAAAAAACAAATCACTAACTTTAATATGAATTTGTTTCAGCCCACATGTACTCACTGTATGTCTGTATAAAACACACTCTTTGACCAGAAAAAGTTTTTTTTTAATTTATTGAAAACAAAGTAATAAAGCAAACTCTATCATCATATGTCAAAAACAAGTTTTTAGCCTAAAACAAACATTTAAATTATATTTGTTTGAGCCGGCCCTGGGTATCTATATACCATAATCTATACTCCATAAAACACGGTGTGGATATTAAAAACATTTAAAAGGACGTGTATGTGGTAATAATATAATTTTAGTCGGTTGAATAATTTGAAGCTCAAATATATTAAGTTAGCGGCTATATGACAAGTTGGAAAATCACTTGCCAAACAGAAAAGATTTTATGATCATTGTAGCAAAGATTTTGGGAAAAAATATCACGAAATCCAATCTTACTTATTAGATTTCTAGAATAATTTGTTTTTACTTCCATTTGAAGTACCTACATTTCATTTATCAAATTAAACTGGTTTTGCCAAATATTTTTTCAACACATTTAATATTCTAAATTTCTGAACAAAATTGTGTTTTCTAGGAAAAATAGCAACCAGATGAAAACATTTTTGTCGTGGATGATAGGATCTTTTAAAGGTAGTTTTAACACCAATCAATCTAAAAAAGAGTAAAACTTAAGAAAGTTTATATTTGACTTTAATAAATATATATAAAAAACATTTAATATCTCAATCCGCTACCATTAATTTTTTTTTGCAATAATGACAGTCACATAATGGACGTTATGGCAGGATATAGTTGAGTAAATGTTTGTAAACTAAGTTATCTTTAAGAGGAAAAAGTGTTTTTGTTATTACTTTTGTAATCTACATACGGTCAGTAATGCAATAACAAAACAATAATAATAAACACCATTGAGTCTGGCCACACATAACCGCAACAAGCCCGCAGCCGTGCGTCTCGCAGGTGAAATGTAGGGAGGTGCGGTGCAAAAAATTTTGTACATATTTAAAAAAAAGCAGTAATATGAGTCTGTTATACTACACTTTAAATTACACTAATCGTAAAATAAACCTTCACAAATAAAGTAACACAGTTTTACATACATAAAATAATAGACTCAACTTGAAAAAAATGATTGTTATGTTGTTGAGGGCTTGAAAAGTGCTTTTGAATTTTTTCGAATAAATCTGCCCCACTTTCTTCTATCATTATGAATTCGGGCTCGGTCTGATGTTGGTGCGGTTATGTGTGGCCCGACCTTAAGTCACTTTCTTTTTTCACGTATTGCCTATGAACGACTTCATTTAGCTGATTCTATTCTATGTTATGGGTATTTATCAGTACAGTAGAGAACACTTTCGCGGAATAAAATGAAAATTTAAAAGTCTTAATTTCGATATTGATACTCGAATTTTGTATTTTAATATCTACTATATTGAGAAAAACAAGCCATTGAGCTTGTTTTAATCAATTTTTGAATTATAAATAAAAAAGTAAAACAAGAACATGGGCGGTAATAGGGTTGACAAAAAAGTTATTTTACTAGAAATTGAAATATATTGAAAACAGTTCTACTAATTTAACATTGACCAGAATATTATATTACTGTTAAATACTATGCTTTACTAAATATTTTCTTAGAAAAATAGCATTAATTATCTTGTAATGTTAAGAATATGTTTTCGTCATAAATCTGACTGCGTTCCGCAGTTATAAGAACAGATTGAAATTTTACATACCTATACTGCAATAACTACAATACTTATAACTTACTATTACTTACCTTACCATTGTTGGTTGTTAATTCTTTAATTGTCCACATTGTCTTTTTGGACATTTATGCTTGACTTAACACGTAAAACTATACTCCGGTGTGCATACGCAGACGAACAAACTACGCAGGAGTTTTTGCAGCTGCAATAATTTAAACATCTGGCTTTGCAAGAACAATAAACAATTTTTAAAATGTAACCTGGACCAAATGGTTCCGTTGTTACTATATACTACTATATACTACCTCTGAACATACACCCTTAATTAATGCTTTCTGGCAGAATTTTGATGTCGGTTATAGGCAGGCCAAGTCCAAATTTAAAATTGGTGCTTGATAGGCTGTTAATGATTTACATAATATGTAAATAAGTATATTATACTTATTTCTAAATCTTTAATTCGTTAAAGTTCTTAGCAAGTTTGTGTTTTCTATGCCAGGTCATCAAAAATATCCATATTTAATACTTTTTTACTTTCAATTGGACCGAAAAAACTGAGACCCATTGTTGAAATATATTCGTTGTAATAATTAGGTTTAAGACAAGTTTTTTTTTATAAAAGACATAATGTTGAGGAAAAGATACCAATCTTGGTGTGCTACCTATTTGCAAGCTTCAACTTAAAAATAACAAATCATTTGTTTAAGCCAAGTATGTAGCTATTGGGCGATCTTAAATGATTCCTTCTAAATGTTAATAGGGTTATGACTGTTATGAGTGTTGACACGTAAGCCACAGGTTCCGAGTTTGAATACCGAGTAGCTACCTTTATCTTTTTAAATATTTTTTCTTGAAAATTTTTTTATGGTTCAAAATTTAATTTTCAGACAAATAATTTCCCATTTTTTATTTGCCTGTCCTCATTCTGCTATAATACCTACTCCAATTTATTTTTCCAAAGGATGCTATAAACGTTTACGGCACAGTAAAATAAATAATTATCAAGGTTAGGTAAACATTACCTATAGTAAAAGTTAACCTAACCTTTATAATTACTATTATTCGGCGGTTTTTAATAGTTATTATAAGCAAACCCACCGGGCGGCGGCATCTAATAATAAAATAAATAAAAACCGTCGGTAATAACAAATAAATTTTCATTTTCGGCGGTTTTTATATACGTTAATAGATAAAACCGCCAGACGGCGGTTTTCCTCTTATAATTGAGCAAAACCACCGGCGGTCGTTTAGCCAGTGCTTTTTTATTTAAAAAATAGGACTCTAACTTTATTTTAAAAGTATAAATTAATTTCAAAACAAAAGCATTTTTCATAGCATAATGTGATACTTATACTTACAACTGCAAAAAGCAATAATTAATGACATAGCGATCATGGTTTGTATGTATTTAACCGTAAGAGCTACTGCTGCGGATACTTAAGCCTACTATGTTATTGATTTGACACAACTTTCTAACACTAATAAGAATTTACTCGTAAGTAACTGTTTTTAACCGACTACTAAAAAATAAGAAGGTTTTATATTCGACGATATTTTTTTTTCTAATGAATGTTCACCGATTACTCAATTAGAAACCGAATTTAAAAATTCGTTTTTATTCGAAATAGTGCACTAGGTGGTCCGATGACTCCTATGGAAACAAAATTAAGATCTGATGGTGGAATCCTGGTAAAATTAAAATAAATCCCTTCATTTTCAATGTATTTGCTTCTTGTAGATAGACACAAAGATAGAGATAAAATAATATTTAACTAAAAGAGCAAAAAAACAATTAAAAAATATTTGACTTTGAATAAATAAAAAAAAACTCACTACAATCTAACAAAAGTTTGACATAATTCTACAAGTTTTGTATTGTTTGTTTTTGATCGAAACCGAGAAATATTTGGTTACGACGCCGATGTTTGATAATAGTCTCTCTTCGATCAAAATTCTTGATTAAAAGGAAAACGCACACTGAAATCGTAAGCAAGAAGTGTTTTCTGTTTCCTTTTGAATTCAAGGTTTATTTCATTAAAATATAAAAACGATTTAAAAATGATGGAAAATATTTCTGAAGAAATAATAAATGAACCTAAAAAACTATCAAAACTATGTTTGTAAAATTATTAGCTATGTTTTATGTTTGTTTTTCTCATGCTTGTAAAAAGACATATTTCTAAGTGTGTAAAACATTTTTTTCGCAAGAGAAGTAGTATTCACACTTAAGGAAAATAGCTACTTATTAAATTAAGGGCAGATTCTACGATTGAAAATATATAAAAAGTTCATATAAACATGGGTCCCCAAATGTTTCATCCTCAAGATACAGGGTGTTAAACTAAAAAATTCTGAAAACACCTATTCTATTGTTGTTGTTACATATTTGCAAACACAAAATTATGAAACCTAATTTTTAAAAGAAAAATTTCCCACAATGTTTTCTTTATGATCTCAAAATATGCAATTAAGTGAATTTTATTTTAATTTTTTCTATTAAATTAAACAAGATATAAAAAAACAAAATACCTTATAGCTGTATTTTTATTTGCTTAATCTGAAGAAAGCACAATAATTTTACACACGTTTACACAGGCAGTGGCGTACCATTTTTTTGTTAGAAATATTCTTTCAGTTGCCGCTTGAGACGCCAGGGAACTTGTAAACTATGTAATAAAGTTAGTGATAAATTACCAACTTAATTCCATAAATAATATTGCCATATTAAAACAAAATTGGATAAAGGATTTTGCGGACCTAGGTTTATATGAACCTTTTTTTCTGCTTTAAGTTTTCTTTATAATATTCTGTACAACTTGTAGTATTATACCTTAAATGTCAGGCAATTTAATGTGGAATGTGTTTTAGAAGTAGGTAAATATTAGTATAGCCTACGTGGAACAACATAGTAGGTTTAGCTTTAAACAACAGTTTATGTTGACCGCCATGCAGTCTACTGTTTTCCATGGCAATGGTCTTATTTAGTCAGACATATTTTGTTTTTGTCTTTAGTGTGCGTATCTGTTCCAATAACGCAAGAATTATTAGCGCAATGCGGGTACACTACATAGATATTTTGCCGTAGACCGAATGTGCTTGCATTTTTTAATTGGACAATATAGATTTTTAGGTTTACTAATAAGATACTTAAAAGCAAATCTTGACTATACGTCAAAGATTTATTTAAAAAAAACAATATTTAATGAATTTATTCCTGCTTTTTTTTAGATATCGTTTCAAAGCTATGAAAGTTTTTTTTATCTTAATGACATCTCACGAAGTCTTATGCCTAAATACCAGTGAACCGTGAGTGCCGGGTTACTGGATGTTTAACCCAATATTGTCGTGTTCCGTCAACGTTATCCAAGCACTGAAACATGCAGTTGCATTTCACAGCACCTTTTAGACAACGCGGTAGTGCCACCACGGTCGTTATTTTTAAATAACTACTACCTAGAATTGGCAGAATACTACACAGTGGTTTGCCATTGTCCGACTCCGAGATTCGAACCCGTATCGCTGCGGTAAGAGGCTGACACGCTAGCCACTACACCACTTCTCGCCACCAAAGTGTTATACAAGCAGACACATCGTTTTGGCTAGTGGTTGACAAAACAAATCAATAGGTATTTTTGCATCTTAAACCAAAAACGTCGTTGGATTTAAATACCACAAAAATATAAACAAAATACCTCCACTTATTTTCATTAAAAAATCCTTGATCATACCGCGCCGCTTTGTCCTACTATCAGCGCAAAAGCGCTGACAAGCGGCGTAATACAATTATGGACTCAACGTGAACTTAATAGTACCTTTTATGATTTCTCTTATTTGATTTGAATGACTATACTTTATGCGTTCTAACTCATTTACAGACATAAAAATTCAGCAAGGTCTTTAAAGCCTTTTGAGACATATTTTATTGAAGCCAACTTGTGGAGTACGTTATGGAACCACATTCAAAATAACCATACCAATATTTTTTTGTTATAGAACGGATCAGATTTTTGGTGTTCCTGGCTAAGAAACGACCTACACTCGTCTGTTTACCAGATAAAAACTATTTTATAATAAATTTAGTATTTAAATAAAGGTATTGCCACAGGGTTGACTAAAAAATTATGCTCAAAGCTATATCTAAATTTAAAAAATAACCTCAATATTTTTGACACACCCTGTAAAATGGCAACCCCAATTTTTTTAATACATTTTGAAGCTAGTTAATAAAACCTGTATGTTTAAATACTACAGAATGTACCAAAAAGTTGTAATACATTTTAAAAATCTTAAATTTAAACAATTTTCCATGGATTTATTTATAAAATTAGACGAAATAAAGTTTAGTGATATTAGTACTGTCATTTAGAGTAAAAAAATAATTTAATTGTCTATAAACAAGGCATGTCAAAACTTTTGAGGTTATATTTTAAATTTAAATTTAGCCTTGACAAGAATTTTTAGGCAACCCTGTGGCAAAACATTTTGGTTAAACACTATATTTAATATAAATTGGTTATTATCCGGTAAACAGATGGGTGGAGGTCGCTTCTTATTCGGATCTTAGACTATGTTAAATATTTATTTTTGTTAATATTTTAAACACTTCTTACCTTATTTAAATATTAACCATCTACAGACGAAAAGAACCCACCCTCCTTCATAGGGTTCGCGTTAAACTTTATTTAAACCAATAAGTTTGTTTCGAAAAACTTTAAGATTAGTTTGTAGGATTATTGCAAATATTTGTGAAATTTTTAAAACAAACTTTACTTTTTAAGAAGTTGTTACACTTTAGTCAATTATAAAATATTTGTTTATATTACCAGATCTATTATGTAGTGCTCTTTCAATATGTACAGTTGCACAATAGCTGTATCTTTATAGTAATTATATACAGGGTGTAATTTAATTTATGGCTAAAAATACAGGTTGTAATTCCTTCGCTTATTTTAGGAATAAAATTTGATATGAACATATGTCCTAAACGTCTGAACTTTTGAGATACAGGGTGTTAAAATTTAAAAAACAAATCGAAAACACTTATTTTAGTAAAAACTGTTATACTGAATATGAACCTTATTTAAAAAAGTATTTATTATTTTTGTTACATATTTGCTAATTAAAAATTATAAAACCTAATTTTTAAAAGAAAATGTCCCGCAATGATTCTTTCATGGTCTAATAATATGCAATTAAATAAATTATATTTTGTTTCTCAAAAACTAAACAAGATACGGAAAAAAATTAAAAGACATAAGAGCAGTATTTTTATTTGCTTAATCTAAAAAACGCACAAAAATTTTACACACATTTACACAGTCAGTGGCGTACCGTTTTTTGTTGGAAATATTCCTTCAGTTGCCTCTCGAGACGCCACCGGACTTATTAAATGTCATTAAATTAGTAAATAATTACCCCCTAATGTCATTAATAATACTGGCAAATTAAAACAAAAGTGGGGAAAGAATAGTTAAGAAATTTAAAAAAAATAAAATTTTAACAAATCTCAAAAGTTAAGAGGTTTAGGACATATGTTTATATGAACTTTCCTTCCTAAAATAAGCTAAGGAATAATACCCTTTATTTTTAGCTATCAAATAAATTACACCCTGTAAATGGTGTAAAAAAGTTTAATGGATGACCCTTTACAATTAATTAAGGTCTAATTATTTTTTGCAGATCATTAGTGTGATACGACCCGCATATTCTGCAAATAATAAAAATATTTATTAGATTTTATAATTAAACTTAATTATTTTGTATAAACTGTTTTTAAATACGTAAGTAATATTATATTTTTTAACCAATTTGACTTCGATACTAAAATTAACTCTCAGTTGACGTAAATGCTTGAGTAGGTACAAGATAAACAGTTAAAAAAATTAAACCGACTTTAAAAAAAATAATAAAAAAAGAAGTCGGGGTAATAACATATGGTATTAAAGTATAAAAAGATTTTGTTTATTTAGTTAATAATATTCAGTAGTTTAGGACATATGTTATTACGCGACTTCTTTTTCTATTTTTTCAACTGTTTATTTTTCGCTTTTTAGTTTATTATTATGACTATTAAATAGGTAAATATACAGTAAAAAACACTATCGTACGTCTTTTACTTCGGTGAAAAGGGTAAATTTTAGCTCACGGTTGCCGATTCTGAATACGCGCCTAATCTTAATTATCTGGGCATATATCACACTAGCGGCAGCTTTGCCGCACGAACTACGTACGGCCAAGAGAAAAAAATAGGTCTAGTTCCTTTCTCCCTTGCAATCCTGACTGGTTTTTTAATGGGACTACCGCGAGAATGTACTCTTTTAAGTAAATAAAGTGTTATTAAAATCGGTCTACAAGCGCAGTTCGACAGTTCCATTGCCTAGGGTCTCCGAAAGAGTTCCTAGATCCTAATTGATCCTGATTGAATCATCTTACACCAGTTAGATAGCATTGAAAATGCCAAATGCGATCTTGGCGAAACGTCGCAAGGAAGACAAATGACCAACGGAATGACAACTCTACACACACAAATATATATATATATATATATATATATATATATATATATATATATATATATATATATATATATATATATATTTATATTATTTAAGTGCTTATAAATAAGAACTTTAAAAAGATAAACGAATAGATTTTTTAAATTATTTTTTTTATTTGCATTTTCTAGAGAAAAACCTTAGTTGCCATATGTTAACAAAACACAAAAGATTTATAACTACTGAAATAATAAACCTAGTATAACATACGCAAAGACTTTAAGCAATTTAATGTATTAAGACCTCAGTGGTAAGTGGTGCAACGAACCATTAAATACCAATTTTAATTTTAAATTTCATAGCTAAGATGTATGAAATTTTACCACATTTTCATTTTAAGTATGTCAGACTGACAAAAAGGAGAGATTAAAATAAACAATGGGAGTTTCATACAAAGTCTAGGTGTTTTGCCCAGTGATGCATGATTCCATCAACACCATTGTCCAAATTTTTTCTTCGTCCGCTAATTCACCTAACTTTAGCCTTATGCTTAAAACAACTAAAAAAGAAGACATAGGCGCACACATTTGCTTATTGCATAAAATATTTGACTTAAAATAGGCAAAATATTACAGGGTGTTAGGAAATAATGTTCGCAACTTCAAGTGGTGATTCCTTGCATTAATATAACATATGTTCGAAAATCATCAAATTATAAAATAAATTAATCTTGCCCTTAATTATTGATTATTTTACTGTTAAAATATATATATATTTTTCTTGCTTATTAAATATAATTTTTCGCAGAAAAACAGACAAAGAAAATCTCTCACTCAATTGGCAACGTCGTACTGGACATCGGCATCATGTTGGTAGGCAAAAAAAATAAATTCCTACATCGAAAAAAATTATTTGATAGTTTCTTGCATACATTAATGCAAGTAATGTTTACCCGAATTAAAAACACATTTGATGTTTAGTATGTATTACAGTATCAGTGCGTGCATTTTGATACAAAAGAGATGTTCTTGGTAAGCGAGTATCACATAGGTATGCTTTTTATTTAAAGAGAGGCTCATTGTAATTCTGAAGTAGCTATACAAAAATTACAAAACCCGTTTTTCTTATTGAAGGCTACCAGTTAGAATAAAATGTGTAGAAGACTTTCAGAAAGTTCTGAACACAGGGATCGTAGTGCCTCATTTTTGCGGAAGACATCGTAAAGTTCGAGTGGAAACCTAAAAACAAATTTTAAATTAAATTGACGACGATTCGACGCGAAGTACATACTGGTTAAGCAAACAGGTATTGGGATATCGGCCAGTAAAGCAACAAAAAAGGATGTAAGTGACTAATCCAATCAGAAATGTTTACATGCAGGTATTCACGTTAGATTGTCTCTTTTCTTCACATTGCCTATGTTATATAGCTAATTTTGTATATTTTGATTACTAAGACATTTAACTGTAATTTTATGTGATTTATGAATGTTTTTTTGTGCATTGTATCGTTTTAAATAAGTAACTGATAGTCGAAGATATTAGTGGTGCGTATTGCCACGTATCAGGAAGTCTTGCCATTTTGTTTTCTTTTTTAATAAATATAATGTACTAAAAGCCTTGTTAAAAAAATAATAATCACAAAAATTGGGTAAGACTCTTTAGTAATTTAAGGCATAATTTTCAACAAATATCATAACAACGTAAACAATTCGATAAATCAGTCCTCGTGCGCTCGTATCCCTGTTGTGTTGCAACGTTGCCAAAAGTTTGAAAAAACATACTTTTTTACAATTTTAATTTCTTAAAAGAAGAAATTTTCGGACATAATTTATAATAAACTTTTTTGCTTAGCATAATGCAATAAATCAGCTCTTAAATTTTCAAACATTATTTCCCTGACACCTCGTATATTGGGGCAATTTCGCTATAGACAACTCTCTACATCAATTTTAAAATCACGTTTTAAGTTGTTGTTTTTTCCTTATTAGTGCAAGGAAAAAAGTCGAAATAATATTAAATTTACTTTTCTTTGATTTTATTTACTTCATATTTGCTTTTTTGTCGCGTTTGAAAATGTTATCATCCAAAGAGTTGGTACAAACTATAAAATCATAGCTAACAATACTGGCGCAAAGCAGCTGTAGCAAAGTAAATTTTTGGCGAATATTGACGTATTTAAAAAAATCAATGTAATTGACAAATAAAATAATTCTTGATACAGTAAAGAATAATTTTAAAAATGCTTAATTCATGGTTCAATTTTGTTTTATTTAGAATTTTTATTTTATGTACATGTTTACTTAAATACCTTACAAATTACACAGCCACACAAAAAAATCTAGTTTTAACCTGGGGTTATGGTTACGGTTACTGTATGTTTTTGGGGTCGCTAAAACTGAATTTAATGCACATATGACCCGGTTACATCAGGGTTAAGAAATTATTCATACAAATGGAATATTTTTTTATTTGCAGTTTGTCAAAAGATGTTATTTTTCATAAAATTTGGTACATGGTCCCAAACTCTATTAGCAGTAGTTAGTTTTATTAAAAGGTAAAGGAAATACATAGTAGGTCAAAAGAACTTAAAATTGCTTAAAAGTAAAGTACCCTTATTTCTAAAAATACAAAAAAAAATATTAAAAAAGTTATTTAGAATTAAAAGGTTTGCTTAAGTACCAAGTATTGGCCACTTATTTAGATTTTTTTTTTTTTTAAATCTATGAATTACCCCTATATAATACATATATTTTTATTCTAATTTAAAATTTCTTTAAAGCATATACAACAAAACTACTTTTGAACAAATTGTTGTTGCAATTCATTTTGTTTTGCAAATGTTTTGTTGTAAAATACTTTTTCAAAAATAAAATAACTTTTATCTCAAAAAAATCAAAACTCTTTGCCTAACTGTTTGCTACTAATTCTAACCTTGATATTCAAAATGTAATATCCGTTTTTAAAGACAAGAAAGAGGCAAAAACTAATTTGAAATCGCTGTTGATCCTTCCTTCTTGTAGTCTTTGTATCATGGTGAATACCGCAGAAACCAACAGTCTTTCTATGGAACAACTATCGTTGTTTTACGGTAATATATAAATCTCACTGTTAATGACGTCATGTTTTACCGGAGTCGGCAAGTAAGATGTTTTGGAAACAATTCCCTACTGTAGCAATATTATTCATTATTCATTACGGCATCGACGGTTAGATTCATATCTTATCATAACTAATTTCTTGTTCTATAAAAAGACTTTTGGTTAGTATATTTAAAATCAAGCTGATTAAGGGAATCCTTTCTTTATTATTATTATTTTTTAATTATTAAATTTTAGATTTAAAGTACCCTTCACCATAATGTCCAGAAGACTTTGTGTGTCAAAAATATAAAATATACACGCCGTGATAGCTCAATACGTTAAAATTGGGTTTAGATATGTTGAGCACTAGCAGATGGAGATTATACAAAAAGCGACGGCATGTAAACATTCCATAGAGGATGACACATCGGGCTCGCTTTGTTATTGATTTAATGCTGTATTGACTGTAAATGCGAAGGAACTCGAAGCGAGGTACCCAAAATCTTGTTTTGCGTAAAATTTCTGAAACATTTAAAGGTATGCTAGCTAGGTTACAATTTTTTTATAGAATTTTAGAAATCAAACACATAAAGCGTATTATTCAAATATATTATTTATGTTTTAAATGTCCGAACTAGGGATGTAAAATTACCGGTTTTTAAAAGTCGACAATATTACCAGTAGTATTTTTAAATAAAAGAAAAAAACAGCTTTTTAAGTAATACAAGTTTTTTTTATTTTAAAACTTAAGAAGATTACAAAAAACAACAAGATAAATTATCCTCATTATCATTCCCAACGTCGTCATCTGATTCTTCTTTCTCTATCGTTAAATAAGTCATGTATATAACTTCGAAACCGATATCTTCTTTCTCTATTTCCTCCTTAGTAGCTTCTACTATTCTCGAATTATTTTCTTCATTTAGAAAAATATAGTTATGGGTAACATAAGATAGTTTTCCGGCGTTGTCCATGGTAAGTCTGTTTCTTCTTTGCCGATAAATAAATCCATAAGTACAAAAGGTTCTTTTGGCTGCGGCTATCGACAATGGTAAAGTTAAAATGTATACAGCCAGTCTACTTATTTAAGAGTTGGAGCAAATTCCTGCCCACTAAACGGGCCCAGGCATATGTTTTGTGCTGGAAATGGTGAATTGCTTAGCAAAAATATTACCACCTTTAGTTTTGTACTGTGCTAGTGCTTCCATAATAAGATCTACTTGTGAAGAATACTTTGAATGACGCCTTGCAGTTTTATAGATGAACTCCGTTGCAATTAAATTTCCAGCTTTATTTAAATTGTCGCCGCGTTGGTTTGGTTAGAGTATAGAGCGGAAAAACACAATACTTTTAATGTTCCGCGATCTTGCGGTAATATTACGTTATATTTCCAAAATTTCTGGTAACATTACCTCGGTAATATTATCCTTTACATCACTAGTAAGAACATAATGTATATTTAAAAAATAATAATATTTAATCCTCCCTATTATTACGCCACTGCTGGCCCAATTAAACTTTTACCAATTTTTCAGTTACAGGAAAAACACCAAAATACCCGTATGTTGAGAGCATCGGTTACGGCGCAGAACTGTCTTATTTTTAAGGCTTTTGAAACTTTGAACATCATTAAATTAATTAATAGCTGTATTTATAGCTTAGACTAAATAATCTGGCTAAATCTCCAGATGTTTGAGACAATTATTTTGGGCGAACAGGCAATTTTTGTTTAGGATATTGACACTCTTGGGGTTTTTTAATTACCCTGAATTTGCTTTTGTTTTTTGATAAAACAATTTTATAAATTAAATTGATGAACCCTGTGAAAAACTTTTTATTTCTTCTCTGCATATACCTAAACCCATAAAACACATAATTAAGTTTGAATTAATCGTAGCATATACGAGGTGGATGTAAATGTATCAATTTAGTATGCCGTTTATTTTCAAAAAATATCAAATATGTTATATTCCTAAAACATTTAAATACATTTAAGTCGCTTAAAATAACAAACGTAATAATTCTCATTGCCGTACAAGATGTTAAACAAACAATTGTTTTTTTTTAATTGTCGAAAATATCTTATAACCAATTTTCTTAAAATTTGTTCGTGCTATTTCTAGTAAAATATTTCCACCTTAGGTATATAAAAATTGTTAAGTACAGAGACACTTTATCAAAAAGTAACTAATTATAAGAAAAGGTACACCACTGACATTTTTTTGCAGTTTTCCTAATTTTTGGATAAAGCAGCTGAAAATTTACCTTTCTTGTCTTGTGTGTCATTTTTTGTTAATTAACCCAAAAGAAGTTCAAAAATTGCAAAAATCAGTCGGGTACACTTTTTTCCCAATTTCTTTCGATAATGTGTACATGAGGCAGTGGACTTAGCATTTTAGGTGGGTCTAAATAAGATCCTCAATACCAAAAATAACTGTAAAATTTTTCAATAAAATTGTCTTTGCAATATTTAAAATAATTACAACCAAACCTATTTTTTTTATTCTTTATAAAACCGATATATATATATATATATATATATATATATATATATATATATATATATATATATATATATATATATATATATATATATATATATATGACCAATGAATGATAACTCTATATATATATATATATATATATATATATATATATATATATATATATGTAGTAAAATTTATATGTATTTTTATTTGGTACATATACATGGAATCCTACAACTCCACTGACAGGGGCTATTCTTCAATAAAAAATAAACAAAAAACTTTGTATGTATTCATAGGTTAAACGTCTTACTTTTTAAACAGGTTTTTAATATTTTAAGAGAATAATCGTTTTATAACAATTTAAATATATATAAAAAAATGTTTAAAATATTTATTATCCTTTAAGACATTTTGTAAAGTACAGAAAAAAATAAATTCTTTCAGTGTCGTCCTTAAAAATTTACCGTAAATATATTTTTTTATTAAAAAACCGCATTTAAAAATATATTTCCTTTTTTATTAGATGTAAGGTTTTCGGCGTAAATAGATTTAAAGTTACAAAGATGTTATTTTGACAAGTAAAAAAAATATTTATTGTTTTTATTACTACCGGCTTAAATAGCAAAGAAGCAAATAATTTTGAGTAAACTCAATATAATTTTTATAAATTTAAAATCAAAGTAAAATGTTCTTTGGAAAACGATGTTTTTTTAATACTTAATTTTGTCCAGTAATCAAAAGGCTTATTTAAAATATTTTATTGGGCACTTCTTAATAGTTTAGTTTTTTATTTTAAAGTAATATTTTTGCGATTTGGACCATCCTGTACATCATATGCCGATTTTTTTTATAGCTTTTAATATTCAAAATAAATCATAAATCTAAAGGATTTTTTTTAAATTTAAAAAATAATTTTATTTATTGTCTTTTTTCACGCATTGCATATAAAACTTTTAAAGTGGCTGAACGAAAATTTATCACATATCGCGTACTTGATAGAAACAGTAATATATATGCAATAAAAATTTCCAAAATGCAAATAACGGTTTTAATAACCACGATATCTTAATAAAATGTTAACCTTCCCAAATGTGTTCAGAGAATAAAACAAACATAAGTTACTGACATTAATATGTTGGTATCATTTGCACTTGTAATAATTTACTTTTGCTGGCAAAGAATAAGGAAAAATTTGTTAAATGGTGTTTGGCATCCTGAACTAAACATCAAAGTGATTTATATTGGTATTGCAATGGAAAATTAAAGCAGCGTTAACAGTTGTATTATTGACCTTATGATATTCAAACCTATTCAATCAAAACGTGTGCATACTCATTTCTAATCGTTTATAAAAATAAAAATAGTTGTATTTTTTTAAAAAGGACTTAGATTAAAAGAATAGCCACTGTATAAAAGTTGTTAATGAGAGAGCTTTTACTGAATAATAAGTAGAGTAGTTCCTACATCGCAAAAATAGATTTACAATGAACTTCCTGTTTGTCCTTCGACCTACGACGATGAGTACGCATGTACGCTGATAGTCACACATCTTTTTAGAAAAACGGCTAATAGAGGCGGGGTACAATAGTAAGTTAATTCTACAGGACCCAGTCAAAATTTACTCTGCCATTTGGTAGTATACTGAAAGTGTATTTTAAAACTGTTTACTCCATTGTCTTTAATTATACAGGGTATCATTGTTATGTGTTGATGAGAACTCGTAGGATAAAACAAGTACTTTTAGAAAACCATTACACCTAAATCACCAGGGTGCAATTTGCATGGACTAGAATGAATTTCATGGAAAAAAATATATAGGAAAAGCCGTGGTTCAAGGAGGTTTCTATGATTGTTTACGAGTCGACCCAGTAATTGCTCCTTTGGCAACTTTTACCCACAAATATAGATATATTTTTGAGGCGAAACGAACTTAAAATGACTTATAAAATTTAGATTCAAGAAAAAATAGAAAGTGTTTCATTTAAAATAATAAAATTCACGCCAATTCTGATTTCACTAGAATATAGAAGAAATGTATAGATGTTATTGTATTATATCTTTTATTAGGATATAACAACATATTATACATACATACATATTACAGTAGAACGGTAATCCGGACAGATATAGCTTAGGTACTTGTCCAAATTAGCGAATTGTCCCGTAGTGCTGATAATGAAGAACAAGTTGACTTTGATCCGTATTCAGCTCTTCTTCAGACGAGTGTAAAGGCCCATTGTCAATAAGAAGCAATGCCTTGCATGGTTTATTGGCGTTACTCAGGAATTACTTTACTTTACGTTCTTTTAAACCATTTGGGGAATATGTTTTGAGCCATCCATCATTTGGTTCTTGTCTGGTATTTCACAGGACAACTGTGCATTTTTTAAGACCCGGGCATTCTTACATTTATTAAACACAAGTAACTACAACTTATGTATGCCTAATGCATTTGAGCATGACATAAACGTTACACGGTCTCTTGAAATTTTCCATCTTAGTGCCAATTTTTCATCTTTACATACCCACGTTGTGTTTTGCAAAACACTCCAGAAATGTGCGGAATTATTGGCTTTGTAGATTTGGTTTTTAGTTAATGGCATTCCTTTAATTAGGGCTTGAAGTTTAGGCTAAAAAGGAGCAACTGCTTCAGCGTTACTTGAAACACATTCTCCACACACTTAGAGAAAACGTATACCATGTCTCCCTTTAAAACCATTCTGAACTCGATTAAAAGTCAGTATTTTCTGTGTAGTTCTGCAATTTTTTACACGTGGTCTAATGTTCTCCAAATAAAAACTAATCCACACCACATTCTACTAGCCGACGCATGAATGAGCTTTGTTTACTTTTTCTCATTAAGTAATGATTTGTCGAGCCTTTTGGCAGAGTGTCCGGATTGTAGAGGTAAAAATCTAAAAGTATTCAAAATGTAACGGTCGTCCGATTTATCGAAGTTTTACTGTATATTGGGGTTGAAAAGCGATATGATTTTGATCCAAGAAAAAATAGGCGGAATAGTGATTTAGTTTAGACCCAGTATATATTATTTACGCAGAATAAAATTAACAATTTAGAGAAGCTCCTCATTTAGTTGCAACTAAAACCATTTTGATTGATTTTCTTCTTAGTATACCTATAATAACGGACAAAAATGATCAAAGTAAAGAAACAATTTACTAACAAAATTTTATAGAAGCACCATGTTAATAAAAACAGAATCACAGTCGGTAGGTAGACGCCACCGCCACCATGATTTAAATGAAAACAATAGTCTGCGCAAAGCGTGACGTCACTCGATCAGCAACACCGGCGGCACTTTGACTTGGCTACCCAATAATTCGATCCGGTGCGGCGGAGCGCCTTTCGCAGCCCGGAATTGGTTCGTTTTATATTTCAAATGGACGACGACCATGAACTGGGACCACCGTGTTTGTTGTGAAAATTGACAATAAAATAAATGTTTCTTGGTTTTAAAGTAGGTCAGTAATGTGCTTCCTACCAACAGTAATAAGTAATAAATTTATCCAAAGTAAGAAAAGGTAGTAGCAGGTATAAGGAACGCAATTAAAAAACCTTTTTTGTCCTGTCCGTTTGGATCCTATAAGTTCCACATCAATATCAAGCTTCCAAATATTAAAGATCCAAAACCACGATCCCCTCAGGATCCGGGCCCCATTCATGCTATCTTTTCTTCCTTTAAATTGTTGGCTTGGCTCAGAGTTAATTAATTTAGAAGGTTTTGACATAGTCATACTGACTGCCTTACCTGATACCTTTTTGGCCATGTTAATAAATAAGATAGGTGTCAACACCAGTGTCGGAAAAAGACAGTTTATAGTACATATTATAAGAACCACCGTTTACACAACACTTTTTTTTGGTTACCACCATAGGAATTGAAGTCAATTAATTGTTATTATTACATTATAAATAAACATCATTTTTTGTCACCTTAATATAAAGACTTTTTTGGTCATGTATTCCGGTCAACAGTTATTTGTTTTATTTTTTTTTGAAAGTTCCATTGCCCTTCCCCCCTACGCTTTACCCCATAAAATCAATCTATTAACGACAGTGTTTAAAAAGACGCAAACGAAAAGCACAAATTCTTAACGCTACTGGATTGATCATTAGCTGACAAATATAGTAAGTTTATTGTATTTTTTTAATACTTTAATGAATTTTTATTAACTAATCTCAAATTTCGTAAAAGTATTTGCTTTGTAATAAGAGGCATCTAAAAGTCTTGAATAGAAATTCTAGAGTGACAAAATTTCAACACGCAGTAGTAACGCTAGAGTTAAAAAAATATATTGGTAATTTAACAAAATTTGATTAAATTTACGAATGATACACAAATAAAATATTTACTTTTAAAAGTTTTAATTTTCTGTGCGAAGGCTAACCAAAAAGTTTTTTTTACCAAATTGTTCCTCTCTTGCAAATAGCATCTCGTTTGTTTGGTTTGGGTCTTATGACTCACTTTTTATACAAAAAAAATAACAATTAGTTTTTTAGCTGTGACAAAATATTAAATGAGATAATAGTCTCTCTTTTTCAGTTATTACAAAAAATTAAAATGATTTGCACCTAATTTGATAAAAATATACCAGTAAAATTTCACAATAACTCAAATGCTTAATCATTATTTGTATTTAAATTTATATTATTATTAGTCAGTGTGTAATGCCAAAGATTCAGTTACTTTTACGTGTCACATGTATGTATGTAGCTGATAATAATAGAAAATTTTACTAACCGCTGCATCACACCAACAAAATCCACAATACTTTTAATATTATTATTTTAATAAATTTACGAATAATACTTAATAAATAATTATTTTAAGTAGTTATAAATTTAAGTGAGAAGTATTCTTTATTGCTTTCAGCCAGGATAACTTTGACATGCCAAATGGCTTAGGTTTTGCAATTTCATATTAATTACGTTTAAATTATCATAAAAGAAATATTATCAAGATTTCTTAAGTTGTTTTTTTTTAAATTAAGTTGCGATTAATTTTTCATACAGTGCTGCAACAGACCTTTTACGCGTTGAGCCACCTCTTCCCATCAGATCAGCGAAGTTATCCGATGCCGAGTAGGCACAGTTAATAATTGGATGGTTAATCCACGATAAACATCATGTTACCTTAATTGTAAAACCATCTAACTCCAGTTTTCATAAAAATGTAATGCCATCTTTAGCCTTATAAAATAAGGCTTAATATGGCATCAAAATCACATATTTTATTATTTAATTTATTATTAAACCACCTAATTCCAGTTTTTATAAAAAAATGTGATTTTGATGCCATCTTAAGCCCTATTTTATAAGGCTAATTATGACATTACATTTGTAGTTAAAACTGCAGTTAGGTGATTTTACAATTAAGGTGACGATGTGTCTTTAGGTGTGGTTCGAAATCTATAATAAAGTGTAGCTACTGTTTGAAATACATCTCTTAAAAGTAGACCTAAATAAAGAGGCAGTTTAGTATTTTAGGGGTAGTAATTATTTGTTTAACTTCCAGGGTGGTACTTTCGCGTTTCCTACAATGTGCCGTAAAAGATACCCACGGTATTTTGGCATAAGTTATAACTTTAAAAATAATTATAAATACGTTAGGTATAAACATAATTGTATGCTTTCCTGAGGCAAATGCTAACCTATTCTTGTACGGTATACATACTTAAATGGTTAATACTTTAAAGATCAAATTTAAATTTTTTGGACCTACTTGTAAAAATCTTTTGCTTTCCCAAGAATCTAAGCTTTAAGCTCTGAACTTCTTTAACAATTAAGAATTTAACTTACATTTTAATAGACTCCTTATTTAATTTTACTCCAAACTAACTTAATATCTGCTGACTTTTATGACGATATTAGAAGAGTTTATTTTATAAATGATAAATAAACACAGATGGTAAGTGGTAATAATGTTCATACAATAAAAAATGGATGTAAAATAACGACAATATTAAGAATATATATGTATATTCTTCAAATAACATAGGAATATGAACTAGGTATTAAAATTGCTGATATACATACGGCCAAGAAAAATGCATTAGCACGTATTTTTAAACTTAAAGCACAGAAATTAAAACTTCTCACTCATATAAGTTTATTTAATTTTCAAAGTTTAATTTCAAAAATAAGCCATTTAATTTGTTTTTCACTCGTTTAAAAATCTTCAAAATCCATCACGATATATACCTATATTTTGTTCTTTATTTTAGTTTTCTTTGTATAATTATAAATTATAGTTTAATTAGCTAACATATATTGCCCCTATTTTCTAATAATAATTCATCTTTTCTTTTTTAACTGACTATAAAAAAAGGAGGAGGTTATATATTTTTATTTATGTATGTGCAACGATTACTCCGTCAATTGCGGACCGATTTTAATTGTTTTTTTTTTTAATTTGAAAGAGTGCACTTTCGCGGTGGTCCCATAAGAAAAACTAGTCAGGATCGCGAAAGACAAAGATACTAGACTTATTTTTTAGGCAAAGCTACCTCTAACAGATTTAATCTACCTATGCTGGATGTTTGATCAATCAAGGTAGTAAGTGTAATGTCAAAATATTTTTATAATATTCATTTATTCGATAATTCTTGGGCACAAAAATCCTAAATAAAAACCCTTGTCAAATTTTATTTCTTAAAGTCACATATATATTTCTTCTAAATATTGACTTTTCGGCGAATTAGCCTTCATTAGAATATTAGGTCTTTAAAACATAAATTCGAGGTAACCCACACACATTTCTAAAAAACAATAAAAAAGTAGTTGCTAAAATTTAGTCGTCACACTTTAAAAACAAAACAAAACATTTGGATCTTTCACAAATATGGACATATTACATGTTAACGTATTTAACGTAATATTACAGAAATAAAGATCAAAGATAATAAAAAAATATATATATTTGTCATGTCGTTGTCATTTAGCATAATAGTGTAATAGTTCTTTTTTTTATTGTTTAATTGCGTGTATTTTATTTTTTTGGGTCAGTTGTTTCCGTTTATATCCAACTTATACCTATTAAGGGTAGCATTGCCGATTTGTGTGAAGAGTTTACGTGAGAGAAAAAGGTTTATGAGGAAAGTGGATAAAATGTTAATAATAAAAAACTAAAAAAATAAATATTAAAACAGAAATAAACCCACTTCAAGAAGATAAATAAAACTCACTAAAAATGTAAAAATAATAAAAAAAATAGAATGAACGAAGTCGAGTAATAACATTCCGTTTAACTGCTAAATGTTAATAACTAAATACACAAAAGATTTTCTTTATTTATTATTTTGTAATGTTTAGTACATTTTATTTATATTTTTAAAGTCGGTGTATTTTTTAAAAATATTTATTACAATTTATGTACAAATTAAACCTAAAATATTAATAACACACTTTCAGCAAAAAAAAATATATATATGACCCAACACTGGTTAAGGAGTTATTTAATTATTTATTATTTTAAATTATTTTTTTAACCACCTGTATAAATAAAGTGGATACTCTTTTTTTTGAAGAAATTAAAAATATTACAGATATTTTCTTTAAATCCCTGCCCGAAATCCTTTTTAGTAATATATATTTTTTTACTATTTCTGCGAAACTCGAGGCAGTTTTTTATTTTAAGAATCACATACATAAGGTTTTGACATTTTAAGAGTTTAGTAATAGCGGTGCGTCGAATTTATTGCAATTAAAAGACTGGGTGATGTTGCCTACTCTATCTAAAAAACACTTGACAACATTGTAGATGTTGTGGTGTTTGCCAAATACTAGACCATTCCAATACCTTAAAAGAACAATACAGGTCTGGAAACGAAACCGCTGACCATAGGAAATTACACAGTGTGTTAATACATAGGCAATATTCGAGGTGGGGCCGTCCGACAAAAGGTGAAAGCGCTGAGCCCGCAGCCCCTGATCTCGTTCGGCTCAGATCGGCGCGCTCGTTATAGAGAGGAATTGTAGGAAAGTACATAGCAGATTGGTGAAAGGGATTAAATACACATATTTCCCATGGTCGGCGGTTTCGTTTCCAGACCGCTATAAAAGTTGTACATAAGTTTAGACACAGCGAAATATCTCTAAAACTATGGGCCATAAAAAAATTTAAATAATAAAGTTGCATAAAATCAAATGGGGTTTCTTGGAATTAAGCTTGAAAGTCGCATTTATGAATATTTTTGGTTTAAATTAACTTTTTTTTTTAAGGTAAATTATCTGGTTAAAATGTTTTTACTTTAACTTAGTTAAACTAAACGGAAAATTAAAGAGAATATGATATGGTGACCTGATGTTGACTCTGAAAGTGCTGATTTATTTTTTAAACTTGGAAAAATTGACTATTTTAGATGTATATTTTATCTTCAAATAAAACCTTGATGACTTTTGACCCTAAACTTCTTAGTAATATTATATGCAGTCTTTTTGGGCTTTTCATTTCTAAAATTAAAAATGATAGTCCATTTAAAAAAGTTAATTTAACTTGAGATTTTTATAAATGAGGAACTCCAAATCAAAACGCAGTTTTTAATAAAAACAGAATTTTTATAATAGCGTACAATTTTTACTTTGCGTATTATTATTTATTTTAATAAATGTCATATAATAAATATAAAAATTAAACATATTTTGATTTTTAAAATTCAGATATAGAAAACGCGGAGTAAATATCCTTCTAAAAATTGTGTTTTATCAAAAACTGCGTTTTGATTTGGAGCTCCTCAAATGCCACTTTCAAGGTCAAGCTCACTACAAAGTGTTGTGTCTTGTGTGATTTTATGAGACTTTTAGTTATTTATTTTTCGTTTTTCATAGGGTAGTGTATAAAAATTTACGAAATTGTAATCTTGCAAATTTATACTCTTTTTGGTTTTATAGGTACAGCTAAAAATCAACCTAATTTAATTTAGCTTTCCCAGGTATTAAAGTATTTTTCCATGACCAATGAATTAAAGCGAATCGTCGTTTATTCTAACGTAGTATGTCACATAAAAATTTTAACTGTGCTTTAATGTTCATATACCTATAACTTACTACCCAGCGGTAGGTGATTAAAACACAATAAAAGTGTAGTAACTATGAGAACGTAAAGTAACCAAAGTTTACAACGAGTGTCCATGTATACCACAACATTATGGCCTAAAAAAAAATTCTAATACCTTTTCTTCTACATGGTTTCTCTAAAAGGTGCGAAAAAAGCTACCACAAATTCCTGAGGTCAATAATTATTATAGTTTAAAAACTTAAAAACACGCTTTTAAAGCACATCGAACTAAAAAGTAAAAAATATTTTTAAGATAATCTTAAAATAATAATGAACAAAAAAATACTAGTATTATTATAAAAAGTCATCGGACTTTCTATATACGAAAAATATGGCACAAAGCGCCAACAATTTTACAATAATACCTACTGGTATTTTTCTTTCATTATTGTTTTAAGATTATCTTAAAAATTATTTTTCAGTCTTCAGTTCGATGTGCTTTTAAAGGCGTGTTTTTTAGTTTTTTTAAACAATAATTATTTTTTGCTTTTAAGTTTGATATGCTATGAAGGCGAGTTTTCAAGTTTTTTTAACATACATTTATTTTATTTTAAATTATTGAGTAAAAGTCATCTTCTAATATTCTGCTCAGACTTTATTCTTCAAGGAATATTCTAGTCGTTCCGTCCGCAATCCTAGTTAGTAGACTACACTAAAAACCACAGGAACGTGTAATTTTAATTGGTTTAAACGATTATGCAAAACTATTAAATTATGGGTGTCGGGGTTAGTTTTGGTTAGTTAAATCTTTTTTTTTTAATTCCTTGATAAAGCGATTTAAAAAAATAATTAAAATGGGGTCATTTTCCCGGCCCAAAACAGAAAATTTTACTCAGCCGTAGACCCGTCGAGCACAAATCAGGCTTTGGCTTCAGAATGCACCTTCGACTCCGCCTTATCCTGAACACTGTATTTAAGGGCCTATTTAGGCCATTTTTGGCCCGTGGCCAACTCCAGACGTGTAGGGCCATTTCTGAGCTAAGGATCAGATTCAGCGTCGAAAAGAACATAAAAATACGCGCTGGAAACTCTGGAACACTAGAAAAATAAATTTAACGCACCCAGTATCAATGGTAAACAAATTTACTTAATTTTGTTTGACAGTGGTCAAAAAATCAGGTTTTTAGACATATTTTAAAATATTTTATTTTTTAAATAACAGCTTTTAGTAAACCTTTAATAGGGAGTTAGTAAAAATACTACAACCCTTAAATATATTTTTAATTGCTTAAGCTGCATTTACAAAAATCGTTATTTAAACAATTTTGTGCATGAATATTTTAACAAACGGTAAAAATAGGTGCAGCACAAATCTGGAAAGTCTGACAATATTAAAAAGTAGAAAAGCTCTGGATCACGGCGAAATCATTCCTCAAGCCCTTGGAAAGACGTGAATTTCGTCCACGTCCACGTCCTCGCTGTGTGGGGCTATGTGGCGCGCTATTCGGGGCGGCGAATTGTTGCAACTTTTTAATGGTTTAAAAAATATACGTTACCACGGTAATTTTTTCAGAAAATGAGTTTTCATAGGACAAGTAACTTTGCCGGAAATGAACACAAACGGTTTTTTACCCTTAAGAACTCACTCCCTTCCACTTCCCGACCTCGGATCATCTGTAATTTATTTTTTCTTTTATTTTTAGTATTTTTCTACATTAAGTGGGTTTCATCCTTTTATATATTTTTTTGTTTCAAAAATTATCGACTCTGGTCTAATAATACTTTAAAAAATCGGTTCCAAATTGTTTTCCATTTCCTGAGAACATTTGCCATTGTAAAGTAGATTTTTTTACACAATTAAAAAGTAGAAATTTTACCGAACAAAACAACCACCAGAAATGCCGATATTTTAAGACGTGAATTTTCGATTAAAAATAAGGGTACTTTTTGATATTATTGATATTAAGTCAAAATTATGTAAAAAATTATATTTTAAACCAAAAATATACAGTGTATTTGGGACATGCAAAGGTACATTATTACCAAGTATTGTAAAAACATTTATTTTTTGTAAGAGATAAAGATAAAAAAACAAAAACTTGTTTTTTGACTTTTTAACATAAATTTTAAGGTTATGTAAAAATCTTTACATAGGACTTGTGGTGTGGCCGAAAATCTATAGAAATCGTATTTTACATCTAACACATGTGTAAAGCAGCACTTTTCCGGACGCAATTTAGTTTGAAAAGTGTCACTTTTACGCACTAGTGTAGAAAAGTACACTATGCCTCACTACTTTTTCGCACTGGTCCGGAAAAGTATAAAAAATTTAAACTAAATATTAGTGAGTCGCAATAAAGGATTTTCATGTACTTTATACTTGAAATTTTGCTTTGGTATGGTAGGATATTAGGTAGCATTGTGTTAAAATAAAAAATTATAATAAATAAAATTTTAGTTTTTATGCATATTATTATTATTTCTTACTCTCGCTCGTAGGAAAAATAGCGTTCCTAACACGTGCCGAAAGTGCCTTTACAAAATATTCTATTTGTTATATTCTCTACGTTTTTCAATGGATTTTATCCAGCTATTATTTTTTTTACTTTTTACCAGTTTTAAAGGCTTCGGCACTGGTCTATAAGTACAGATTAAAACGTTGCAAAAACACTTTGTTAATATTGACGTTTTTTGCCAAATTTAATTTAAATTGCAAATTTCTTGGGGAAAACTAGTAGGTGTATCTTAGGCGCCAAAGTAGACATTAAAGCGGAAATTTGAAAGTTTTAATAGGCTTACGGGTAATTAAAAAGAAGTAAAAAGAGCTTTAATAAGGTTCTTTGTAAGTAAATTAGTTAATCCAAAACTTACTTTAAAGACATCAAAAGATACTTACTAGAAAAGACGTTTAACCTAGAAAAGTCCAGTGATACAGGCTGCCCGTATATATTTTCACCCATTTTGATCGCGAATAACTTATTAAGATGTTTTTAAAATTTGATCTTTACCCTTTAAAAAACACATAAACTATAACATTATTATTTAAAAAAATATATTCATATAACATACAGGCAAATTAAGATCCTCCTCCATATTGAAGTCGATGTAAAAATTGAAAACATGGCATTAAGAAGTATTATTTGACAACGAGAATTTGGTAGGAAATGTATCGGAGTATTGAAAACTATAAAGGTGTTTTTACAGTTTGAAAGTTTTCTTGCATGCAATTTTTCTTGCTGCAACTTTTCGATCTGCGCACGTGCATTTTTCTTGCTGCAAAGTGCGCGTGTGCAGATCGAAAAATTGCAGCAAGAAAACTTTCATGCAAGAAATCTTTCAAACTGTAAAAACAGCTTTAGAGATACAAATATGGTTAAATTTAAAAAGTGGTAGGCTATTTAACCGAAAATGTATTTTGATGACGGCTGTATATCTTGTTCGGTTTTTGAGATATTTTGTAATAACTAAAAATGTTTTATTTTAGAAAAAAGATGTACTATTTTTATTTTTAATTATTTCTAGAATCTGTAAAAACATTATTGGGACAACTTTTTAAGAACATAATGCATTCCTGCATTCAGATTTTAACTTCCACAGTTCAGTTTTGGGATACCATCATTACTTTTTTTTTCTTATGGCTTCTTTTTAAGAATTTTAATGGCAATTGTTTGTAGAACTGGTGACCTCCGCGGTCATGGCTAACTCTGGTTAAAAATTATTTATTACGTTTTTTAACCTGGAATATTTGTATAAAGTGGTCTACATCATTTTAAAGGGAAAAACATTTCTTTAAAAATATGATGGTATGTCAAACCCGAAACGATAAAATTAAATCCTGAATGCAGGGATGCTTTTTTAAAAAAGTTGCCCTGATACTGTTTTTAAAGATTTTAAACATAATGGAAACAAAAAATAATAGGTACAGTACTTTTTTAAAATGCACTTTTTTGCTTTTGTAACTACTATTTTTTGCTAAGGCTCAATCGACTCTATGTGCGCGGTGTGCCCAAATCCATACCTTGGAAGCGGCTCCTTCTAGCCAGTATCTCAATGTTATGATGTATAAATATATTTAAATACAAACGCCCGTACTTTTTCTACCTTTATGTGTATATTTGAATAACATAATTTAATATCAATTTTAAGTTTTGACAAACTGTAATAATTTCATCAAATATGTTGGGTTTTTAACACATTTAAGTGTTTATGGTATATCTACATTTTACTCAATCCAGATATTTTCTTTACAAAAATAGTTTACCTGGAATTAATAATAGAAGGATCTAAAAGTTTCATCCGTGCAAAAAATCTGCTCTGCACATAAAAATATATGAGTTTTTGGAACATGTCATTTATATCCGGAATTAAAAATAGAATATTTTCAAAGTCCTTAAAATAATATATAAAATGTGGGAGTCATTGCTCTATTTATTAGATTTAGGACTATTAAAATTTCGGTTGCGGTATAACGCATTATGCGCTTAAATACTTGGCAAAAAACTAATATTTGCTTAAAAACGCAACGATTTAACAAGCAATTTGATTTAACTACTGATGTTGCCAATAATAAAATAGGTATATTGAGGAAAGGTGCATATTTTTTATTGTAGGGGAGGCACGACATAATTTATATCCCCCACCCTTAGCGTCGCTACTGCTTTGAAATTGATAATGCCAAGGACTAGCAAAAAACATATTTTCACATAAAACTTTAGAATTTACAGAGCAAACAATTGACAAAACAAGAAATTGTAAAAAAATTAGTAAATCCATTTGAAAATGTCTTTAAATATAAGATGTTCAAGCTTAAGAAATGCACGTTAACGAACAATACGATTTATATTGGGGTCACGTGTCCTACTATAGATCCGCAGGAGCAAGTTTGTAATTTTAGGTAATGCCTTGCAAAAACTTGCACATACATAATAATAATCGGTGAGACCTCCTATATGAATTTACTAACTACATAATATTATACGGTGTGCTGGCAATAATGCATTTACAAAAATTTTATGACAAATAATATTGTTTAATGGTATAATAGAATGTTATACTTTTTGTTATAACAATATTTTTGAGTGTAATCATTTTTGATAAGCTTATTGCACTTAATACAAAATACCTTCAGTTCCTAACTACAACTTTAAGTGTACTACTAAAATTTGAATAACACAAAGTACGCGACAAAGCAACTGGACTTCACTTAAATATAATAAAATTTACAAAAAAATCGGGATGTAAAAGTTCGATTTCTAAAAAAAATATATTTTTTTAGTTTGCATTTACGATGTAAATATAAATGAGTTTTATTAAGAATAAGAAAACTGGAAATATGAATAAATTAACGATCAGATAAATGAGGTAACTTGATAACAATTATTTTTATTACCATCTATTATAATTTTAGAATTAGGATTGTAAAAAGGAAGCCCTTTTTTGCTCACAGAAAATAACATGATAGTGGAGTAAGGAATTTAAGGTTTTTGGCGGTAAGAACCTTTTTTTCAGGTCTTCAAAAACTTCATACTCAAAAGAAAATTCGGCACCCCTAAAAATGTGTGGCCCCCTTGGCAACCTCTAAACCAAAAAGCTGTCATCGCCAACCCGAATAACAGAGGTTTTTGAATAATTAACCTTTTAACCGACAACAACGTAATATTTCGGCCAAATTCAACTTTTTATATTTTTTTAACCAAAACCAAAATAATCGAATTTTGATTTTTAGGGCTAAAATATCGATTGACTGAATCGATTCAGTACTACCTAACGATTTTATAAAGTCGATGTTTTTGACCAGTAAAATCAATTCAAGTCAACTTAAGACTATATTTAAATTTAAAAAATAACCTCAAAATTTTGAACATACCTTTTATAATGACAGCCCCTATATTTTAAAATATATTCTAAGGTTAGTTAATAAAATATGTATTTTTAAATATAATAGCAAGAAATTGTGTAGTACTTTTTTTCTGCGATATCGAGAAAGTTTAGGTTTGTGCATTAGTATTATAGTTATATTGAAAGTTGATTTAAAATTTTACTGTAAAATTTATAATACTTATTAAATGTATTGCACCAATGTAAAAACCTAAATTTTTACTATTATCGCAGAAAAAAATATATATATTTTTAAATAAACAAAATAGTATATTTAAAAGTAATTTTTAATTAGATTTTGAACCATAGAGAACTTTTTATAGTGAATAACTTTTTTCTAAAAATTAATAATAAAAAGTTTTTCATATGACGCCAACTTACGTAGACACACTGTATAATACACCCTTTTGCTTTAGGGATTTAAAAGCAAATTTATTTTTAAAATGTCGGTAACTACATAAAAGATATAACTTAACTTGATGTGTAAATCTTAAGGTACAACGCAAATAAAAGGTGCACGAGATGTGCAAATGAAGTTTTTATGCGGCTGTTTTGAGTACCAACGGGTACGACCCCTTTAAAGGCGACATTGTCACCGAAGCAACGTCCTTCTTCGGCATACGGTACCTGGCTTTTCTGCGTGCTGAAACATTCCATCAAGACTTTTAATATGGTAGCGCATTTGCCGTGATCTGAATTCAATACGCATTTTATTATTGTTTCATCTTCTAAAGGTCAATCAGAAGTAACGAGAAGAATTTACGCACATTAAAATATGTCTGATTTAGTTAAATTATTTAAAAAATTAATTCCTAAAAGTGAACTTCCTAATAATAATATTTCTTTACTTTTTAAGTATTGTTTTCCATTGAAACCTATTATCGGGTAATTTATTGAATTGTTTAATTAGGAAATTTGCTGCAAGAAAGATGCTGCTCCATTTTTGATGGGAAATTAGAAAAAACTGCTTATTCTGCTATTAGAGTTTTTTAAACTAACAAGCAGAGTTGTTATCAATTAAAGAAAACTTTGATCTAAATTTAAATTTTTATATTTTTATTATTTTATATTAATTATATAACAGAAATTTTGATAACATATGACAAATTAGGAACAAAAAACATAAAATAAACATTTAAGTGTAACTGAAAAATGATATTTAAGAAATAAAAAGATATTATGCACACGTAAGCCTTATTTATATCTTTAGTTAGCAACGAATATATTAGGTGCAAATTAATTTCAAAAATTATTATAGTGGAGCTGCAATTTTGGCACCAAATAAATACGGATGCAGATACAAAAATCCGCATAACTTCTATATTTACTATTGGATCTGCATTGTTTTTTTACCAATCGATCTGCCGTGTTTTTATATACTTATGGCGTATATTTTACTTTAAAATGACCCAAATATGAAGCTGCATCCTTCTTGCAGCAAGGTCCTCAATCGAGTCATCAATTGTATTTAAAATTTTCTAAAAAATCAACGAACTTGATGTACTACATGCAGTCTAATACCCTATACCCTAGATTTTATTTAATGAATTTAAAAGCCCCTTAAGTAATAATAAAAATTAAACACCTTTTTAGGCCCGGATCTAGGGGAGGGGGACCAGAGTGTCTGCCCCGGGTGATATATTCAATGAGCGGCAAATTTAAGCATCTGGATTTATTTAAAGATTTATAAGAAATCGTAATTAATTGTAAAATGCAAGGGGGCAGCAGAAGGAAAATTATTGCCTCGCCTTAAAAAATATGAAGATTCGGGGCTGCACCTTTTTAGTAATTTATTATTTATTATCAGATACAAGAATGAACTGAGTTTCTGTTTTCGCACTTATCAACATATACAGCTGCGACTCAATCACGTTATTGGTCTCAACTAAGGTGTCTCAACATTGACAAAACAGGAGCTTCTTACACCTTCAAAGAACAAGAGTCATTTTGAAATAAAGATCCAAAAAAACTCGTTCCAAAAGGATCCGATCTCTACCCGCGCTCATAAATTAATCGGGACAGAAGTGCCTAAATTAGCTGTTTCGTTTTGTAGGTTTTAATAATTTATTTCGTGCTTATTACAAGAGAAAAAAGCACAAAAATATTTTGATATTTATTGATTATTTGCAGCTGAAATATTGGTAAAATCTTTAGAAATAATTTCACGGCCAAAAAAAGCAAAAGAGTTATGTGGTTTTGACACGAAGCCGATGAAAATTGACATTTTTGTAACAAAGAATTTCTTTAAATGACATTTTGTACATACATTGTTTTCGTGTTAAAACTAAGTATACACTTTATTGTAGTCCGTTCGACTCTTTGGATTTGTGGAATGATTTTTTTTTCTACAAATAGGGAAAACAATTAATAAATTGGCAATTTATTATTATTACAGCCAAATAAAATATATTACATAATTTCTAATATATATTTTTAGTCAACAGATGCAAAATTATAATTAAGCGTCTCCGCTTGCTTAATGCCTTAAAAATTAGGTTAAATTTCTACAAAACCCTTTTTATTTTTCGTATAAACAATGACAAATCATTACTCTTTCTCGTATTCTTGCTTTACCTACATTAAATTACACCCATCTTGCTAAACTCTTTTATCAGTGTTTTGATCTAAATCCCAACTCTTACTTAAATATACTGATTAAATGCGATTTTCTTGCTTTTTACTCTTAAAACATACCTTTGGCAGCTCCAAAAGAAACATCGGCAAAAATTTTCTTTAATCTATGTAAAATTGTATGTGGGGTTAGATGTTCCTTTTCTTCATAAACTCTATAATTTTTACCACGAATATGATAAGGCTTTTGAGGTTCTGTTTTAGTTTTAGTTGCTGCTACTTTTTGGGTCACATTATTTGCTGTATTCCTTTTATACTCTAGAACCGCCCAAAACGACACCATAAGTGTTCCTTTTACAATTTTTTGACATTTTTTCATGTTGTAGAACCGTTCTTGACACTATTGACAGTTCAGAGAACGGTTCAGATCGGTTCTACAAGGTAAAAGGAATACACTAATTGTTATACATTACGTCTAAAGCTTTGGATGGACAAGGATTTTTTAAATTATATTTTGTACCTACCGTTAATAGATTTTTACGGTTTCAGATTCTTCTTTTAGTTCTTTATAAAGGCTGTCATCCTTTTTAAAGGATTTTATAACATAGATAATAATATTTTTCGCCGAATAGAAAATTTACTTTATTTTAACAAAAATCCGTCACAAAAATTATTTTGACATAACCAACTAAAATTATTTAAAATTTTTCAAGGTACGACGGCACTTTTTTCTAGCAATTTTTTGTTTCATTTGGTTTGGTAAAGTTGAAAAAAGAAAAAAATTCCACTTCTAGAGTAAAGTACATTGGCATAGTGCAATCCATGATTTCTTAGCCCAACATAAAAAGGTTTTAATGTTTGACAATATTTCCTTAAAAATTCTATACCATTTAAAACATATGGTGGATCTGTAACATCAAAAATGTAAAAAAAACTGCTTGTTTGAATTCAACGTCGAAGTGGTGGCTTCTCGATAATATTTAGGCGTAACTACCAATAATAAAACACTATGTTGTATTAAAAGCTATATCATTATTTATTATTATTATTAGTATTTTTGTTTTTTTTTTGTAGGATAATTATTACAACTACCAACGTCACTAAACAAATCTGGTAGCGTATTCAATTGTTTAATAAACCAGTCCAAATTTACAGATTTAAATTAAACACTGCCTGTACACTTGCCACATAGACCATGATTGTTATTAAAGTTAAAAAAGACGCAATTTTTAAATTTGTGTTTATATATTAATAAAAATATTAATTTAACTTGCTTATATCAATTATATCAATATTTAAATATTTACATGGGTCGGCTCTACATTACCTTTGAAGATGATGAAATCCAGCTTTAAAATTAGTATATGAAAATTTACCTGTTAAAAACACGTAGGTTTTTACAGGTGCCTTAAAATTATTAAATAAGTATTTTAAAACATTTTCGGGCTCGGACCTTTATACCTAGTTAGTTTTCCAGGTTTAATTTTTCTAAAACATTGCGCTTGATTTATCTGCATGATAAGCCATGCGAAAAAGGGGCATTTTATAATTTTTTAAATAAAAAATGTATTAAGGCTAAGTCGAGAAGACTTCAATGTACAGGGTATTCCAATTAAGAGGAAAAATGAAATATGTTTTTACTTTTCTTATGTTTAAAGAAATTCTAGATAGCCAATCGATGTATTTTAGCTTAGAAAATTTAAAAATTGTATTTAAAAACCATTGCATACAAAACAAAATAATTCTTTAGTTATTTCGGACTTCCATTGTCTTTATTTTAACTATTCACACAACTTTTCGGGCAGCCCTATCTCTGTCCGTTTTCAAGTGTAAACTAATAATAAATAAAGACAATGAAAGTCCAAAATTCTTATATTATCATTTATGAAGAATCATTGTCTACCACATTCAAACAAAAACAAAATACTTACGCCATAAATGTTGTATTTTTTAAATTGAACACCATATTTGTTATTGTATTTTTGAATTCTTTGGTCAATTCTAAGTGTTTTTTATTAAGGGTACTACATGTTTATCTTTTACTGTTTTTGAGTTATTGACGCTTAAAAGGTCACATTTTTGGCCTATTTAATTAAATATCTAAATTTGAAATACAGGTAATGCAGGTGATTACCTGATACTTTAAAGTCTTCTTTTTTTTTAAATTATGAATGTATCTTCTTTTTGCTTCACTGGCATTTGCTCCACACTTGAAATATATCGTTACTAACTGTAGTTTTTCATCTAACGAATAATTTATTTTAAGAAACTAGTATTAAAATTCATCAAGGGCAAAAATTTTTATGACTTTTTTGACTCCGGTCCCACCGGTATTACCTTTATTGTGTATTGATATATATAATTAGATAATATTACTAATATTAGCCGAAAATATGACTTTAAGCGTCGATAAGCCAAAAATAGTTAAAGATAGACATATAGTATCTTAATTAAAAAATACCAAGAATTGAGCAATGAATTTCAGAATATAATTATAAATATGGTGTTTAATTTAAAAATGCAACATTAATGGCGAAATTCTTTTGTTTTTATGCAATTGTTTTTTTAATACGATTTCTAAATTCTTCCAGCTTAACTACATCGATTGGCTATCTTGCATTTATTAAAAAATATGTGAAAAGTTAAAAAATATCCAATTTTTCCTCTTAAATGGAATACCCTGGACACACTTGATTCCCTTTTAAGCGTTGTTGATGCCTTTCATTTTACAAGTGGCATTAAAAATGACTATTTAATACTTTACTATAATATTTATTTTGAACAACATAAGTTTTGGGTGTCTAAAATAAAGCAAAAGTACGTAAAAGATAGTTTACTAATAAAAAAACTTTATAAGAGACAGCAGATTCCACAATAGGGTCAGTTTAGAGATGACGATGCATGTAGCTTTTTGTGCCGACAGGGTTGGAAGCTGATATATGGCTATCGATGCAATAACTTTTATGTCATTAAATGTAATCTTGAAAGTAAGACCCAGATAAATATCTGCTTTGCGAAACTAGTCATGATATTTGTTAATATTCACAAGCAAATCGCTTTGCAAAGATTTCAGAGAGTCAACCTGGACCGTCACTTTTTGTAGATCAAAACCAATACCAATCATTGGCATTGCTCATAAAAATAATATTAGGTAGAGGGCAAGTTGAAAATTATTTTACAACAAGCGGTATCTTGGCAGGTTTTATGGAAGACCTAAGGATAAATTTTAACTAAAGATTTTTATTTTTCTTAGGTCGTATACAATGATCTGAAAAATAAAGCGGATAGCTAATAGAAAATGTTCCCCATATATTTTCAATAGACCTGCGCACGAATTTTTGACCCCACACTGGGAGAGTTGCTGTACACCTTTGCACATGCGCAGTTCTCATAAAAGTTAGTGTTTTTCAATTAAAATCCAATATAGTGTTGGCAACCAACATTGACAAAATTTGCAGTATTTTAATAAATATAGTGGTTGGAACTCTGAAAATGTTTACATACATAGCAACAGGGCCACACTCATGATAATTTGGGATTTTCCGATTGTAAACGCCAGGTAAAATTGACGCCGTCAGCCGCCCAATAACCAACCTCTCATCTACGGTCGACCGTTATTAGTCATTTAGTATTCTCGCTAAGCACAAACGAAAGGACATTTGTGCTTAGCGAGTCTTCGTGTTTTTCAGTGGTGATTTTAACTTTTGTTTATTTTAGTTTTGATAAACCAAAACTAAACAATGAGTTATTGTATAGTGTTGTTTTGCAGAAATTGGAAGGTTTTTCTTGTGGTTTTGATTGCAAATATGAGGTCAGTTTGTCCCTAACCCCAAAAATTTTCAGCATAAAATTTTCTAAGATCACGAACGTTTGCAAACCACCAGAGGCAAAGGTGATAACTTGGTCAAGTCAAATGAGGCAACGGCATTTACAAATGGCACAACACGCCAAGTTTAACTGAACGAAAACTGCTACGGCAGCGAAAGTGAAATAACAGTGTATAAATTGAGTCCTCAAACTAGTTACACCAAAATTAATTGGTTTTATGATAAAATAAATCAAATACCAATTGATTTAGTTTTGTTGTGTCAAAGTAGTTTTAAGAAGAAAGATAATAACGCAAAAATATTGTGCAGTTTTAAGGTTTAGTCAAAGAGGGTCCAGCAAAAAACAAAATTCAAGTTGAGATTAGTGCTTCAAAGCACTCTCGTATACTAAATTATACAAGACAAAAAAAGTACCCAATATCTAAACCGGTTTAATTTTTAGGGACTTCTATGGAAGACGAGTACAAACTTAAAATAAAATATTTAAATATGTGTCCAAGTGTATCCCAGTGTATCCCAGTGTGTCCCAGTGTATCCGTGTATCCAAGAAACAAAATTAGGTAATTGTCTAGAAAGTTGCGGCAACTCCGATTTTGAGGAAATTTGCTATACCTTGGTTTTTGGGGCGCTGATCACGAATCTATTTTTTTTTGGAAACGGTTCGATCTTGAGATATTCGTCATCATGGCCAAACTGTTCTTATTTTTACTATAAATCCCTTTTTTTGCATTAAGTTACTGATGTAACACTAAATTAGCACACAATATTTTATTTAACTATAAAAACCCTTTTTAAAACATGTTTTTCTTATTGGTTTTTAGCCTTTCTTTATTAATATAAAAAATTTGCTTTAAATCAAGTCGCCATGTCTGAAATCATTATACACATAGGTGTATGCATGGTTGTAGCGTTTTAGGGGTAAAAGATTTGGAATTTAATGAAAAAAACGTGTAAAATAACTAAAAAAGTTTTTTTTTTAAAGATGTTTATATAATATTGTGTGCCTGTTAGCTGTTATATCAAGAATTTTGTGCAAAAAGAAGGCGGAATAGAGTGAAACTAAGAATTGAATTTCAACTTTGATGATGAATATCTCGAGAACGAAATGTTTTCAAAAAAAGTCGTGATTAGCGCCCCAAAAACCCTCGTTTACCAAATTGCCAAACCCGGTCCTGTTGTTTGTTTTCCGCTAGTCTGTAAATTTTTAGTGCGCATGCCTACAAGTGTACTGCGCAGTGCCCACGTAGGGGTTATTGTCATATTTGCTGTATTTATCCTTATTATTTTTCAGATCAGTGGTCGTATATAATAGGGGATATCCATATGTACTCTTGGTAAATATAAATATCAAGAAACTCAGTGTACAATTTTTTGATAGAGAACGTTAATACAGCAGATAATTTTGGTAAAAAACTTGTAACTTTAAACCAACGAATGTCGTTGTCATGCCTTATTTTTCCATTTAAAAATTGAAGACCTAAATGCAATCCTATTATATTAAATGTTTAATAAAATGTATTCAAATTTACTCTTTTTTTTTAAGTGAAAGAACTCGGTGTAGGAATCGTTAACCCCCAGATAAAATTATGAGAAATAAGAAATACGTAATATTTTACAGTCTTCAATATCCAAATGAAATGTTTTTTGTTCACTTTTACGTGTCTAGTCTACCGAAAGAAACTATTTTCGTCGCTTCTCTTTACGCGACATTTCCCTCGTTCGGTGTCGCTCTATTTATTTATTGCCGTCGTGTCCTACCTGGCATAGAAAATATCACATCCTTCTATTTAGCTTATAATTTAATATTCTGCTTAGCTTGAGTCCTATTGGGTTACAATTTATAAATGAGTAGTAATATTTATTCGGCTAATTTAATTTGCGAATGAATTAAGCAACAACAAATAAAGAAAATGTATCTCACCGGTTAGTTGGGTTTATAACCGGGTGATGCATCGCCGGGCGGGACATAGGAAATCCCATGTAATTTTAAATGGGGTCAATTATTGGCTTCCCTAATTATTTTAGAGAAAAATTCTGTTGAAGTTTATTGAAGAGCATGCAAATCTACGCACCTGGTAAAAACTTTAGATTTTTCGGTTAACCCGTTTGCTAGTTAGATGCTAATATATTTTTAAAAATTGTTAGCAGTTAGCATGACATAACGTTGTCATTTTGAAATTTAGTGCTTTCTTATTATCAAAAAATCGTACAGTAAAAAGATTAAAGTTGTATTTATACAAACGAATTAAGTTAAGTTAAACTAAACTAGAGTAACAAATTTAAAAAGAACTTATGACATTTATAATATTTACATGCTTCAATAAATTATTAATATTATTAAAATAATTAATATAATGGAAATAAATTTAAGAATTAAGAAAATTTCCAAATATTCCTCCATTGACTGCTAGACAATAACCCAGACGTTCATAAAATTGTCTTCTTACATTGGCTAACTGGTAAATTGAAATTTTATTGCATTCTGCAGAAATAGCATTTTTTAACTCATCTAGATTAGAGTATTTTTTATCCTTGTATATCATGCCTTTTAAATGACCCCAGAGGAAGAAGTCATTTGGCGAAATATCAGGAGACCCGGCAATTTATGGGGTGATGTAGGCCAATAACATTTCCATTAAAAGTATTGTGTAAATATTCCCGAACAGCCAGGGTATTATGTGCCGGCAGCCATCCATTTGGTACCAAATTTCCTGATTTTCTGGGTACATTTAAAGCGGGTAAAATTAGTTCTTCGAGTAGTTGCAAATAAAATTCTGCATTCAAATTTTGATTAAGAAAAAATGGTCCAATAATATGTTGTCCGAAAATCCCCGCCCAAACATTTACTTTCTGTGGATATTGCGTCCTCGTTTCGACAAATCTGTGTTGGTTTTCGTTGCTCCAGTATCAGTAATTTTGATGATTGGGTTCGTTGTTTAACGTAAATGTGCACTCATCAGTAAAACAAATATTTCTTAAAAATTCCCTGTCCATGTTTACCCTTTCCATCATGTCAAAACAAAATTCCTGCCGTCGTATTTCATCCCCATCCCTTAGCTCTTGATGTCTTTCATATTTGTATGAAATGTATTTATGCCTTTTCAAAATTCGGAGTACTGTTGATTGATCTTTTCCTATGATATCCTGAAGTTTTCTTGTCCTTCATTTTCTTCCACGTGCAATAAAATTTCCAAGTCTCTATCATCTCTTACATTTTCTTCTCTTGATATCTTTGATCATCTGCAGTTATTTATCACTGTGCCTTTGGTCTCAAATTTTTTGATAGTCCTATCGACTGTTGATTTTCCGGGTATCGGCCTATTCGGATACTGAGCAGCGAACATGTCTGACACCTTTTGGTAACTATTTCCTTGATAGTACCATTTAATCATCAATACTTTTTCTTCAGTAGTATAACTCATGGTTAATCTTTTCGCCCTACAATTTTTTGATAATAATAAAGCACTAAATTTTAAAATGACAACGTTATGTCACGCTAACTGGTATTTTTATTGTTTTTCATAAATATGAGGCGATAATAATGTAACAATTTTTAAAAATATATTAGCATTTAACTAGCAAACGGGTTAACCGAAAAATCTAAAGTGTTTACCATGGACGTAGATTTGTCTGCTCTTCAATAAACTTTATAGAATTTTTCTCTAAAATAATTATGCAATGCAATACATGTTTTTTTGTCGTTTTGCTTTGGTCATACTAAAAAGTAAAATGCACTAATTTTAGTTTGCAAAGATGTTAAATAATAATAACCAATATAGTTGGCTTCATTTTTTATATAATTTTTTTAAAAATATGGTCACAATTGGCACATTTTAACCACAGTTACGTTTTATTGTTGTTAATAAAGGTATAAAACGATAATACATACGTATTTTCATACGAGGTGTTTCGGAACAATATGTGTGTCATTTCACTCTATAGTCTTAAAACCGTAAAATCAGAAAATTGTATGAGAAAATGTTCATGGAATTGCATATACTTACTTGCACTTAAATAAAAACAAAAATATGAGTATCTACTAAACCAATAATTTATTTTAAAAAAGATTAAAAAATTTCATATATTAGTTTAACATCGCTTTGAAACTAAATACACAACTGCTGCACGTCGTTTACGATTCGGAAAGTAAAATATTTATAGATTTACTTTAATTGTTAATATGGCGGTAACATCATAGAGTTCTAAACCAAACTAGAATACCGAATTATTAACTAGAAAATAAAATATTAAAATATTCAGGCCCGAAAATTAAGAAACATTATTTTGTAACTGTTAATCAAATGGTTACAAAAATTGACACATTAAAAAGTTATTTTACACTGATAAAACTAAAGTGAGCAGAGTAAAACAAATGTTTAGCTATTATATTAAATGTACCTGGAGTCGATGGTTTTATTTTGCTGTCTTTTTATTTTGAGTTTTAATAAATTTTTTATTAAAGGTAAAGACAGTATGCTACTATTTTAATTTCTAAAAAACACATTATCGAAGGTGTCGCATGAGGTGGATCATTTCAAAGTTTATTTTCTTGGATATTAGATTGATATAAAACATATACAGGGTGTCGGGAAAGGTGAGGCCAAAAATCATAGGGGTTATAGAATAAGCCAAAATAATGTTCGTACTTCATACAAAAAAGTTCTATCGCGCTTCTTTAGGGAGATATTGACCTTGGACCTAAGGAGACCTTGAAGAAGGAGTGTAATCGACATGTTTTCAAAACGGGCTTGATTTTGTTGTCTAAATTATAGTTCTAAATATGTCACTAGAGGGCACTGTGGTCAATCGGGATTTTTCTGGGGTTGCTGCTTATGTTGCATATGTACAAAAAATAGTACAAAAGTAAAATAGAAAATTTCAATAACTTTTAAATACGACGCTTTAGAGAACACTACCCAATTTTAATGAGTTTGTATTTAACAAAAATATGATATTTTAAAAGAATTACGTAATGGTTGCCCAAATTCCCAAGATCACCATTATTTTAATTTTATTATATGCATTTTTCGGTTGAATTAAAAATTTATTATTATTTTAATTTAGCTTCAGCTCTCATTTCCCTGAAGGAGGAACAATTCCTTAATTATTTTAGATAATAAAAATAGAAATAGGAATTTTGAACAGTGTCATTAATAATAAAAAAAACAAAGAAAAATAGATTTTTTACTTTGTCTTTAATTTTTTAAATTGTCGTTTACTTTTTGGAAGTTGAACTTTTGTTTAGTTTTTGTATTTAAAGTGTTGATTGAAAAATTTTGCTTGTCTCTTAATATACAAGTAGAGTTTAAAACTAAAGGTTAGACTTGTTGCTTTAAAATATACAAAATAGAGTTTTGCAATGTTGCGAATACTTATTTGTTAAACATAAAAAAACAAATGATTCTTTTAAAAAACCCTTACTTCCATTAAACAGTTCACTTTATATATAAAAAATAATTGCTATTGTCACAAGGCTTTGTATACAACAATAAACAAGAATATTTAACGTTTGTGTAGAACTTATAAGCTAAGTATACACGTCGTGCAAGCTTGATTCCTTCCACTGAGTTTTATGCGGTGAACACTAGCAGGTAGCGATTAGACAAAAAAATATTTGCACACTGCTTAAATGTAGTAAATAATAAAATTTACTTTTAAGCAAGAACGTAGCTAGGATCCGCTCACCTGTACTAAAAAATTTGTTAAGGTGGTTAGATAAGGAATAAAGTTATGAATAAAGTATTGTACAGTGCTACATTAGGTACGCCGATATACACTTTTCTTGAACTTCAGGAAATCATATTATTTTTTATTTATGAACCTAACAGTACAGAGTTTTTCAATAAAAAGTTTCCAACAAAGGTTTTTAGGATTCGGTAGTAGTGTAGGCTCCAGTGGCGTAGCCACAGGGGAGCAAGGGGGCGGTCGCCCCTCCCGCCCCCTTGACTTGGCGCCCCTTTCGCAAAAAAAAATAAATCTTCAAAATACTATTTGATTTTTATGTTTTTCACAGGACAAAACAACAGTTATTGATAACATTGCACATAACAAACCAAAATTACAAAGTCAGTTAATGCCTACCTTAAAATTATCAATAGCAAAATAGTTTTTTTTATAGAGTAGCTAAAATTACCAATCAATGGAAAAGATGTTGCAATAAATAATAAGTTATATATATATTATATTAATTAAATATATTCTTTTTTTTTTGTGTAAACGTAAATAATTCTGAAAAACTTTAATTATCAATCAAATCAGGTGCCGTTTTTCAAAAAAAAATAAAAAATGTAACAAAAAGAAAAGCTGTTATTGTGTACAGGGGCGCCGTCTAACCAGCAAAATATCAGTTCGTTTTTAAAAGCGGGCTACGCAAAAGTTGAATCTGGTATTTTTATGCCTTTATTTAAAAGAAAATATTGTATTTAAAAATAATAAGGCGCCCCAAAACAACTTTGCCCCTCCCGCCCCCAAACCCTGGCTACGCCACTGAGTGTAGCCAGCAAAAACTTGGGTAATCTAAAAAAGTAAATGAAAATTAGTTACATATACAGCGTGCCTTCGAAAGTTTTTACCAAATGAGTAACTTTTTATTTATTTACTTTACGAAAAAATGCCTCTTTAAAAAAGTCCTGCTTGAGAAGAAAATACATTTCCACAAAAATAATTGTATGTTGGATGTACAGGGTGGCTTAAAGAAGTCGTGTTACCAAATTAATATACACCGTATATCCTAGCTACGGCACAAAACTTTAAAGGGTAATTTTATGAAGAAAAGTTTCTATAAACATATGTCCGGAATTGCCTGAAATACAGGGCGTTAAAGTTTAAAAAAAAGGCGATATTTTATAAATATATTAAATACCCCTTAATCGACTGGGTTCAAATCAGATTAGAATCAGAGAAACATTTTGGTGTATTTGTTTAATGAAATCAAGCGCTTGTAAAGTTTTACCTAGATTAACTTTATTGGATCCAGTTGCGTCTCAGCCGCACAACAGCCAATATTACTGAGAGAAAAATGTTCGCCACTGGGTTTTTATGTAGTTTGTAAATTTTTTTCTATAAAGCAAATAAAAATGCAAATTTTTAGTGTTGTACATTTTTTTGTATGTGGTTTCGTATTTAAGATATTTATAAAATACCGACTTATAAAAAAATATTTAACGCCTTGTATTTCAGAAACGAAGCAACTCCGGACATATAGATTATAGAAACTTTTTTCATAAAATGACATAGGAAATCACCCTTTTAGTAAGTTTTCTACCCTAGTTCAAAAATACTCTAAATTTCAATTTGGAAACAAGTTTTTTAGGCCACGCTGTACATCTAACCTTCAAATATTTTTGTGTAAATGTATTTTCTTATTAAGCAGGTTTTTTATGAAGAAGGCACTTTTTTCAAATTGTTAAATAAAACTTTTCTTATTTGGTAAGAACTTCCGAAAACACACTGTATAATATAAATAAAGTAATTATTACTTTATAACCAAGTGGCAAGACTGCCTCTAATATGCATAACCTCGAAGGCACGTGTAATGCATCTGTCAAGGATATACCTAGTACAATTCTAAACTATGAAGTTACCCTACTTTAACGTCAAATTTTAAATTATCTACTAGAGAGTAAAAATTCCAATTTAATATAAACGTAAGTTTTACGGTAATTTGGACTAATAACGGCGTAAAAAATAACTTTGAGATCAGTCAAGTAAGTTTCAATTAAAAAAGTCAAGTTCTACTTAAAAATATTTAAATAATTTGCCAGTTAAATACTTACCGGTTGAATTTTAAAAATAGATATCTCCTTTTTTAGAAATATTTCCTATTTAGCAGTTTGAAGCAAGGCAGTATTTACTTTATTTTACATTTAATACAATAAAAGATCAATTTTATTGCACATAATCATCAAAATATTGTCTTTTGACAATTTTTCGAACGTGGTTGTTAACCTAGCATAACACGTCAAATTTAGAAAAGTTAAAATTTAATAAAGATGCCCATGAAAGCTGTGTTGCCAAATGTCATTTCGTAAATTCCTACTCAAAATGTAAAATGGATTATTTACTATGTTTTATACAAATAAATACATTTTAAACTTAGACGTTCTTGAAATTTTTAATAATTACACATATAAGGTTTTAAATATACACCATTTAAGTAATGTTATGTGTTGTGGTGTATTATTTAGTGAATAAATATGTCAAATTTACAAATACAAATAATACCCACGTAAAAGAAAAAGAAAATAACAAAAAAAAACCCGTGATAACCAGGTAACATTTTAACTCTTTCCGGTACGGAGAAACGTGTTAAAAAAAACCGTTCAGGTACAGAAAAAAATTTATTGATATTTTTAACAAAACATGTTTAACCTTAGAGATAGAAACGTAAGTATGAAATTACCATAACAAAAAAATTAAAAAAACTTGCTTATATAAAAAAATGGTGGGTTATATTTTGACCCACTGTACGAGAATGGCCAATACGATAATCAAATTTATTTTCTATGATAGGTTTGAAAACATTGTTTGTTTTTTCCTAAACATAGTGGGACATGACAAACACTGCACATCCAGTTTGTCCTTGTTTCAAACTCTTTTGTGCTGCAGTTTGAACATCTTCTTCGGGTTGTACGAATAGGCTGATGGGCACTTTCTGTAAATCGGACAGCTTCTGTCTGAGATAATTTTCTTTTTTTTATTGGTATTGGCAGCTCCATGGGTAGGGACATACTAGCAACCAATTTGGTAGCCACACATTCTTCCACAATTTTCATACGAAAATCTTTCATGGTCATTTTTGTCGGCAAATCTAATAACTTATGTATCACATGCGCATTAACAACTGCTGTATCCAAAAAGAAAAAAAAATTCGGTGCCACCATTTCTTACTTTTCCTATCAATTTCGTATACGGTTTTTAATTGATCAAACTTATCCACACAATTCATATGCTTATTATAATCTACCAAAACCTGTGGACAAGCAATTGACGTACAACTTCCATCTTTCAATTTCCTATTCACTTCTGTAGTATCTTTAGGGTCGTGAAAATTTGAAAGTAAATAAACCATACGCTTGTCATACCATTTGAAAGCGGATACATGAACATTACTGGTAAACCATTCACTGTCTCCCCGTTTTAGTGATTTATCTGGACAAAAATTAGGCAAATTTTTTCGAGAAATTCGAACTGTACCACAAGCATATATCTTCTTTTCATATAGTTCACTTAATAGCTCTACACTACTAAAAAAATTATCGAAATATATTCGATGATATTTATTTTCAAGGTCAGCTGTAAGTTGCTTAACAACTCGGCTACCCAACTTTTTTCAACTTCATTACCAGTTTTGCCAACGTAAATATCAAAATCTAAACAATATCCAGTTTTATCAGCAATCATCCAAACTTTATAACCACGTTTTTTTGGCTTTCCCGGCATATATTGTTTAATAGAAGAGCGGCCTTTAAATTTGATCCTAGACTCGTCAATGGATAAAGTCTCATGTGGGTTCAAACACAATTTAAAATTTTGTCGCATGATTTTTAAAAATGGTCTAACCTTATATAGTTTATCATAATTTTTTGAAGTCTTTTCGGGCATCATAGAATTATCATTTAGATGAACGTTACTCAGAAGCCAACCAAATCTATGCACTCTCATAAGTCTACTTATGTAAGGGTCATGTAACATTGGATTCGTACTCCAATAATCCCTGTAGGACGGCAGTTTTTTTATTCCCATTAGCAGGTTTATGCCAATAAAAACCATGATCTCTTCTTTATCAGTTTTAGTATATGTTTTACCAGTTTTTAAGTAATTTTGTTCCGCATACAAATTAGTTTGGAACACGATAAGATCCAAGACTTCATCTGTCATAAAACACTTAAAAAGATCAAAGGGGAGGGATCTTTCATACCTTTTATACGATTCGTTACACCCGCAGCCTGTATGAAAGCTACTGGGGCATCTATATTGCTGACTTTGCTCCAAACTACATTCATATTTGGTTTTCCTATAATATGCGCCAACGGAACCAGATCTTCATCATCCCAATCTTCTAGTTGGTTATCATCCTCGGAATCCAGTATAATTGGCAACAGATCTGACTCCACAGACATGTATTCCTTTTCAGGAACATCTTCGCCTTCAGAGTCATTGTCCGAACCTTCAGAAGGAATATCCATATACTCCTTATCACTCTCATCCAACATTTCATAAAGCTCTTTCTCAGTCATGTTTGTTAGCCTGAATGGCAAAGGATCACGTAAGCTTTTATGGGCCATGTCTAAAATAAACACACCTTTCATGTACGGTGGGATGAAATTTAAACATTGGAAAAAGATGTAAAAATGGGGTGGAAATATGGACATTTGATTAGTTTTTTTGTAATAATAGGTAATAAAATTTTTAATAAAATGCATACCATCAAATTTACTAAGCAAAATATAAATAGAAATTGTTTAAAACTTACCTTAATTACGCCGCAAAACACACCTTGGAAACAGCACTAATCAAATGAATTTACCGTCGCTACTAATACGCAAATCTTTTTCCTAAATATTTTTTATTACAAACATGTCTTGGCCTGACTTTTTAGGAGCGCGGGACAAAAAATAAACCGTGATACTGAAACGCTAATATTAAAAGATTAGGTGGGTTAAATTGCACTCCAACGTACCGGATGGGACAATTTTTTGGTGGTTTAAATTTTGTCCCAGCGTACCTCAAAGAGTTAATAGTTTAAATAGATTTAGGCTCTTTTTAATTACGCTTTAAAAGTCATAAATCCAAAAGTCGTCATATTATCTGTGAAAAGAAATGAGATGAATTCCACTACATATTGATATATCTGGCAACACTGTTTCATCTTGGTTTCATTTGATCCCGATTGATATGAGCGCCCTCTATCGTTTTCTAATAGAAATGCTGTAATTTAAACCCGTTTTTTCAAAATAGTCCCGTTGTGTGAGCCACCCTCCATAATTTGGTTTTTGTACACTTATAAAAAACCTAAAATACGTTAATTTTAATTTTTAGTGGGACACATTTTTGTGTCAAATTTTACTAATTTAAGGGTATCCCCTCCTCCCACCAACATAAACGTCAAAAAGTTTAAATGGTAAAGGGGTCAAGTGGTACATCATTTTAAAGCTCTGACGAGTACTTTATAACCCTAGAATATAATGTCAATATCTTCACCAACTACAAAACGGCGGTACTAAAAATTACCCAAATACCTAATTGAGATTGCCATATTTCCAAAACTAATGAAGTAAGATGCACTTAAGGTGGCATTGTTTTTAAAGCTCTTTTAAAGATCTTTTTATTGGTCATATAATATACAGGGTGCTTTATTAATAAAATATACACTTTTATCCTACCCTGTATATTATCACTAGTATCACCATTCAAAAGATTTTTAAAAGAGCTTTAAGAAAATACCACATTAGAAACATCTAACTTTATTAGTTACGGAAATACGGCCATCCCAATCAGGTATTTGGGTAATATTTAAAGTTCCGCCATTTTGCGCTAGGTCAAGATATTAACCTTATATTCTAGGTTTATAAAGTAGTCGTCAGGAGCTTTAAAATGATGTACTACTTGACCCACTTTCCCATTTAAACTTTTTGACGTTTGTGCTGGTGAGTGGAGGGGATAACCTCAAACAAGTAAATTCTAACACATAAATATGTCCCCTAAAAATAAAAATTTACGTGGCTCGTTCTATATATATTTATTTAATTATAATAAAAAAATGCATCAGACATAAATTTTTGACCGTCCACATTAGCCAGAATTTCTGTCTGACATAAATATCATGCAATAAATGTCAGATGTAAACCTACCAAAACATTTTAGATTACAGAAGAGCTAGAGTTACTATATTGTACTAAATCAGATTTGACTAACAAAATCAGCTTCAGGATTTGTGTATCTAGTATAAGCAACGGGCGTTATAGTTCTTTGCCATCGATATGTAGGTTGTTGATAATTAAGTAAAGTAATTATCAGTATTATTATAAATCTTTAAAAACATGCCTTGTAACAAGAAAACTTTAGTTTGATTTTTGCTTTAAAATAATATTTTTAATGTCGTTAAGCTAAATAAGTTCCAACTTTTTTAACCACAAAATGAGCATTATTATTATAAACATGTAACTAAATAAAAATTTAGTAAACATATACACAAAGTCATAATTTAAATTACCTTTTTTTCTTTATAATTTAAAGGAAAAACCACACATATGATGTCCTAGTAATGAAGTTATATTACATTTTTATATACAGGATCATCAAAATTAAGTGGTCGCCATTGGTGTCATTATAATTAGTCAAAATACGAAGTTGTTGAGATTGATTCATTTGTAGCATTTTTACCGCTCTTTAAAACTAAGGGCTAAAAAACAATTAACAATTTCGTTTTTGAGTTACAAAGTAAAATAGCATTACTTATTAATTGAACAGGCTAAATATTTATTCACCATTCGTAAGATCTTACAAAGAGCTTTGAAGCAATACCACTTATGCTATATCCAATTTTTAAAGTTTTGAAAATAGATCACCCTAAGAAGTTTGATAGTGAAAAAGTATTTTTTTAACGTAACACTCTGTATATTGCATAAACATTAAAAAATATGTGTTAAGACCTTTAAGAAAATACAACATTTATGTATACCTCTTATAGTTTTGGAAATATGATAATCCAAGTTTGCCCGTCTATATTTTAACCAATTTTAATCGCAAATAACTTTATTGCGATGCGATTTTCGCAAAAAGCATTAGATTTTTTTAGGTCTTTTATCATATTTCGCCATTCGGTTGTGACTTGTGACATTCCATTACCACAAAAACGGTAATTTTCCGATATATTGTGACGTTAGCGTTTGAAATACTACTTGACGTCACTTGGGCCAAATGTACCATATGGAACTATCTATTGGGACAATGAGACCGGTGGACCATCACAACTAACTTTGCATTAAAAACCAACTTAACTTATTGAACTAATTAAATTTAGTACGGGCATATCCCTAGGGATAGCCCGTACGGGACTTAACTCAAACTTTAACTCTTTACTTGACTTTACTAACTCTTTCTTATCTAATAAACAATCAATCCCCGTCTTAAAATTTTGTTCTCTTTAAATATTAAATTTTTCAGTATTTGTTTTGCATTTCTAGGCAACTCCGCTTGTTTAATGTTTTTGTTTTATTATTATAAGAGTAACCTAGAAAATTGTTTGATTTCTACTTTTTAAACCTTGACACTTCACGTATTGTTTTATGTACCAAATTTCCCAATGTTAAGTAACCCAATTAAAATTTAAATTTCCCAAAAATGTATATTTTTAAAATTCCCAAAATGTATTTTTTATACTAGGTGTTCACATATGCCCCTTCCCTGAAAGCGTTGGACCCACAACGCTATTAGAAATAAGCCAAATTTACTTTAAACCCTTTTAAAAAAAATTAGCAATATTATCGAAAAACGATAGTTCCATATAGCTTACAAAAATTTAAAAATCTAACAATATACAAAATACAAAATACAAAAATTTAAAAATCTAACAATATTTTACCTATTATGTAAATTACCGTAAATAACCTTAACTTTTCGAAGTTTTTAAAAATATGAAAAAAGTTTTATCTAAAATTTTTTCAATAAATGTAAACAAAAAAAATGAACAAATAGCCCTTAATCCAAAAAATAATTAATTAACTTGACTTTTTTCTAAAAAATAAAAGATTTGTCATTGATTATAAGAAAAAAGTTAAATTTTTTTCATTGTTAACTGAATAATTTCTAAATTTGGGATTTTCTCCAAGTAGTTTTATTTAAATATAGTTGTAACGGTTAAGATTATTTTTTAGAGAAAAGTGGCCTAAATTTTATACCTCCCATATTAAACACTTTAAATGCATAGTGTTATTGTGCTACATAATATGTACTAAACAAAACATCTGACTTGGTAAATAAAAAATGTTTATTTGAAACTAGCTAGCTCTGCATTATTAGATATGGTCTTGACCTTTCTCGGATATTATATATCATCAAAACAATGACCCTTTCATCACTTAATATTACATATACGGTGGGTTAAAAAAGAGTTATTATCAAATTTTACTTTTAGGCTACTTTTCTCTGCATATTAAATCATTATTTTTATCAATATTATACTTTTTCTAATAAGTAAACAACAAAAAAAATACCATTAATTAAAAAACATTACAGATTTACCTAAACACTATACAAATACCATAATATTCTAGATTGTCCATCTTTTGTTGAATTGTACTGTGTCCACCTTGCCTCCCTGTCCATGTTCTTGATGGTGCGTTCCATTGGCCATTTGTCCCGTACTTCTTCTCCACATACCATTGTCTGCCTTTCATTCCCATTTTCTTCTTCCACATCAGGTTACTGCAACTTCATGCCAATTTCCCCATATCCTGAGCTTTCTCAGGGCCGCTAGATAGTCTTGTACCCCACCATTCAAGACCATACTTCAGAGCTCTTCCCCATACTAGAGCTGCGGCTTCCAGTGCTAATGCAGCCTCATGCTGCTTCTGAACTCCGTCTTCACGACGTACCATACAACTTCGACACAAATAAATATATTTCCATATTCTTCTTTATCACTTCTGGCTAACACCATTTAGCCATATTTGAAAACTGAAGATATACCTTATCTTCCTTTTCTTGTAGCTACGCTGCTACCTCCTTGCAGCTACGCTACGCAACATATTTTTCCCCATCTTCGTCCTTTCACACACATTTCTTCTCCGGGGAACGGGACGCCTTTACCATATATATGGTATTTTCTTCCACAAATAAACTGAGGGGTAGGAAGGGCGTACCATAAGCGACTTTTCCTATCGCTTCACAAAGGGCACTGGAACTGGGGCGGGCACAGCTTACCATAACCGACGTTTCACAAAGGTCACTGGGAACGGGGGCGCCTCCACCATATGTGACGTTTACAATTTTGAAATACATATAGGGCCACTTTACGTCACTTGGGCCAAATGTACCATATGGAACTATCTATTGGGACAATGAGACCGGTGGACCATCACAACTAACTTTGCATTAAAAACCAACTTAACTTATTGAACTAATTAAATTTAGTACGGGCATATCCCTAGGGATAGCCCGTACGGGGCTTAACTCAAACTTTAACTCTTTACTTGACTTTACTAACTCTTTCTTATCTAATAAACAATCAATCCCCGTCTTAAAATTTTGTTCTCTTTAAATATTAAATTTTTCAGTATTTGTTTTGCATTTCTAGGCAACTCCGCTTGTTTAATGTTTTTGTTTTATTATTATAAGAGTAACCTAGAAAATTGTTTGATTTCTACTTTTTAAACCTTGACACTTCACGTATTGTTTTATGTACCAAATTTCCCAATGTTAAGTAACCCAATTATAATTTAAATTTCCCAAAAATGTATATTTTTAAAATTCCCAAAATGTATACTTTTTATACTAGGTGTTCACAATATTTCTAATGAAACGCCAAGTAATTGTTTCTATATTCTTAAAATTCATTCATCCCCCTTTAAAAAAATGCACCTAAGCCATGGTTACTTTCAAAATAAATGGATTTATTGATCTCTAAAAATTAACTGCATGGCATGTAGAAGTAAGGTACCTAAAGCATATAAGGCCCGGGGTTTAATACGGCCCACATATAAAAACTTGCAGCAAAATATATGGGTTCAGGTTTAAACGTTACCCATACATGCGTAAGAGCAATAAATATCACGGGAAGTAAGCGGACGCTGCTACTGAATTTGTGACAGAGTGCTGAATCATCATAGGAATTTATAATTATTGCCAGAAGAAAACTATAAGTATTCGGATTTTATTATTATTTTTTTTGGAAATAAGCTAATATTTTTTCGTGAATTTTTCGTTATCACTTTTTAAAACTTTTTTTGGAAGAAAAAAGTTATGTTGTTGTAAATTGCTGTTATTTTAAAATTGTGGCCAACGGCGAATAAGGCCCACTGGAGTAGGTCATAGCTAATAGAAAGTAATAAAAGAAAACTTGTGTGCTGCTTGGGTAGCTGATGAACATATTAAGACTAGTGGCTTAAGAAAGTGTAGAGCAAAGGAATATAGGCCTTACTTTTAAGAGCTATGTATTTCCGACTTGGAACTATGCTTTGATAAAACATGAGCCCAGGAGAAAGGCAACTACTTATAACTAATAAACCAAAAATTTAAATAAGAAATATTAAAAGTTTCTTTAAATATTTTCTTTAAAACAAAAAAAATATTTTGGTGCTTTATTTTACTATGATGCTTTAATGAGGCCCCTAAAAACAAGGGTTTTTAATAATTTTTATAGTTGGTTCCATATTTATTTTTGTAATTTTATTTATATTTTATTTTTTCAATAAATAAGCCATAATCTGAACACAATTTTGCCTAAATTTCTTAAATAATTTGAGTTTTTTTACATTTAACGTTAGGTGGGCCTTATATACCACAGGTACCTTATTATTGAGCATTGAACATTTGCTGCATACGAAGTTACAAAAAAGGGTTATCAAGCTATAACATATTCCATTACAAGTGTGGAAACTGACTAAATTCACACGAGTGGAAATATTATTGCACGAGGCATCAGCCGAGTGCGACAAACCCACGACTGTAAGAAAGTAATTTTCACATACGTTATGTATACCATTTTTTATGGCCACAAAAAAATCGTTTGTCGTTACAGAAAGAATAGGAAAACATCTGCTGCCCGCGGAGGTCTTTCCTTCCCCCAAATCTTCAAGTATTTAAGTACCGTGTCAACAAACTCCCTCTTACCTCGCTTAAGACACCCACGGTACGTTAGTATTTAGGCTTTTAGCCTTTGTGGTTTGTCCAAAGATAAAAAAAAAATCTGATAACCTTGCAACACTAGGGTGCGATATACACTTTTTCTTACTGCGGTATACTATACTGTTTGTCAATATTTTTATATTAAACACTACCAACTAAGTAGTTTTTATAACCTTTATCATGTTAGAATTTAGATAGGTCCATACTTAAAACATATTGCATTGATTTTTCAAAGTAATTCCAATTAACAGCCTGATAACCATGGGCGTAGCCAGGATTTTGTTTAGGGGGCGGGCAAAAAAAAACGAATAATTTTCGGTTTCTCAAAGGTGGTGCGCAGGTGGTTGCAGTGGTTACGCCAGGGGTTGAGGGTGGGCCGCCCCCCTCTAATAATGCCTGTTCGCCCCTAAAGCTAAATCGTAAGAAGCACAGTAAATCCGAAAACATATGAGTCTTTTTTGTTCTTTAAAATTATTGCGGGTCACAAAATAACATTACAGAATAATTATTTTGACATGAGGACCTTATTAAAATTTTATTGTAGAGAGTTTGACTTATTAGCATATCCTTAAAGAACATTTTTATTTCAAACCCTTTAGTACCACAAAAGCGGCATTTCAGAAAAGGTTCTTTTTCAAAAAGCATTTAATAAAATAATTTTACATAATATATCATCTGTTAAATAGATCATAATATTGATTTACGACATTACTATATTTTATTAAAAAACCAAAATTGTTTGAAGTTTTAAAAAATGTTCTTTCTTAGAATACATACATTTTAATTGTATTGATCGCTGCGGAGATTTTAAATTTACATATACGTTAAACATCTACAAAAAAATATTAATTTTGCCCATAGATGCCGGCACCTGGCTACGCCCATGCTGATAACTCCAAATTTATTTTAAATGAAAATTTGACAGCGATGACAATTTTGCAACACTCGTGTGAAATAGGTCATTTTCTATGCATGACAACGGTGTGCTCTTTGCTAGTTTCACTCGTAGTCGTAGAAAAATACTCATAATTGCCTTGCAGTCAATTTTTTAGGGACCAAACAATCCATTATTTAAAAAAATAACCATATATTTGTTTTAAAAAGTATTATTAGTTAGTTACATCTTTAAAATATCTTTTTAATAGTGATACAATATGCAGGGTGTTTCATTTTAAAAGTGGAATTTTACCATCAAACTCCCAAGGATAGCCATATTACCAGAACTATTAAAAATTTGTTATAATACATGTAGTAAGTATTTTTTAACTCTTTGAAAGATCATACAAATAATGATAAAATCTATAGGATGTTTCATTTTAAAAATGTCATATTAACCCTTAACTAAAAAAGAATATTGATTGTTTTTCCTCAACTTTAATCCTATAGGGCGTATTTGCATCGTTAAATAATGATGATAATGATTAGTAATTACATAAAATTGATTTGGATGACCCAGTTTATTTAACCTAACATTTAAAATGTTACGTGATTGGGGATGTAAAATTACCGGTAATTTAAAAATCGGTAATATTACCGGTTGATAGTTTATTTAAAAAAAAAACAGTTTATTAAATAATACAATTTCCTTGTAATTTCAAAACTGTAAAAACATTACAAAAAATAACAAGAACTTTTTTAAACTAGTCGGAGTCTACTACGGACTACATAATAGAGTAGATAACGGTAAATGATCCTCATCATCGTCATCTGATTTTTTTCTTTTTCGTTAATTGAGTTAAGTCTACAACTTCCAAACTGATATCTTCTTTTTCTCCTTCTTCCCCAGTAGCTTCTACTATTCTTGAATGATCTTCTTTATTTAGTACATTATAATTATGGGCAGCATAAGTTAGTTTTCCGGACTTTTTCACGGTAAGTCTGTTTCTTCTTTGCCGATGAATAAATCCTTTATAATAATAATAATAATAATAATAATAGCTTCATTGCCCAACAAGAATCCATTTACAGAGCAATTTATATAGCAAATTATGAAAATAACAATAATAATACTAATATTATATATAATAATAGAACCAACAAACTATTTAACAAAGAATTTGACAGTATAAATAACATTCAAAAATAAATTCTATTGACCACATTTGACTTTCCTTTTCAGTTCATTTTTAGTACAATTAAAAATATCACAGTCCCTTGAAATCTTATTAAAACTGGCACACATAAAATTGACCGGCGATTTTAGCATTATATTAGTCCTAGCTCTTTCACACATAAAGGTTACAGAGTTTCTAGCGTTCAATCTAGGGACAAAAAAAATAATTTGATTTAGCAGGTCAGGACAATCAACCTCACCGTACAGCAATTTAAACAAAAAGGTCAGGTAAGTACTAAATGTCCTTTCGGTTGCGGCTGTTGACGATGGTAAATTTAAAATGTATATAATCAAATTAACTATTTTAGAACTAAAAACTGCAAAGAACACTTTGAATAACGCCTTGCAGTTTTATAGATGAACTCTGTTGCACTTATTTTAGAACTGGAGGAAATTCCTGCCCACCGAACAGGCCCAGGCATACATTTTTCGCTGGAAATGACGAATTTCTTAACAAAAATATTGTACTGTGCCAGAGCTTCCCTAATAAGTTCTACTTGTAAATTATACTTTGGATGACTCCTTGCAGTTTTATAAAGGGTGTTTCTAAACAAATGCGAAACATTTTAAAAGGTGATTCCGTTTTCCAAATAAAGGGTAGTTTGCTTCATGACCACGGGATCAAAAGATAACAGTTAGGAAGATGGCAGTACAAAAATAGCGAAATAACATTTTTATTTTTTATCCGAAAAACTAAATGCGCTAGGATAATAAAATTGAACAAAAATAATAATATATTGTTACGGACATTAAAAATAAGTGTTAGTTTATAGAATTGTATAAAGTTAGGACCTTTTAATTTAGTCTGATAATTTATTTGAATAATTTACCTTAGATTTTCCAAGTTTTCATCAGTTTCGAAGGTTTCCGAAAACGTCCGAATTATCCATTGAGAACTTTTATGCCATCCTGTACTATGGAATTTTCACGATATTTCTCGAAGATTCTAGATCATTCTTGACTCTTCCACCATACTATAAAAGGGCGACGGGAAACCTCCGATCGATTAGTATAGATTCGACTTTTGTGCTGTAAACTTCAAGACATTGACAAGTGAAGATTTTGTCGTTGTTTGTAACCATAGTTACGTTCCATTGTTAATAAAGGTATAAAAACGAAAGCACGTGTTTTTATACGAGGTGTTTTGGAACATTTGGTGTCAGAAGCGGAACGAAGTCACCCGAAGAAGTGAAGCGGAACGAGATTACCCGAGGAAGCCGAAGTGGTTACGAAGATTGGATGCCAGTAGGAGCAAGAAAGCAGACTGAAGCTATGGAGGAAATATGTGCACTTATGTAACTAATGATAGAAAAACAAGAAGACTTTAAAAACGAAATGAAGTCCAGTTTAGAAGAAATAAAGCTTGAAATTCAAACAAGTCAAGAAGAAATGAAGCAAGAATTAAAAGAGATGTTGGTGAAGATCAGAGAAAATGTAAAAGGGGAATTTTATAACGGTCAGATCAAATGATGTTGCTTGAGTTAAAACTTACCAAAGAGGATGTTAAAGAAGTGGAAGAACAAATGCAGCAGACTGTACAATTGGTTCATAGTCAAGTGCAACTAGTCCAAGATCAAGTTCAACAAGTCAAAGAGCAAATGCAACAGGAAGTTCAACAATTACAGCAGCAAATTAAAAATATTGCCAGTACAGGTGTAGTCTCAGGATGTGGTACTCCAGCAACTGTTATGAAACCACCAACTTTTGACGGAAAGGTACCGTGGGTTACGTACCTTAGACAATTTGAAGCAGCTGCAAACGGCAACAACTGGAGCCCAACAGAAAGAGCACGAGCTCTTGTACTTGCTCTTCGAGGAAAAGCCATGGAGGTGTTAAGAAACATTCCCGAAGAAAAGTTGTCCGATTATGAATTCATTGTCATGTTTCTGAAGATGAGGTACGGCGAAACCCATCTACAAGAAGTCTATAAGGCGCAGCTCCATGGACGAAGACAGAAATACAACGAAAGTCTCCAGGAGTATGAAGCAAATATTGTACATCTAATTAACCTGTCATATCCAGCCTACCCGGAAGAAATAAAACAAGAACTAGCTGTTGGCAGTTTTATTGAAGGTCTACGTGATCCAGATATGAGTCAAGCATTAGAAATGGCCAAACTTAAGAAAATTTCTGAAGCTCTTGCTTACGCACTTCAGTTTGAAACAGCAAAGCGGACATCCAGAACTCAGGCAAGACTTGGAAGAACAAATTATCCACCAAAAGATGGCAATCCAAATAATAATTTGACCAGAGTGATACAGGAGTTGCAAGAAATCATTTGTGGCGGGCAGTGGTGTAGTGGCTAGCGTGTCAGCCTCTTACCGCAGCGATCCGGGTTCGAATCTCGGAGTCGGACATCGGATTTTTAATAGTTCGTCACCTCACAGTTGGCAATGGCAAACCACTGTGTAGTATTCTGCCATTTCTAGGTAGTAGTTATTTAAAAATAACGTCCGTGGTGGCACTACCGCGTTGTCTAAAAGGTGCTGTGAAATGCAACTGCATGTTTCAGTGCTTGGATAACGTTGACGGAACACGACAATATTGGGTTAAACATCCAGTAACCCGGCACTCACGGTACACTGGTATTTAGGCATAAGCCTTCGTGAGATGTCATAAAGATAAAAAAAAAAAAAAAAAAAACTGAAAAAGACAACAGAATTACATTTAGAAGAAGAAATATCATTCGTTGTTGGAAGTGTCGTAAAGAGGGGCATATACAGAGAAATTGCTCCAGTTTTCAGGCCTCTTCCAGTAGTGCAGAAGACTCCCAGTTCAAGTTCAAGGGGCGAGACCTGGCTAAGTGTTACCAAGAACCATCAACAACAACAATAAGGGTATCCCGGTTACAGGACAATGGCTCCAGCTTGGTAGTACCTGGAAATGTATGCGGTCTAGAATGTGAGATGGTACTAGATACTGGTTCTACACATACCATCGTGAGGCCAAACATCATATCCCACTTCAAAATATTCCGACCTGAGAAGAATTATATTTTGGAAACTGCCAATGGTGAAGTCATACCAGTTCAAGGCATACACGAAGCTAGAATTACCCTAGGAACAACAACATTTACACACGTTGTGTTTGTTGCCGATATAATGGACGAAGTTATTCTCGGCCTTGACATTATGAAAAATCAGAAGTTTGTACTAGACCTTCCACAACGGGTACTGAGAACTAACAATGAGGAAATTGTGATGAGATTTCCAAAAGTAATGAAACAACAATTCGAGAAGTGGTACTTGCAGAAAATGTCACATTACCGCCAAGTTCAGAGAGCATAATTCAAGCAAGGTTTGAAGACTCAGAAGAAAGTGAAGACGTTTCGTTATACAATACGAGAAGAATCAAGGGGGTTCACCGAAACTACAGAAGTCATGTAAAGTGGTGACACGACATAATGAAAGAAGTACATCTAAAAATGCTAAGCCGCTATTAAGACCGTGAAGATACTTGATCGAGACGATCAAAACTTGGGAGGGGGCAATGTTACGGACATTAAAAATAAGTGTTAGTTTATAGAATTGTATAAAGTTAGGACCTTTTAATTTAGTCTGATAATTTATTTGAATAATTTACCTGAGATTTTCCAAGTTCTTTCATCAGTTTCGAAGGTTTCCGAAAACGTCCGAATTATCCATTGAGAACTTTTTTGCCATCCTGTACTATGGAATTTTCACGATATTTCTCGAAGATTCTAGCTCATTCTTGGCCTTCCACCATACTATAAAAGGGCGACGGGAAACCTCCGATCAATTAGTATAGATCCGACTTTTGTGCTGTAAACTTCAAGACATTGACAAGTGAAGATTTTGTCGTTGTTGTAACCATAGTTACGTTCCATTGTTAATAAAGGTATAAAAACGAAAGCACGTGTTTTTATACGAGGTGTTTTGGAACAATATTAAAAATCCACTTGCTCAATATTTTTGCACTTTGTTACAATCAAAGTGGTGGAAAAAGACTACTTCTATCGTTCTTTCCAACCAAATTTAAACAGGGACACTTATGCAACCACCTCGAAACATATAAATATAAGTAGCCTGATGTATTTAGAAACTTTTTTAATTCTTTTTATTTTATTTTTTCGTTAAACCCACCGATTTAAAATAAAAAAATAAAATCATAACGTGTCAGGAGAGGGAAATTTATTTTATAAAAAAATCTGTTGTTTGCTGTCATCTATTAAGAAATTTCTTATATTTTTTGACATTACTCTGTAGTTTAAAAATAATGATCGTTTTTGTTTTAAGAATTTTTTTTTTCATTTTTCTTCCATATCTTAAAAATGGTTGACTTTTCACCCCATGTTTTTAAGGCAAATGACACTTTTTTTTAACAAGGAATCACCTCTTACAATTTTTTGCATTTGTTTAGAAACACCCTTTAGATAAACTCCATTGCAATTAAATTTTCAGCTTTAATTAAATTTTTGACGCGTTGATTTAGTTAGAGTATAGAGACGAAAAAGAAACAATATTTCCAATGTTACCGATCTTACGGTATAGGCAAAGACGAAATTTTGTAAAACAAAACAGATTGTCTAGGTTGGCTCTTTGTGTATAACTAATATATGTTAATTAACAGATTTCGATGTGTAATTAGGACCAAGTTTGTAAAAAACAAACATAAATATTTAAAAGCTCCTGCAATAACTTTCTTTATAAAGTACCGCACCTGCTAACAGTTATGTTTATGTTGTTCTTATCAAAAACAAACATTTCCAGCAAACATGCTTTAAAGGCAAGTTAATATTATTTTAAACGCACCAAAAGAGTACTGTATTGGATACATTGTAGGCAACAAAATTATCCCTAAAATGAACTAATACTACTTTGTTTTATTGTCATTAAAATAATATAAACTGTTACTTAGTAGTATTCCCGTTCCCGCATAGGTACTTGTTAACTAAACTGTTATTTGGCAATTTGACAATACGGGGTTAGTGTACAAAACCGGAATGGTGGATTATTTTATCAACCATCAAATATTAATAAACCAAATTTTGTGCAAAGGGCTAACTGAACATGACGAGTTTAAAATTTATATTCTCAAGGTTGCCAAATTTATACTTTTCTCTCTAAGTTGGTGAATTTTAAAATTTTAAATGGAATACCCTTATCTTTATTTTAGTATAAAAATTAATGTAGGAGCTTGCTGAGATGATTGGCCATTTCGCTTGTTTTCTACGAACCCAGTATTTTAAATAAAGTACTGGATACCACTTTGTTAATGGCTTTAATGCTAGTCAATAACCCAGCTCCCCTCCCCTCCCTTACATACATATGCTTTTCAGGGCTTTGTCGGATATCAAGCTTTATAGCTTCAAGAAATTCCTAACAAATGTATAATTCGAAGCTATGATTGTCAGCTGTCAAACCAAAAACTGCTACTGGTTTTGCGTATAACCTTCATTGTCAAAAGTGACTCTTACCGTAGCGCACACATCCATTTTCCGCCATTTGAGAAACTTCATCACCAAACGGAAGAACATCCGCCTATAGAAATCCTCACTCACAGCGCTTAGCTCCAGAAGAAAGATGACTTTAATTAAGCGTGAATCTTTTCTGAATCCCCGAGGGTAAAAACGCCCGTACAGCTCTTTCAGCCGCCACACTCGGGAAAGCTATGTAGCTCTCTACGAAACGTTTGCACTACTTAAAGGTCCAAGAAAGAGGTTAAAGAAAGTAGGTAAAGAAAGTTTTAGGTAACTAGGATTAACTCTTGAATGGTTGGTGATATAAACGAGCTATAAATAGCAACAGATGATATAGATCATTTTCCATATAATCTGTTAGAGTAAAACATCTCAATTTGTTAGTAAATCGACTTACTGGAATTAAAATTGCACGGAAGAGATTAATCGCAGCTGTGATATTGTATATAAATACAAAAAAAACTTATTCTCGAATGGTCAATGTTATCCATTTAGAACTTAATATATATTTTTAATAGCACCATAAAATTAAATCAGTTTTCTTTTTTTCTGGTAAAGTTAATTATCTTGAGTTTACTTTAATTAAAAAAGGTATTTGACCCATAATAGTAAATAAAAGAACTAACAGTATTTTTAAGGGAAAATATACAAAGAAGTGTATATCCTTACAACCTAATACATTTAATGCCATTATTTATATTATTAGGTAAATGTGTTGATTAAAAATAATTAAAAAACTTATTTATTATAGTCTAAGATAAAAATACGAAGCGACGCCGACGTTCTGTTTAAATACAATCTTTGGTATAAAACAGTGATTATCCATTAAACAGTCCAATGAAGGTCGCGTCCCATTCGGATCAAGTTACAAATATTGCTAGGTTTTTAAAAAATAACAATAGCTAAAGTGTCACTTTATTTTTATTTTTTTTAAATGGTAATGGTAGAACTACTGCATTTAATAATAAGGTCCAGTTCCAACATAAAACACTATAATGATGGTTTAGGACTTTGGGAGACTAAAATAATTCAATTAAATTAAGGTCTTACTGTCAATTTTAAGCCTTATACATTTTGATTTATACTGAATTGTTATGGTTTGTAATGGTATAAACAAAGTAATTTTTACCTTGTTTAAACGGCCCATTTTATAGTTTGCAGATGTTAGGTATGCGATGTAAAAATATGTTTTACCAAAAAAAAAATTATGCATTAAGGTATCACAATAAATATTTGTAATTATTATTTATGGCCTATATTTTAAATTGTAAGGTTACTGAGCTAAGCTCATATTTTAACTTCTTTTGCATTGTTTGCAAGGATTTTTCAAGCAAGAACAAACAGATTCATTTTTAAAAAATTTTAAACCGTACTTTTCGAGAAATCAATTCCGGCAGTTCCCGGTGGGACACCCTGTACAGGGCTGTACAGGGTGCAAGAAAATAGGAAATTTGTTTCAAATATAATTATGCCTAAAAATGCTTTCTTCCCGAGATACAGGGTATTAAAGTTTTAAGAAAAATATGCCTTTTTATCATAACTTTTTTACCACTCCAGATATTTTCACAAAACTTGGTACACTTCTATTTTAAATATTTTAAAACTAATATTTATTTAAATAAAAAGCAGTAGCGTCTATTTTTTCATCAAACAAATTTAATACAAATCTTGTTCGGACGCCTAGTAAAATTTTACGGCAAAACATGTAAAGTAATGGTCAAACGAATAACTGAAGTGGTAGAAAAGTTATGTTAAAAAAGAGATTTTTTCTTAAAACTTTAACATCCTGTATCTTGGTATTTTTGGTATAATTTCATTTGAAAATTTTTCTTATTATCTTGCATTTTATTCAGTGTTAAAAGAAAAGTACCAACTTTAAAATAACCCTGTATATATTTTTAACCCTATTCCGCCAACTAAAAACTTGCAGTCAATATGCTAAGTATTTAAACGCCTTTTTAGTTACATTTTTAAGTTATACAGAAACCCCAAAATTCAAAAGACGTAATTACGGTAGCGATGTATACACGCATTAATGATATTTTCTTAACCATTTACGTTATCATATTATATTTTTTGACCATGACAAAACCATATAAGATTTATTTTTATAATTATCAATATTTATAGTGATGTAGCCGCTACTGATCCTGTACCTCCCGATTCTCCGCATGTTTTTTTTGTTTTTCAATTTTAATTTAACTAAAAAACCGCATTAAAATTGCAGATCTATCAGATAAAAAACATCATTGTCCTTTTATGAAAGATCGCGACAAAATTAAAATACAATTCTGTATAATGTGTGCGCCTTTCTGGGTGGATGCAGTTTTGCGTTAGGTCCATATCATAGCCGACTCGTTCAAGTATTTTTTATGTGGATACAATAAAACAATTTTTCCTTATTGTAATTGAGTCCACTACATCCAAAATATAATGAAATATAATGGTTTTAATAAAAATGTTCCAAACACTTCTGCTTTAACAAATGAAAAAATCTTATATTAATGCTTTAGCCCCTGAGCTGGTAATGAAATGGAGTTCATGATAAGAACACTTTTAAAACCTTTTTAGGAATGTTGCTTTTGACAAATCTACCACGAATATTTATAGCACCATATATGGAAGTGGCGATTTAACCCAGCCTGTCAATATCATATGTTTCGGGTGTCGGACTGGGCGAACGCCTCACTTTTCTACATGCAGTTTTTAAACATTTTGCCAAACATGATAAGGTTACAATCATAAGAATCAAACACATGTTTCGGATATCCGACTAGGCGGGTTACGTAACTGTAATCCTAACGATTTTTGACACAATGTTTAAAAATTGCGTGTAAAATATTGAGGTAAACTGGCCCGACAAAAAAGGTACGCGTTCGCTCAGTCTGAGAACCGAAACATTTGACATTGACAGGTTGGGTTAAGGTGCCGCTATTCATATATGGCGGTATGAATGTTTGTGGTAGACTCGTCAAACGGAACCTCCTAAATAGGTTTTAAAAGTGTTCTTATTATGAAGTCAATTTCATTACTGGCCCAGGGACTACTTTAACAGGCAAAATTTTCTACTCATTATCTACAATAAAATGTATATTTTTAGTACCAGAGCCCAAGCATTTACAGGGTATGCCGAAAAAAGAATTCTGCTTTAGAGTATGTGTAAATGTAGCATTAAAAAAATTAAATGTTAAATAGAAAAACTATTAGGAATCTAAAGTTATGTCTAAATACTTTTGGAATTACCTATTCTTCATTGTAAGAATTTTAGGAAATTATTAATAGAATGTTTGTAAAATTCTATGACCTTGTTTAATATTCTTCCAACAAACTTGAAGTTGGCGGTTAGCTAAATAAATATAAATCCAGTTTATTTTAACAAATACGATATACTTTACCACAATTTATTTAAAAATAATTTAGTAGCAGCTTCTTTTTATGTTTTATATTAAAATAACAAAATTTTGCATTGTTATTTAAATTTCAAAAAAAAAAATCAATAATTACAGAAGGCCACTTGGCAACTTCTTGCTAAAGATTTATTAGGAGTTGTTCAGTTGGTTGCCGTAATATATGATTACGATACTATTTAATAATGTCAATCAGTCCGCACAGGTGTTTCTCCCATACCGATATTTTCCAACAGTTGTTTGAAAGTGACAACAAGGGACTTGTTGTCAAACCCTTTCATTTAATACCCATATTGAGGTAGTTGTGGAAAAAATATGTAGTACGCCATTTTGTGGCAGAGGCTAACTTAGATTTTAATTTTTTTATAGTGAGCTCAATTCTACCAATCAAGCCCTTTCATTTGATAGGTACCCATATGGAGGTTGTAGTGAAGTAATATTTAATCCGCTATTTTGTATCTTGGATTTACAATACCAAAGAATATATTATATCGTATTGTCATCAAGATTAAGAGTATGTATCAAATTTTAGATCGATCGACCGTCAGGAAGGGGGTCAAATTCAATTTACTTAAATTGGCCCAAACAAATAAATAAACAGGTCAAGCTAAGTAAAACCGTTTAAAAAAATAAAAATCCTACGTTAAATTGTTTAAAAAATATTGAAATAACGTCCTATATTAGTACGTAATTTCCGAGGAAAGCCACTGGCAATGCACCAATCGGTGCATATATTGGCGGCACTGCTACATATTTGGCTCAAGCTATTAGCAGATTCCATCGCATTGTTTCTCGATTAACATTCAGCACGCGTTTACCTTCCAGGAGTGTGTTCCGGGAATTTGCAAATTTATGCCGAAAACTAAAATCGAGTTTACCGCAAAAATTGTTGAAATTTTTGGAAAGCTATAGTATACGAATTGAAAACAAATAAATTGTCATCGACCCAATATAAATTGTCTGTTTTATTGTTAGATTTCTAATAAACATAATGTAGGTCGAGACTTAATTGGATTCCAAAGAGGTGGCATGACATTTTTTGAATTTCTTTTAAATACTTGATGGTCTGATTACATTTTTTGTTTCTGCAGACCAAATATTCTCACAATTTTTAGACTTGATTGCAAACCGAATCCAAAAGTGCATTGAAATAAAAATATAATTTTAAATAAATTCTTAAAGTAAGAAATATTTTATAGAGTACGAAAAAAAAATGAATTCTTTAAAATTCAGTTGAATATTTTTGTCTTAATTTTTTTTATACTATTTAAATAAGCTTAGCTTTTAGGCACGAAATAAAACGTATAATGACAGTATCTATTCGTTTTGGTGCGTCGAGTGCTTGAAAGATTTTTTAGTAAAAAATAATCACTCAAAACAACAAAATTTCAACAAATATACAAATTTTAATGCCCACTTTATGTGACTTGCTATTTATTTTTTTATACTAGTTTAAAAAAATGTAAAGACCAAAACCTAAACTTCTTATAGGTAGATATAATAAATTGTGGGAAACAGAGAAGACTTTGTATTTCGTGCAAATTTTTTTAATTCTAAAATAGTGTAGCAAAGCGCTTTTGGCCCATGGCCATCATCAGTGCTAACTTGTCAGGTTATGCACAAGAGAAAATAATCTTTGGACGACATAACAGGCTTTCGACAATACAATCGTTACAAGCCTGTTACGTCGTTCAAAGTTTATTTTCTCTTGTACATAACCTGACAAGTTAGCACTGATGATGGCCATAGGCCAAAATCGCTGTGCTTTAGAATTAAAAAAGTTGCACAATACAAAGTCTCCTTTGTTTCCCTGTCTCCCTACGTGCAATGGCTGATCTTTACCCACCTCACTTACCATCAATCGTATTTTTGGAAATTAAAATACTATAGTTAATGATAAAAACTCGTAAAAACCTTTAAATAAATAGTTAAAAGATAGTTTTTGAGAGTAATGTACTGCATCAACCTTCAAACACGCGCACATGTTTTAGTAGTGCATAGCGAATAGTACTAATTAAATATCTGCCAAGAAATGCAAATGCAATTATTATTTTTGTGTTAACATGAAATGATGTAAGAAAGTTAGTGACCATATCCGGCGCTACTAAAAATATGTTTATAGTAATATTCTTATGAAATTTGTGTTGCCTATGACAAAACAAAATACTTACCGGATTAAATAATTTTAAAACATGCTACTTAAGGACGTTTCCAAAAAAACACTTTTCTTAGGATTTTTTAAAACTTTGAATACACATACTTATAAGTGTCCTCTATAAATTGAATTTTTATAAATAGGCCTTGCGGGACTAAACTTCGAGATATAAGCTTTTAAAATTTGCAGCCGTTCCTGAATTATCCGGAAAAAAACCGAAATATTACAAAACAGTTTTTGTTTTTTTCAGTTTATTTGAAGAGATATTTTAAAACAAATAACACATTACCATTGCCTCTTTTTCTGTTCTATAAAAATGTCATTAAATTTAAGATCCGACGTTTCTTTTTTGAGCCACCACACATCATTACCTTTATTTTTTTAAATGGGCGAAATATTTGGTTTTTTTTGGTGTTTAATAAACTTGTATTTTAATACTCAATTCGACGACATATCACACTTTAAATGTATGCGACGTTTTGAACCGAAAAACTTTTTTTTGCTCTTCAACTTTTTGTAGGAAAATAATTAAAAGCTATGCAAAGAATAACAGTTTGTAGTAGGTAAGGACGTTATTTTTTGTTGCTCTTTAACTTTTTTGGGTAATTTAAGAATTTAAGGGGCCCGTAACTTTTATTTGTACCGGGGCCCGACACGGCTTTCGGAGGACCTGGTACCCAATTTGACCAATCTTGTATCTTTTACAGTTCCCGAGATCCTAATGGTGCTCTCGAAATTGTTTTAGTTATTTTTAGTATTTTTGACTAATTCCGTATATCATTAGACTTTTAATAAAATAAACTACTACACAGTTACAGTTTAAGGTCGTGAATCACCTTCTATAAGCAAAAAAATGTAGACAAATTGGAAATTACAAATTTCCCAATTTGTTGCACACTTAATGGACTACAGTGCATGCCTACATAATGTTATTTAAGTAAAGGTATTTAATTTAACATATACCTAATTTATTGGGTAAATTTAAGAGTCTATATATAAACGTTATTTTTTAGTATTTGTTATTGTTATTATATAATTGCTGAAAAAAATATAAACCTAATATTTATTTAAAAAAATCATTTTTGCTTTGTGCTTTTTATTTTTTTCTCTAAAAAAATAAAGGGCAAAAAACTACGTTTTTATGTGCTTAATCTAAAGAATTTATAAAAATTGCTTAAAAGTCAGTGGCGTACACTTTTTTTTGGTAAAATTATTCCTCCAGACGCCGCGCCGCTCGATTCGCCACTTTATTTAACATTAATTATATTAGTGCTAAATTAGCCCCACTCAATAATCTAAATAATGTTGCTAAATCCCAACAAAAATGGGTTTATAATATTTAAGATGTTTATAATATTTAAGATGTTATAAGAATTGTTTATACAGGGTGTCCGGAAAGGTGAAGTCAAAAATAAAAGAGGTGATAGAGTGAGCCGGAATAATGGTAGTACTTCATATAAAAAAAGTTCTGTCGCGCTTCGTTAGGAAGATATTGACCTTTAAAGTTGGTATAAAAAACATTATTTCAATTATACCTTTTGAACTGTTGCCATAGTACCAATGATATTTAAGCTACTTAATAACCTCATAGTAATGCATCTTTTGATAGGTAAACGGCTGTTCAGTAAGTCGGAATTATACAGGGTGCGACGATTGTTTTTAATTTAATGTATGTATTTTTAACACTGGTGTCAAATTCGACATTTTACTTTGACCGCTTATCTCCTTTATCATTTTTGTACAAAAAGGTATACTTTATTTAAATCGATATCTTAGACCGTTTTCATAAAATCGCATTTTAAGTCCAGACATACCAGCATTTTGTAAGTAATAAAAAATCTATTTTTCCAAGAAAAATTTTAAAATATCATAAAATTCTTAAAAACAGTTTTTAAGTGTATTATAAAGTTTAAGAAGCTTACAAACACTGTTCTTCATAATTTTATCACGTTTTAATAATTTTATCATAAAAACGGAATTTTTTTATTGCATACAAAATGCTGGTATGTCTGAATTTAAAATGCGATTTTATGAAAAAGGGTTCAAGATATCGATTCAAATGAAGTAAAGCTGTTTTTTACAAAATATGAAAGAAATTAAACGGTCAAAGCAAAATGTAGAATTTGTTACCAGTGTTAAAATGGCATATATGAAAAAATCGTCGCACCCTGTATAATTCCGACTTACCGAACAGCCGTTTACCTATGGAAAGAAGCATTATTATGAGGTTATTTAGTAGCTCAAATATCATTGGTGCTGTGGCAACAGTTTAAAAATTTTAACTAAAATAAGTTTTTTTATTCCAACTTTAAACGATAGAACCTTTTTATATATAAAGTACAAACATTATTTTGACTCACTCTATCACCCCTATCATTTTTGACCCCACCTTTCCGGACATCCTGTATTTTATGTCTTAAAGTACTCAAAGAATCATATGTTAAAATTTATACCTACTTAAAAACATCCTGTGATAAATATAAAGAAATTCTATTTTTTTAGTTTATTAAAAATACCTATTTTCAATAATAAATCATTTGAAACTTTTTCTTTCGCATTGAAATAAAGTAAAGTATATTTTTGTTTTAAGGGCTCTAAAATTGTATTTTAATAAAGGGTGGTCCAACCAAAACGCACGATGTTAAATTTTTTATTATGATAGAAGCATCTATAATAAGTGAAAAATAAAATATTGGCCAAATGCTCGCCACGGCTTCGGTGGCATACCTCTCCGACGATCCCTATTTTTAATGACCGACATATAATTGAGTTTCAATGTCGTTTATACGCGGAATTATCTCATTCTTCGGGGATTCATTAACAGCAGAATTGCCGAATTTGGACAAATTAGATTCCAAGGGTAATTGTTGAAAAGCCGATGCATCCACAAAAAGTGATTGTTTGGTGCGTTTAATGGGCTGCCGGCGTCATCGGGCCGTTCATCTTCAAAAATGAGGTGAGCAAAGAGGTTACCGTGTTTCTTGTGGCCAGAAATTGAGAATATGGATCTGGACAATATGTGGTTTTAACAAGATGGTACCACATGCCACACAGACAACGAAACAATGGCTATTTTACTCGAGAAATTCAAATCAGCTCGTGTTATCTCATGTCGTGGCGATGTTAATTTTCCACCATGATTATGTGTTTTTATACCTTTAAACTTATTTCTTTGGGAATATTAAAAAAGCATACGTCAATAGGCCAAAAACAATTCAAGACCAGACAGACATTAATCTTCAATTATGTCTCATCGGATATAGGTTTGTCACCGAAGCCATGGCGAGCATTTGGCTGATATTTTGTTTCACACCTAATTGTCATACGTCCCTCTATCATAATAAAATATAATAAGAGAATTCTTTAAAAACTTTTTGTTTTATTTACAATAAACACCGTGCGTTTTAGTTGGACCACCCTTAATAATAACAATGAAGTAATATTATTAGCAACGAAAATTTTAAATGTTGCTTTAAGTTAACATTTAATATTTTAATTTATTTTTACAATTTGTGTTTTATTCGTAAGATATTAATTTAAACCTGTTTTACTTTTACGTTCATAAAGGTTTGGTTTTTTCGAGTCCTGCATTTAATATTTTACTTTTTTACTCGACTTTAAATTTTTTACAGTTTCGGACTCTCAGTATAGCACTCAGTATACATAACCTAATAACAAACCAGGCAGATGTTTAAAAGCGTTATCTGAAATTGGGATCCTTTACTCTGAAGTGAAGTGGAATTGTTTAAGTGGACGGAGTTATTAATCAAGTGTTAAATTTATTTTATTTTTATATTAGGTGAGGAAGTATAGGCTAAGTGGAATAACAAGGCAATTAAGGTACGCATTAAATTATGATCTGAGGAGCCTAGTCTTAAAATGTGCTGTATCCATTTTTTTATAAAAATGAGATGGATAAGACTAATGAATCATCAATTGTATATTTTAGCCTTAATTAAGAAAAAAATTCCATTTCACACTAAAGCAGTTAATCCTTAATGTATTTTGCCACAGAAAATTGTGATAAGGTTCACAATCTCATGGTTCATGGTTCACAATGAATTATTATTTATTAGGTGAAAATACATAGACAACCAGATATCACATCCCTAAGTCGAATATTTTTTAGTATCTAGTAATAGAAATAAAATTTAAGAGAAATACTAAATTACACATACATATAATAATATGTATAAAACCAATTGTTTCTAGTACTATTTTAGAGCTTTTTAGGAACAAAAATAGCCTAAAGCTACGGTTTCCAGGACTGTCGGTCAGCGGAAACCGACGCGATTTACATTCGCCCAAATCAAATACTCACTTAAATGTAGCTTCATTTAAAAGTGAATATTTAAGTTGGGCGTCGGTTTTCGCCGACCAACGGTCCTAGGAAACCGTACCTTTATTAAATCTTCAAATATGATTGTAAAAAAAACTATTTATAAAGCAGAGCTAGATATTAAAAATGTTTGAGTATTTAACTCTTACAACTTTTGTAAAGCTAAGTTCCTATAAGCATTCCTAAATTTTTTAGTACTTTTAGTTACTTTTTCAAATTTTGTATCAGTTTCAATACAGAATCGGATCTTAATGTGTGCTCCCAATATTTGTTGAGATGTTAATATTGTTGAAAAACCTATTGGGGTACGCAGAACCTGATATTTGTTTTTTTTGGGGGGCAATAGCCACAAACATATAAACATGCTGACATAACAAAAATAAAAGGACTCTACGTAAGTACAGAAAGGTTTAACCATGTTTGCCACAACCAAAAAAAAGGCTTTACGTAGGCGCCATTTCCACAGACTACCTCTTATAGAGGTTTTTTAGCTCCTCGGAGAGAGGGGGCACAGATCTCCTCCTGCGAGCGGCTCAGCTTAAAAATTCATGTATTAATTCACACAATGTTTTAAAAAGTTTATGTATAACATTCCAATTAAATCAAATAAATTAATTTATCAAATAAATTATTTTCACATCAGTAACAGAAAATTATTTATTGCTGATTTCTCAAAACTGTATTGAATCTCAGTTTCCTGATGTTTATAGTATTATGCCAAATGTTTGTTTACGTTAAACTTTTTCTATTAAATCATTAAAATCCTTTTGGCATTCAACAGTATTATATTTCTGAAAATATTTATTGTTAGTTCTATTTTGAAAGCTTTATTTCTTAATTGGACAATTGGGTTTTTCAATAATATTATGAAAGTAAAATATTAAAAATTATTGCTTTATTTAACTTATCTCAAATACATCACCATTAGAAACTCTAGTATAGTCCTACTAATTAAAAAAAATATATGTAATACAAACATTCTTGAGAAAATATATAGTATAAAAAAATATCAATGTCTTGAAAAAATGGTTCTTGTAATAATTCTCTGTAACTTCAGTACTAATAACTACTCAATTTAACTATAAACACTATATAAAAGTTCAATGACTAAAAAGCAAAAAATAACACCAAAACCGCGAAAAAAGCTTCCATAGTTCGCTTGTAAACAAAGAATTACGGAAAAAGATTACGTCACAGAATTTAGTGATTATAGGCTTAAATGGGATCGAGCGCTCCTAATTAAAAAGTTTATTTCCTTGGGGTGTAGCCAGGTATTGGCAGGGGGGCAGCTGCCTCCTCAAGCCATGAGAAAAATTTGTAATTTTTTTTTAGTTACTTAATTTATACGAAAAGTTAAAGACTCTGCAACGATAAATACAATAAAAATATATGTGTAACGAGGTTGGCTCGTTAGTATAAACTTAAAGAGTATTTAATTCCTAACAATTTAGTATCACTTAGGTTGTATTTTTTTTCTACAAACCATTTAATAAATTAATAATGTCCTAAATCGATATTATGCTTAAAACCTCTCCTGAAATACTGCTTCTGTGGTACTAAATTGTTTAGAATAAAATGTTCTTTCAGAATATGCTAACGAGCCACCCTCGTTCCGTTAAAACGAGACGTTGTGACCCCAAAATAGATGTTTCAAAACGTTTTATGATTTTACACCACCTGGAGAAAGGAGTTAAAACTAAAGAAAAATATCAAGGTATAATACCTTCAAAAACACCCGGTATATTAAAGGTTTTACTTGCCGGCCCCACTTAAAGAAAATCCTGGCCTACGCCCATGGCTTAAGCACTCTTTTTTACCTAATTTTTTAAATTTTACATATATTTTTTTATTATTATTTTATTACTTTAATACATACATAAACTTAAGCAATAATTGCTTACGACAAACAATGAAAGTAAAAATATTTTACTTTGTTTTTCATTATTAGTCATTGTTTGTTCTTAGCAGTAATTTCCAAAGTTTATGCGTATAGGTTAAGAATCACCCTGTATAACGTGACGCCAATTCGCAAACATCGCGTCGCGTGTATATTCATAATCGTAAATTTTAAAGGAAATAAGAAAATCTTTTTGTTTTTCCTATTATTCGAAATGTTTTTTTATGTGTTGCTTAATAGTTATAATATTAAGACTGGAGGTATTGTATTAGGTTTTCGGGCAACGTTCCTTTATTGTCAAGTTGATGGATGGTGCAAAATTCTCGATTTTAATCAGTTCAGAAGTTACAACGTTTGCGAATTAGGGTAACGATATCTTTAATAAAAGATTTTCTTATAATAGAATCGTTACCGGTAAGGTCAAAATTGTCATATGTCATACCAAAAAATATTCAAAATCACAAAGGAGAACTCAACTCAAAATCATTTTTAATGAAGTTTCCGAATAGGGTAGATATTATTGCATCCTTTTTTACCCACAGTAATTAAAATAATATAACGTTTCTGGTAAGAAATACAAACAATTTTGAGTAAATTAAAATTGGCTTCTATTAATCAGTTCCGCAATCTCTTTCATCCATTTTATATATTTCTGTTACCAGCAATAATCCCGGCCCGGCCACTTAAGTAAATTTGAATAGTGTAGTGTCAGTATGGGTCTGTATTAAAAACGGCGTTCGTTGCTCTAATCTATTGCTTAATATATAGTATATGATATATGCCTAATTTTTACATAAGTCAAAGTTTTCAGTGAAAAAAAAACTTTACGTTTTTAAGACCCTACCATGGGCGGAGATGTCCGATAGATTGGATAACGCCTCCTATCTAGGGTGGACAAGACCTCTCACCAATTTAAATATTTTTTTATAAAGTAAACCATATAACTTGTTATCTAATATTTATTATAAGACTATAGTCATAGAGATTCTTCTAAATAAAAAAATATGGGCATAAAACGAAAAGGTAGAACCCAACATAAAAGGTTCCTTGATAATACGCGATCATAATTATTGTCATGCTCTCTCTGATTTATATATGAAATATTTTCAAACTTGTACACGATCCTGATGATCATGATTTATGTATGAAGTTCACTTTTCAATTCGTAAAATAGACGCAAGGCCAGACGGTTTACAGTTAGGTGCATGGTATTTCAAAAATTTTGGCATTTACATAATTGAATTCAATTATTTATTTATTGCTGTACTAAAAAGTAGCGCGGTTCTCTTAAAGACATTTTATAAATAAAACAGGTAGCTTCTTTGGTCATTTGTTATATTTTATTAGATTTTTATTTTAAGTAAATACTTTGGAAATCTGCTGCTTTATATCCTTATGTAAGGCAGGCATATATTTTTTGTAAATAATTGATTTTTCTAATTTCATATTTTAAACAACACAATTAAGGGGATTACAAAATTAATAATTGAAGCTTACGCTAGGGTTTCCTTGGAGTGTCGCGTCGGTCCGCGGAAAGCTTCGCGACCGACTTACACCCAAATGAAATATTCACTTTTAAATGAAACCACATTCAAGTGAATATTTGGTTTGGGCGAACGTCGCTAGCGTCGGTTTCCGCCGACCGACAGTCCTAAAAACCCTAGCTTTAGATAACTCCAGCAGGTGTCATTTTTACAGACGCATCTAGAGAACATTTTAAGATTCTAGCTTTATTTTTACCGAAAATTTTATGTCCAAAAGTAAAACTGAACTTCGAAAAACCAAAAATTACTTTTTACTGGGACAGAGAATAAATAAGTTTTTTAAAAGCAGTTTTCGTATCGAAACTAAAAATATTGGGCATTTCTCTGAATAAATATATTAAAATAGTAAATTCCTAAAATGAAAAGGAGTTTTGATGATAAATAATTTTCAAAATTACTAATATATTTGTCTCAATTTGGCTAAAAACTACTTATTTAGGGACCTCTAATGCAAAACGCAGTTTTTGATAAAACAAAATTTTAAAAAGCATCTTACTATTTTTACTGCGCTTTTTCTATTTATGTTAAGGAAGTTTTTTATTCGAAAAATATAAAATTTATATACAGTGTGTCCACGGATGGACTTAATTATATCTTTTTTAAATTAAAAAAATACTTCTCATAAAAATTTTTGCTTTGTCGAAAATGCTTAAAGCTATAATAAAAATCGCCGTTGGAAATACAGGGTGGTTTAAAAGAGCAAAAATATAACTTTAAAAAATAAAAACATTCAAAAAACATATTTTGAAACTGAAGTTACAAAAAAACAAATCTTTAAAAAACCATTTTGCGTTAAAAAGAATCGCCTTATAATATACAGGAAGAATTAAAACTGCGAAAATTTTATTTTGGCAAATAAAAAATATATAGGTTATAAATATTTTCTCAACTACTTAATTAAACAGCACAAAAAGGTATTTTTACTTTTTGTTGATTAAATCGTTTTCTTTTGGTTTACTAATTACATACATTTTAACTTAATTTGAAATATGCATATAAAAAGTAAAATTAATTATTGATGAAGAAGAAAACATTTATTTTACACGTAATTTTTTAGTAAGTTTTTTGATTTTTAATTTAGTATTTTTAAAAATATATTTTTCATAATTATATTTTCCTGTTTTGAAGTACCCTGTATATCATACGGCAATTTTAATTAAAACTTTTAGCATTTCAGGCAAAGAATTTTTTTTTTAATGACGAATATCTTTTTTCAATTCGTGACACACTGTATTTATAAATATAATATATTTTAATTAAAAAACATTTTCCAAAAAAATTCTAGGATGGGATTTAATCGTGTTTTATCAAAAAGTGCGTTCTACACCGAAGCTCCTCATTATACTATGATTATAATTTACTTTATTATTTTTGGGCGCCTAAATACTTTTGTGTTATTTAAATTACGGAAAAACCTTTAGAAAATAAATTATATATTACCAAAATACTCGCAGACTATCACAGAGTCATATTCATCCAAATGTATGAAGGATATTCATTCAACGATATTTGTAACTTACTAATACTATTGACAAACATACACCTGAAAAAACCTTGGTTTGCTATTTTTAACGGACCTTAGTCTATTTCTCAACAAATCTCAAAAATATAACGAATATGTGCACCTATAAATGAAACTTCTGGTTGTTTGTCATCAGTGATCCCAATTTTCAAAAGAAGATGTCTATTTTTATGAAACATATATGTCTAAATATTTAATTTGTGGTTCGTTAGATTAAAACAAGACAGTGATTAACACCATTTTTCATTTTTCGAAAAATAGAACAGTATATTTTTAAATGTCTTAGTAGAATAGTAAGTTGTAAATTTTAACCTTTCCCTTCACACTAATGATAAACATAATGTAGTAGTTTTAACAACCTACAGATGGCAACTTAAAGTTTGCTAATTATCTAACACTTTGTGCCACTTAATATCATCTCTTTTTGATGTTTTGATTACTCATACAGAGTCTCTTTTAACTTTAACATTAAAAGGGTTGTTAATTTTAAATTAACATTTATATATACAGGGTTGTGATTTAATAACGGATAAATTCAATAAAAGCGGGGGTATTTCTTTTCGAAAAATCCTCGGACACGTCGATTTTATTTTTGGATCGGGCATATTCTGACTTCAAATGTAGATATACAGGGTGTCGCAAGAACGTTTGACAAGAAAAATATATTTTTTTTCAATGGAACCCCCTGTATATTTTTGCATTTTCGGATTCTCGGGAAAATTCTGGACATGTTTTATGTATAATGTCATATACCTATCTTCAACTGTATACGAAATAATTACGTTTAAATAATAATTTATAACACTTTATTGCAGCATAAATTGATTAATTACATTCCACATTTTTGAAAATTATTTTATCAAATGCTGGAAGTGGCCGCCATTAACAGCATCTCAAATCAGTTTAAACGTTTTATAACCAGTCATTGCAATTACCTATACCCTCTGTTTGTGAATATTTGACATAGACTTCAAATAGGTGTCAATTATTTAAAAGTTTCAAATCTATTGTTAATTGAAAATAATTACAATGCGTTTAACTGAGACTCAGAGAATCGAAATATTAATTATGCTTGGCTGTGATGAGAAAACTAGAACACACAACGAAGTTCGAATTATGTTCAACAATAAACATCCGAACAGAGAACCTGTAAGTCAGTCTACAATCAGTAGAATTGAGGCTAAGTGGAGAGAGACTGGAACTGTTAAGGATATTGGCAGATCAGGAAGGGCCGGCGTTCCAAATAATAAAAACTGGATATCCTGCTTTCATTACATGAAAATCCGAACCTCTCAAGTACTCAGCTCGCTTTGGATAATACGCTTCATAGATCGACTGTAACAAAATTTTTAAAGAAGGAAAATTGGCACCCTTATAAAATGCAATTACTTCAAGAGCTACTAGAAGATGATCCAGATCGCAGAAACGAGTTTTGTGAGACCATGACCGAGATAACTGATAATAACCCTAGACTAGTGAAACAGATATGCTTTTCAGACGAGGCAACTTTTTGTTTAAATGGACAAGTAAATAGGCATAATTTTAGGTACTGGGCACCTGAAAATCCACACTGGTTTTGGGAAAGTCATTCTCAGAATTATCAAAAGGTGAATGTATGGGCAGGGATTATTAATAACAGAGTAATTGGACTATACTTCTTTGAAGGAAATTTGACGGGACAGCGTTATCATGACTTTTTAGTAGACAACTTGATTCCAGCACTTGCGACACTGTATCCTGATGAAAATAACCCTGACGTGCCAAATCAAGAATTATGGTTTCAACAGGATGGGGCGCCTCCCCACTATACTGCTATTGTTAGAAGATTCCTAGATGATGTTTTCCCAAATCGGTGGATAGGCAGACGTGGATCAATAGAGTGGCCACCTAGATCACCCGACCTTAATCCATTGGACTACTTTCTTTGGGGTTATGTCAAAAATGAAGTGTACAAGGATAAGCCACACACTCTTGATATCCTCAAAGAACGCATTCATAATGTAATTAGGAATATTTCTCCAGACACAGTTGAAAATGTACAGCAAGAATTTATCGATCGCCTGGGGTACTGCAGAGCTGTTAATGGCGGCCACTTCCAGCATTTGATAAAATAATTTTCAAAAATGTGGAATGTAATTAATCAATTTATGCTGCAATAAAGTGTTATAAATTATTATTTAAACGTAATTATTTCGTATACAGTTGAAGATAGGTATATGACATTATACATAAAACATGTCCAGAATTTTTCTGAGAATCCGAAAATGCAAAAATATACAGGGGGTTCCATTGAAAAAAATATTTTTCTTGTCAAACGTTCTTGCGACACCTGTATCTACATTTGAAGTCAGAATATGCCTGATCCAAAAATAAAATCGACGTGTCCGAGGATTTTTTCGAAAAGAAATACCCCGCTTTTATTGAATTTATCCGTTATTAAATCACAACCCTGTATATATATATATATATATATATATATATATATATATATATATATATATATATATTGATGTTTCTTCACTCTTTAACATGTGTAATTTTGAATTTAGCAAATTGTAAATAATTATACCCACATTGTTTTTAACATGTTTAAAGTAACAAAATGTGTAACAACTCTTCATTAAACTTCGTAATTTTAAACAGAATCACTGGGGGGTAAAGTAATTGACCCCCTGGAAGGATAAAAAATGTTTTGAGGGTTATTTCAAATGAGATTGTGAAGTAGCGTTTTTAAGTGGGAAGACCATTTTAATGTTTTTTTAGTTGTTTATGGACAATAGGACATATTTTGGTACAAAAAAATACGTTTTTCTAAAGGTGAGAATATTTTTAGACCGTTTTTCGATTTTGACATAAAAAACGAGGTTTAAACATTTTTTTATTCTGCCATACCCCCCTCCAGAAAACAAAATTATCTACGCCACTGAACTGCATTGTGAAATATAATCTGGTAGTTTATACAGGCTGTCCTAAAGTATGTGTGCAAAATCTCGGATTGATATAAAGCACCTGAATATAATATGACAAGTTCTTATAAACCTTTTTTCTAAAGCTTCTTTTTATTAAGATATGTACTCTTAAAGAACGCCGCTGAATCGGTTTTTCTTAAATAACTTTTATAGTACTTGGTATGGTAAAATAGTTTTTTAATATGACAGATATTATTACAGCACTTCTTAAAATGGTGTCTGTCCTCTTAGAACATTTGCATTTATCATGGCGCGGTAGGCGAACTAAGCCTTACACAATAGTGCTAATTATTTTTGCACCTTGTATAATAAAGGAATAAGAGTAGTATTTTTGGATATCCTAAACTTTTAGCTAAAGACGGTATTTGTGTTCGATATCGATAAATTCTAACTTTTTTCGTGAAGTTCCTAAAACACCCTGTATATTTAAAAAAGAAGTTGTAAGGATACGTGGACACGGACAGTTAGTTTTTAGGACATAAAGCAAAAAAATATGGTGTTTGAAAATACGGTGTTTTTACCTAAGCCCGATTTAAACTCCATGCCCTGCGACTTGAATAACCATCATCTCCTTAGAATCGAATAAAAAATAAATCAATATATAGACTACTAAAATATTTAAACTAAATTGGTGTATTTCTTTTAACTTGTAAAATCGTTCTTCAGAACCGATCAAGAGTTTTAAAAGGAACACCAAAAAACAGTAGGATTTGCCCATTGATATGACATTTATAAGATTTGACAGATTTGTTGTTCTTTGTTTGGTATTTGTTTTAGTCATCCGTGGTTTATATTAAATTTTTTCGGGTTAATTAATTAACCACAATAAATTATTACAGTATATTTACTATTTGCCCTTTGGCATATGTCATTAGTGTCAGAACACTTCGTGCACCTCCTTCAATGATGGCGCATGAAGTAGGGGAGATGTAATAGAACGGCTCTAGAACAACTCCATTATAAAAGAAACACTTACGGTTTTGTTCCGGGTGTTCTAAAGAATAAAAGGAATACACCAATTATATGTACCTATTTTAAATGTCATTTTTATAACAAAATAAATTAATAATTTTTAAAGTTTAAGGAAACATCATGCCAAGATAATAAATGATACCTATTAATAAATTTTTAAGAATTTTGACCCAACAAAACAAAAATAATTATTATTAAATTATTTTATTTTGGGAAAAAGTATTTGCCAACCGGAAATGAATCTTACATGAGTACTATAAAATTATTCATTCTACCTTACGTTCATGTCATCAGATAATTTTTTGGCTTACTTACAAAAGTTAAGTAGAGTAGAAATTGATTATCTAAATTTAAAATCAGGCCGAAGAAAGCAAAATCATTAGGTACAGCTGCAATGATGTTTGAAAATTAGAAGTGTTTTCTAACACTACTTCATTGGCGGAGAATAAGTTTGCAACGAAGGAAATCATTTTGCTTTATGTTTTTTATTATAAGTTGCATTGAATTTTTAAACAGAAATGTATTTAAAGTTGGGGTGTTATAGGATACTCTCTGTAAATGTGCTGTTTATGTTAACTTTCTAAATTTTATTAATTTTTCTATTTTAGCACGGAAAAAAATCGAAAGGCGTTGTGTGTTATAAGAGTGTAGCGCAAAAATTGTGTTAAATATGTTTATTATTGACGTTTTGTTATGAAAATCAACGAGTCCTAAAGTTTTGTAAGTGAATGACAGTAGCTAACAACAGTAACCAAATATGAATATTGACTACATTATAGTCAGGGCCGGCTCAAGGTAAAGTACCATCTGAGGCGGCTACGATTTTGCCGCCCCTATAGGAAATAAAAAAATTGGTTGCAAAATTTTTGAAGAACAAAAAAAAGGCCTCAGCTCTATTACTCTATTTATTGCATTTTTACTACCTTCTTCTCCTTCGCACATATTTTTGAAGAGCAAAAAAAAGGTCCCCACTTTCATTTTGCCGCCCCTGTAAACAAGCCGCCGTATTGAAATCGGTAACATGAAGTTCTGCTACAAAAGTATTAAATACTACTGCACACAAAAATGAAGCGAGTTTTACTACAACGTGTACCTGGGGTCTATAGTGCTACAAATTGTAACTGTGTAGGTTACAATTGCATGAATATTTACCAGATTTTTTTTTCCGTAAAGTATTTGCAATAAAATAACGAACCTTTTATTTTTAATGGTAATAATTATATTCTATTCTATTCTAAGGACTTTTTGATTGTCAAGTACCTTACCCTACAGTGGCGACGCTAACTTTTTACTGCAGGGGTGGTCAAGAAAAGCGTTACCACTGATAATCTAGAGCATATACGCCCTCTCGCATATTTATGTTGAGTACAAACTATTCTTCCACAGATTTGAGGGACCACCGGCCTAACATACCTTTCTAAGTACAGTGTATTCCATTTAAGAGGAAAATGGCATATTTTTCGACTTTCTCCATATTTTTAAAGAAATTCAAGATAGCCAATCGATGTATTTTAGCTTGGAGAATTTAAAAATCGTATTAAAAAACAATTGCATGAAAAACAAAAGACTTACGCCATAAATTTTGTATTTATTAAATGGAACACCATATTTACTATTACATTTTTGAATTCTATGGTCAATTCTAAGTGTCTTTTATTAAGGGTACTACATGTTTATTTTTGACTGTTTTTGAGTTATTGACGCTTAAAAGGTCACAGTTTTGGCCTATTTAATTAAATATATCTCAATATGAAATACAGGTAATGCAGGTGCTTACCTAATACTTCAAAGTCATTTTTTTTATTTCTTTGAAAATTATCAATGTATCTTCTTATTGCTTCACTAAAATTTTCTCCACACTTGTAATATAGCGTTACTATTTGTAGTTTTTTATCTTACAAATAATTAATATTAAAAAACTAGTATTAAAAACCACCAAAAGGTAAAAATTTTAATGACTTTGAAGTATTAGGTAATCACCTGTATTACCTTTATTGTATATTGATATATTTAATTAAATAATATTAGCCGAAAATAAATAGCACTTTTACCCCCGCGGCTGAAAGTTGTTGCCCGGGCTCCGCGAGGGCAAGGATCAGCTGTGGGCGTAAAAGTGCTTTACGCCAGAGGTACAAACAATATTTTTGTACGACTAAAATTAATATTCAAGCATTATCAGTAGCTAGAAACAAAATTCCCAGCTCTTAATGTTTCAAATTGTAATCAGTATAGTTTTAACATATGTATAATTAAATAAATTGTTGTTTTACCAAAAAAAATGGAGCTTTATTTAATTTTATAAGGGTGTAAAAGTGCTATTTTCGCCCTCATTTGTAAATGCGGGCGTTTTTGATACTTTTAAATATTTTTCCATTTTTCCATAAATATTTTTATTGTTTTTGCAAGCGAAATCTTAAAACTTTAATTTAATGATAGAGGCTACACTGGCTTTTGAGCTTTTCATCTAACTTGCCATTGGATTGTGTAATAAAAATATAGTCCAAAAATTTTAAATTAGTAATTACGTTTACCACTGAATCAATCTTATTTAAATCATTCTAAAAAACAAGTTATAATAGAAGAAACAATACTTTTCCCTGGTTTTAAAAATCAGCTTTCATTAAAACTGGGGGAACAACATACTTTATACATTTTAACATATAAAACATACAAGAAAATACATATACATAGCATATTCCATAGTGGTTTCACCAAAACCGATGTGTTTTGAAAGATTTTCAACATAATAAAATACTTACTTTAAAAGCTATTTATAAATCAGACACTTTGTTATTCTACCTGCTACACCACTGTGTTTCTGGCAGGACGCCAAGCGGCGCGACGCCGCTTCCTGCTTTGTTGCCACGGTTTGGGAAAAATTGGGAAAATTATTTTTGAATAAGGCTTCCTCTTGCTATGCAGAAAATTTAACTTTTAAGAAGGCTCATAATGCTATTTTACTGTTTGGGCTTTTTAAGCCTTATACAGGTTTATTACATCAGTCATTTTCTAAAACTGTTCAACTTATTTAAATGCTTTTTTAATTCTGATAAAAACTGGCGAAGTCAAATCTAAGCTACCTTAAGATCTCATACATATTTGGATTTTGTACAGAACTTGGCACTCATTTACATCTCCATTCTTTTTGCGGTAAAGCCCAGAGCCAAGCATAATTTTAGTATTGAACTTGGCTCACCTTTTTCAAATTTACGTGGTGTTTTGGTGGGATACAATTACTTTTTGTAAAAAAACTAGGCAGGTATTTAGATTTAATATTTTTTCTTGTGTTTTCGCTGCATAGTTTTTTTTCATTTCTTTGTCTACATTATCTTAAACGTTAGAAATAACAGTGCACATTGCCCATTCATTTTCTGCTATCTTTTAACACGCTTCCCGTTTAAATAACAAGTTTTTGCATGAGCAAAATAAAAGCATAGCAAATATATATTGGGATAGTTTCAAATATCTACTTGTAACGGTTCAATCCCTACAATAAAAAAAACTTCTTTTTTTTTTGTAAGGGGACCCCCTAACTCCCCCTCCTTTTAACTTTTTTTATTTTCAAATATTTTTCTATGCTGACACACAATTTCCGAGCTGGATTCCAAATTTCATCTTTCTAGGTCATCTGAAAGTGGGTTAGGTTTTTAATCCATATGTCAGTCAGTGAATGGAACATTGATTACTTTTGGACCTTCATATCTTTATAACTGTTTAAGCTAGCTTCACGACATGTTCTAGTATCCAACTTTAGTTTCACAATTTGGCAACTCTGGCACAGTGATTCATTTGGCTTCAAGCCACTCTTACTAGACGCCGCTCATTCGGCTCTTTTCAAACGCTTTTCTTTAGAAAAACACTCCATACTATAAAGGCCCAACTGTGTGGGTTTTAGCCGCACGAGACTGGGCCCACACGGCCTTTTTAAATGAGTGATAAATAATGTGGTTTTTTTCCTGGTGTCACTTGGCACGTAGATGGATAGTTTAGTTATTTAATATTTATTAGTTCTGTATACATTTGCTTTGGGAAAATATACCTAGTCAAGCGGTAGACTGCAATTTTAATTGAAAAATATGTCTAGTTATAATATATAAACATTATTTATTTTGTGGGTACTTTTTTAAATATTGAAGCGAAATCCTGAAACTATCCCTAAATTGTTGAAAAAAATATTTTTTATAGCTATAAACAAAAATAACGTGTTTTTCTTTTTTTTAATAAAGTACACCTGTGGGTGTTTCTTACATTAGTTTCTCTTATGTAAAAAAATATTGGTATATTATCGTTTAAAAAGTTTAATTTTTGATAAGTAACAAGAGATCTATTCCTAAATATTTTTGTTGTTTATAAATAATTTTTATAACAGAGTTATGATGATATAATAATCATATAAAACCTATGGATTACCATTTTAAAACAAGTTTAGCGCCAAAGATAATAATGTGTAGTATTGTTGTTACTGGGCAAAAATTGGCACCAGACCTGGACCTTAACATTTTTCTAATGATCAATGAATGAGTGATCTGATGTTAGATAATTTGTGTATATGTCCACCTTCCATTTACCTAAAATAACACGTTAATAGTGGTTTTTAATTTCAAAATATTTTGTCAGTAAATTATATTGGCAAAGGGAACGTAAATGTTAATCATTTTATGCTAATAATAGGAATATGTAGCCGTTTTATGAAATAAGTGTATTTTGCAGCAGACGAATGGATCAAGAAAACTGACAGCCACATTATTATAATTAATTTTTTAAGCAGATACTAAAAAGACTAACTAAACAATTCTCAGAATAGCAATGGAATACATTTTTAGGTAAAAAAAGTAATAGTATATAAAATTACACTGGCACACAAAAATATTGATCAGGACCTTTGACCAGCCCGACTTTTTATAGGTTTTTTGATGCCCTGAATTTAAATCCAGAGTCCGATTTGCTCTATCAGGCTTAAATTTTGAGTGCGAAAAACACTAAAAGTCGCTGAAAATGCAAAAAAATTAGAGTGTTTTTTGCTGCTTACTTAAGACTCAAGCCTTATGGAGCAAGACGGACTCCGGATTCGAATTCAGGCCATCAAAAAGTTAGTCTGGTCAAAAGTACTGATGACTTTTTTGTGTGCCGGTGTTATTAAATATTTACTTTCTTGACGAAATGGCGAGTAAAAGCTTTTTCCGAAATTGATATGTTTTACATAATATATGAGAATTATGCCGAAAATTATAACTATATTTATGCCGAAACTGTTGACATTAATGATTTTGCGTGATTACACATAAATAACCCACACGCAGTGGCGGGAAGCATTTTTGGGATCTTTAAATTGGAATAACACATGTGATGTAAAGTGGGCTTCACATCTTTTTACAAAATTTGTCTATATGTGTATGAGTATCACAAGAATTCTAGCAATAATTTTACCAAAATATATTTAAAGATTCAAAACACAAGTTGTAATAATAGACGATCCTATTTCTAAATATTTTATAAAACTCCTATATGACTACCATATTATCAAAAAGATATTTTTGGTTTCAGAACTAATACCTCCACACATCACCAAGTTAGAGAATAAATCTTCAACTACGAGTCGGAAGGGAAAAAAGCGAAACAGGTTAAAACTAGTCTGTAGGGTACAAGGTCTACCCTTACCTCGAATTACATGGAGACGGGATAACGTCACCATTACCAATAGTGCAAATGTGCGCATCAATTATGTAAAGTAAGTAATTAACTATTGATCATACGTACTTAATCATTTTTTAAAACCAATAACATAGAAAACAGAACATTATAAAACTTAATCTGAGGAAACACTTAGATCTAAAAATCTAAAGAAGTTAGTTCAAACTTAGATGGTTAATTTTGAAACATATGTGTCCAAGGTTCATAACGTTTTAACTAAAAATTTTTTTAAGGTTTTTTGTTAAAACTGTCAAGAATAATAAAGTAACTATACAGTCCTGGACAAAAAGAAACTAAAAACAAAATGTTGTTCAGATTCAATTTTAATTCTTGGTTCTTTATCCAATTTCATTTATCTTTTGATCACTTTGTAGCACCTTTCATGAAGATTCGTATTTAATGTATGGATTGTAAAAAGTTTTATATGATTGGCTGTTATACAGGAAAGAGCAAATTAATGTATTTGAACTAAAATTTTGAATACCCTGTGGAATATTTTAACGTCAAACTTTTTACCAGTGTATTTAATTTTAATGTTCCATCTTTCTCTACCATAGTTGTAGCATTATCCTTATTTTAAAACTACTATGTATATGTTTTATTAAACCATCAGTGTACCTACTGTCATTAGGTATCAAAAATTGAACTGTTGCACTGAATTAGGATTGATATATTGTGAATTTATAGGGAAACTTACGATTTGAATGGCCATATTTCCGAAGCTAATAAAGATTAAGTGTAGTATGTTTTAAAGGTCTACTATAATATACATTGTAAAGTACCCTGTATATCTCAGGCCGTGCAGTTAGTGTTATGAATAACTTAATGCATTGGACAATAAGCCTATATAAAATTGCTGTGCTACTGCCCGCTGGTTAGAGCTAATGTCTGCATAGCAAAGGCTGTACCGTGCCTGCATAGCAAAGGCAGTAGTTGCCTACCTAATGTAGTAATGTGTAACAATTTATCTACCTATCCTGTTAAAATAACTTGGCAGATAAAGGGTACAAAAGATCAACATATCTTTTGGTCTGGTCGAAGTACATGAAGAGTCTATTTAATTCTTTACGAGCTGATGGATTCTCTACCCTTCATGTAACATACTTAACCTGTATATCTTAAGAGATACCACTAATCTGATTACTAATTTGGAGAATACGAAACTAACTTAACAAACTATATGTTATTTAGTACCACAAAAAATAAAAATTTTAGGGAAGGTGTAAAATAACTTGACATTCGGTCCACAAATTTTATTGCCCTCTTTAAAAATCTTTATTTCCTTTTAGAATAAAGATATTGCTATGAATAAAAACATATGACGAAAAGAAAGGGTTTTAAAATACAATGGTAAAAAATTTTGATGTTAGACATGGTGCTTAAGACTTATTTGGGTCACAGTGCAACATTTGATTCTTCCCTGTATAACACCAAATTCATTAAAACTTTTTACAGTCCGGTATCACATAATAATGTTGATGAAACAAACTACAATTAAGTCAAAAGATAATAGAAATCAGACAAAAAATCGAGAAGTAATTTGAGATTGACTTGAACAACATGTTGTTTTGACGGTTTTCTTTATCCAGGAGTATATGAGGACGCTAGATTTAAAGTGTACAATCTCCAATATTACTACAGTTTATAAAAAAAAAACAAAAAAACTATAAATTAAACGTAATGATTTATTTAAATTCAGCGCTGGAAAATACTGAACCACTGGGACAGATAGTCAATTTTTGTATTAAATACTCGTAAGTTAAATGGAGATAGTTCACTATGGAACTATAGGCTCCTCATATTTAGTTTAAAATGCATCTTCTTTTTTGACTTTTGGAACTTTTGCTTTTAACGGTATACGTATATGGGGACTTTACAATAAATTATGGCAATTTTGGCTTAAAATTATTCAAAGTTAATAATGGTAAAACAAAAATACAAATCTGTTGTCATCTTGAGGCTTACAAGGATTTTTCTTGTGTTATTCTGCGACTTTTTATGTTCTCTGTATAAAATATCTCGGTACCAATAAAGTTGCCGCGCTTGTTGCTGCTCCGGTGGGGTCGGCCTCGTCGATCAACGGAGTTAAGCATTGAGGGGCGCGGCCATAACTTGGATGGGTGACCGGGCACGCGGTGTTCTGCTCGGAGGTGAACGAGCGGACCGAGCAGCAACCATCCAAGTTATGGAATGAATGGTGTGTGAATGGGAAGGAGTAAGGGTCATTATCATGAAGTCAATTTTATTACTGGCCCAGGGACTATAAACAAGATACAAGAAAAAAATAAGGGACATACTGTATTTTTATTTGCTTATCTTGCTAATCTTAAGAAAACACAAACCTTTTACACACATTTACACAGTCAGTGGTGTACAGTGTTTTTGTTACAAATATTTCTTCAGTTGCTGCTCGAGACGCCATTGGATTTAATAATAAATTTGATTAGGTTAGCAATAAATTACTCCTTTAAAGCCATAAATACCTTTAATAAATTAAAACAAAGTTGGGTAAAAATCTTGAGGACCAGAAATTTTGCGGACGAACTTTTTTCATATTTTCAATAGTAAAATCGTTCTGTAACAACCTGTATAAGTGGGTTTGTGTTTGAAAAAAACAGAACGTATCTGTAGGTGTTTTTTTCTAATTTTTTTAAATGACATGTTTTGTATAACGCATTCACTGCACGCAAAAATATTATAAAAATCAAAGTTTGTATAACTTAAATTATTTAAAAGATAACAAGTTTATGAAATACCTATAGTTAAAACAAATTTATTTTCATGCCTTTCAGTGATGAAGAGTATGATGAAGGGTAAGTGGTTTCAAATATATATATTTTTTTATTAATTATTATGTACATAATTATTGGACAAGCAACTAACTGCTATGATTAGATACCGAGACACAGGGCGTACTGTTTAAAATTAATGGTTACACCTTAGACATTTTAATTGACAAAGAAATGTATGCCACTAAGTTCTAAGATTTTCAGAAGCAAGAAGAGTGATCCTTCTAAAAAAGAACCATATTTATGGTTAGTTCTGGTTAGTAGTTATCCTGCATATTTCAATTATTTTTATACGACACGCATCTTGCACGTTTAGAGTAATTTTTGAAAAAAAATAGGTATATTTTAAAAAATAATTAATATAAATAAAATGTTTAATTAATTATATTAAATAATCAAATTATTTAACTATTTTAGTAGGTTTTGCACACTTAAAAATTGTATACATCCTAGAATCACCTTTTTTTTAATTTGCTAGTTATTATTATGAATGATTTAAAAAAAATGGGGATACCTAATTGGATTAACCACCACTTATATTAATAAAATAGGCGTATAGAAAGAAGCAGCTAATGTGTATAGTTTATAATTACAGAGAAGGCTTGGTTTTGCAGGAGGCGGAGTACACTGGTAATTCGGAAGCCCATGGAAACGGATTTCGGCAGGTACGAATGCGTTGCCAGGGGCGTCGACGGTACCACCGCCTTCAGTAGCATCAGGGTGAATAGGCCGACGAAAAGGCCCAGCACAACAACGGATAGGCCAAGCACAACAACATCTTTCGGTAAGATAACCAAAATAATTTCTAGAATGACACCTTCAAACTTTTAGGCCAATCGGAGACTTAAGTATTCTTCAGGGGCGCATTCATAATCATAACCCACCAAATTATGCTACCGGTGACGTCACATAGCGATTCTAAGAGCAAGATGTTTACCGAGCGTTGATTATGAATGATATCAAATGCGATAATAATACCTATATTCCTTTTAGCTCTAGAACCGCCTGAAACGACACCAAAAGTGTTCCTTTTAATTGCAGTCTTTGGGGTTTTTGGCAATTGAAAAACGGCCTCGGGTGATTATAGAGCAAAAAGGAGAAATACTCGTCAGAAGCTTTTAAATAATGTACCACAAGACCCCTCTTTCCATTTTTTTCCAAGATGGTGTCCAGCTGCCATCTTATAATTTTCATCTATTAATTTCATTTTGAAATATATTCTTTTCCCTATTTCATTTCTTGAGGTTTTAATTAATTAAATCCATTCCAAAAACTTAAAGGGGGACAGTAAAGAAAAGCACTGTATATTTTATGTTAATAAGATACCCATTTTTAGATAGGTAATAATTTTACTATTTAAAATGCCCTAACCAAATTTTAAATTTGCAGGAACAACATGCAATGAAACACTAACACAGTTCTGTCTCAATGATGGGGACTGTCATGTGGACTTGAATGGTGTGCTTTTCTGCGTGTAAGTAAACAATTTATAACAGGCCATTCTTTTTAGCAGAATTAGCCCTACTTGGTCAACGTTCTAAAATCGTTATCCTTAATAGATTGGAGCATGTCCAAAATAAATTCGTAAAAATCCTACCATACATATAAATACAGATTTTGCTATTCATTTGTTTTTAAATACGCCACTGAATTTATTTATTTAAAACTACCAAAAATAATGTTAGTTTAAAATAATATAGGGCATGTCACAATGACATATGATATACAATAAAATAATAATAGTGCGGGATTCGAATGGGTAGCGACCTTCACCCATCTGTTTACCGGATAAAAACGGTTTTATATTAAATATCGCATTTAAACAAAGGTATTGCCATAGGGTTTCCTAAAAAAGTAGGTCAAGGCCATATTTAATTTAAAAAAATAGCCTTAAAATTTTTGACACACCTTGTATAATGACAACCCCTATATTTTTAAGTACGTACATATGCTAGTTATTAAAATATATATTTTAAATAATACAGAATGTACCAAAAAGAAATTTAAACTTTAAAATTTACCACAACTTTATTTATAAAATCGAAAAAACAAAATGTACTAATATATTAGTACTGTCATGTACAATAAAAAAATGAAAACTGACATTATACAGGGTCACTAAAAATTTAAAAATTTACTTTTTCTAATTGGTCATAGCCTTGACCTAATTTTTTTAGGCAACCCCGTGGCAATACCTTTGTTTAAATACTATCTTTAATAAAAAACAGTTTTTATCCGGTAAACAGATGGGTGAAGGTCGCTTCCTATTGGGATATTAAACTATAACACACTGACTTTAATCACTTTAAAACGGTTAGAGATAGATACAGAAGCGAAGCTTCTATGAGGCTAGGCAAGGCAGTGTCCCGGGGCCTCCGAGCTCAGAGAGCTATTCGGACTCTGACTTACCAAGTATAAATAATAGGATTAGTAAAAATTTCTACCACATTTGAAATATAAATAAACCAGAATTGTAAGAAGGTAAACCTTTTTTTTTTTCGTTGTTTGGAGTGTGTTGAAAATTTAAGAAGTATTTTACTTGGGGCCTTGCTTTATTTTTCCTCAGGGCCCTGCTTACGTGGCTATGTTACTGGATACATATACCAACCGTTGTATACCATTTTACTAATAAAGACAATAAGGTCCAAGATTTTAGTGTTGAAATGTCTAACACCGCCAAAGAATCGATATACCATAGAATTATTCCGTAAAAAAAATTGAATATTTAGGCGACGTTAGCGAACGTTTAAGACACACTTTATGATAGGTAACAACTAAGAAATTTTTATACAGGGTGTCTCTAGAAGGTCTGTACAAAACACTAGAGCCAATTTGTTGGGCCAAAATAGGATAATTTAACGCAATTTCCCTTAGTCAAAAAGTTGATCCTATTGAGATACAGAGTTGTCAAAGTTACCTTCACGTCTTATTTAGGTCTGTAAAAACGCTACTTCAAATTCCTTTCTTTGACACACTGTATCTCGCAAACCATTAACTTTTCGACTAAGGAAAATTGCGTTAGATCGTTGTATTTTGGTCCAAGGAATTTGTGGTAGCATTTTGTACAGACCTTTTGGAGACAGTAGTTTAGGCTGGGATGGGCGTGCGACCATGTTTGTACTGCAGCCTGTTGAAATATACACGATATTTTCGATGTTTAATACAGGGAATTCAAAATCCGCTGCAGCTACAGACATGATTAAATGGCAAAATAATTTTAGATTTTTACCTTATTTTTACCTTCTTGTTTTTCTACAAAAACTATGGCTTACTAGATATCGAAGAAAACCTTTTTTTTCTAAAGAATGTCGCTGCATATGCTGATCTAAAAGTTGTAGATAACGTAGTTTTGAATTCAATAATTTTTAAATTTGCGTATTTTTTCAGTTAGTTCTGGTTAGTTTGTCTGAAAAATACTATTTTTTGGCAGCCTTTACAATGTATATTTTGTTTCTCAAAACTTTTTAATCTAATGTAAACCCCAATTTGGCGGGTTCGCCTTAATATGAATAATTTTAACACATGTATCTTTTTTTTAGGTGTAAAAACGGATTTCAGGGAGAACGTTGTCAAGAGAAGACATCGTACGACGCTGCCAGTATGTATCCACAAACCTCATTATACACATGTAAATTAGGACTATCAACGAAATACTATTGTTAATGAGGAAGAGATCAAATTTAAACAATGTAAATTATTCTTGTTACCGATGTAAATAATGTTTCCTATCCCCTGGGAACTGTATATTTGTAAATGATCCTAATTGTATAAGACTGTTAAAAATTTATATTTTGTATACTAAGGCAGTCATGTCGTCATCGCCACCTTTTCACCTGAATTTGATTCTCATCATCAATAATTTAAGAATACTGCCTCGAATGCATTCCTTTAAATTGGCAAGTTTTATCTCCACATTTCAATATCCCTCCAAACATACATTTTATTATATACTATGTATATACTATTTATATTTTTATAAAGTTTGTATGAATAAGGGAATTCATATCATTAAAGTTCGGGTGGAAAGATTTGTACCTATCTATAAAATATCAGGGACCCGATATTTTATTACTTTTTTGTATAAAAATCTTGTAGATATATTTATTTATTACATCTATACTCACAACAAATTCTGAAATCCTGAAGTATTTATAACAAAGTCTAGAAATAGCTGTAAAACTTATTAATAAAACATTGTGACTTACAAATCTACATTTATTGTATTATTTAGACGAACCCCAATTATTCCATTATCAATGTTAGAAGGAGGTTCCAAGGGAATTTATATTATCATAGGTACGTAACAAAGATTTTCTTTGATCTGCACATATTAACCAAATTTTGTAACTTTACTAATCTTTACTAGACATTATTTTTAGATTTGTTGTGAGTCAGATGTATTTTAACCATATAATGCATGTTTTGTAGTTATGTAGAAGTAGAATTTTTGGTTTAATTAAATTGTTTTTACTTTTACTAATTTAACGAATAGCAAGATAAAAATAACTAATATAGGGAGTATAATTAAAAGCCTAGGAAAAACACCCGCAACAGCTTGAAAACTAGGTGTGAAAATAATATTTTATATAGGAACCACTGATAGGAACCTTTTTCTTTCCTTGCGCCTTGTCTTTATTTAACTGCCATATTTTTAGTAATGACTTCTATTTTTTATTAGTTTGATCTCAATTTATTTTTAATACATTTTTTTATATTTGAAAGGGCTACTGATTACTTTTAGACAATTTCAGTATTTTTTTACAAATCGTGCCCGTCGCCGATTTTATTCAAATTCTGTTCAGGAGGTCTTTTTGGGCGCTGATCATGAACCTGAATTTTTGTTTTTAAGATATCCATCATCAAACCTAATAATCGAACCAACCACTATTTTCCTTTTTTTTCTGCAAAGAGTTCTCGATTTAAAGCCAAATTGGCACATAGTATTTGATTTCCACCTCCTAAAAATATGTTTGTCTAATTATTTAAGTTTTTTCAAATTAATTGCAAATCTTTACTTTCAATCATTTCATTTCCAGTTCTCGTTACTGGACCATGTGTATACATGGTTGCGGGGGTAAAGCCTAGTGGGTAATACGGCACTGACCCGATAGATTTGTTGCGAATAAATTGACATTTAGGAAATTCAAACATTATGAAAATAATTTGTTTAAATTATATTTGCATTAAAATAGAATAAGTTAGCCATAATTTTCAAATAATGTATCATGCTTTTCAAAAACTGGCAATGGCAAAGGTTCATTCTTTATGGAAAAAATCCGATAGTTAAAAAGAAGTCCAATTAAGTCTTTAGTACAATTAAAGTCATATTAATAACAATATCTATTAATTCTATTAATATAACAATAATTTAGAAATTAACAAAATCCAGAACGGCTTTTTGGTAAGCAATATTTTATATCCTTTGTAAATGAGACTACCCCCAACTTATTGAAATTATATAATGTAATTATTTAGTTGGTTGCACATATATTTTTAATTTAATTTAGAAAAATAACCTAATCTCTCAATTTTGAATTAAATTTTATGTGCATAATTAAAACCTTTAGTAAAAACATCTTTTTAATAATATCTTTACCTTAAAAAGTAAAATCTCCAATAAGTATACACGTCGGGCCTGCTTGATGCTATTAATAAAGTTTCAGTGTGTTGAACACTAGCAGGTAGAGATTAGGCAGAAAATGCCTGTATCCAATCATTTCGCTATAGAATGACGCGTCGATCTCGCTGTCTTCTTTCGACGCATAGAATTTTTCATAATATGTTCATGTAATTTTGCACTGGCACAACGTCTATATGTTTCGAAAATGCGAAAATCAATAAAAAATTGCCTAAAAACATACACAAACACTAAAAAGAAAGTATAAACATAACCTAAGGATAAGATTTTGCCTAATGACCATGATTTAAAAGCATTTTTTTATATGATAAATGTATTCAGAAACATAACTTTACATAAACAAAGTTTAATATTTTTTTGCAAAGTAAAAAACGCTTCTTATAATAGTCCCTTGAGCGGTAGACCTTCGTAATTTTGTAAAAGCTGGAAGTTTCTCAGTTATAGCTGTAAGGTTAGTTTTTTAAAAATTGTTTTTTTTTTGACAATTTATTAATCAAGTTATTTTTATTTTGATTATCTGCTTTCTTGGACTTTATTTCTGTAATATTTTTTTCTGCAAATTCTTGGGCTAAAAGTCCTAAATAAAAACCCTTGTCAAATTTTGTTTCTTAAAGTCACATATATATTTCTTCTGAATATTGACGTTTCGGCGATTTAGCCTTCATCGGAATATTAGGTCTTTAAAACATAAATTCGTGGTAACCCACACACATTTTTAAAAAAACAATAAAAAGTAGTTGCTACAATTTAGTGGTCACATTTTAAAAAACAAAACATTTAGATCTTTTATAGATATGGACATGTTAACATATTTATAGTTTTTGACTCAGTTAAAAACTATTATATTATTAGTTAGTAATTATTTTTATTACATGCCTATTTGGAATTGTCAAAACCATCTGGTGACTGAGCAAACATCTTTTAATAGGTACCCAAGTAACATACCTGAAATTCAGCTTTACAAAATGACGAAAATTAGTTTCAATTCGTTAACCTTTGGTACCTGGTACCTGCCAAAGCAACTATGAGTCAAATTTAATGGTCTTCCATTGCTTCTACCTATGTTGGGAGCATGCACTGACAAACTTTTAGCTTTTACAAGATAACGAAGGTCTGCCGCTTACGGGCTCTTACTCTACAAATTTATCCTGATTGGTTTAAATTTAATATTGGATATAAAATATTGCAAATGCTTTGAGTCATATATAGTTGCATTGATTTTTAACGTATTTTTCTTTGCTGTTTTACAGATGATTAGTAATGGATCAGACAAATTAAGGTTTTAATTGGTAAGTATTACGTTTAAATGTTACAATTTGTAACGGGCATAGAAGAGACTATTTTAATAAACAGCATTGCTTATTAAGGGTTAAAAACTTACATAAACTAATACTTAATTTTGAAACACGAAATACCAACTATCTATAAATCTTAGGCGGTGCCATATTGGTAAAAAGAAATGTTTTTGCTCTCACCCAAAAGTATCTTGAAGAATGCCTAAACCACACTCCTGTTAAAAGCCCAAAATTTTAATTTTAAAAGATTCTCCATGGCTCAGTAAGTTTTTCCGTCTAAATAACATAAAAACCAAATTTTTACTACTTTTTTCCTTGCAAGCCGTGATGTTTTTCTAACTAAAAATAAATAAGTAAATCTAATTAAGCAATAAATTTGGTACAAAAGTTCCATTGACTCAAATTTTTATCTTCAGTATTTAATTTTTTACAGAGCTTTGAATTTAGAATCTAGGTTTTTGCATTGCAAAAAATAAATTTGTAGTAATTCCAAAATTTTATCGAATTTAATATATTATCAATCAGTACAAAGTTACAGGCTCTGAAATATTTATTTTCTCAAGTTTTTGCTCTTATTACCACTGGTAATGTTAACATTATAGTTTATAAGAGAAAAACTCGAAAAACTAAGTATTTAAGAGCCTACAACTTTAAGGGACTGATAATACAAAAAGTCGATAAAGACTTTTTATAGTATTTTGAAATTACCGCAAATCTGCTATTTAACTTTTTTCTCTAACACTAATAGTTTCTGCAAAAATAGCAAAAAATGCAAATTAGCCAAAATTGTTCAAAGTTCTGTAGAAAATTAAATACTAAATATAAACATTTGATTTAATAAAAGTTTTTGTACCAAATTTATTGCTTAATTAAATTCATTTATTTATTTTTTGGTAAAAAAATTCACAGCTTGCAGAGCGAAAAAAACCCACAGCTTGCAGAGCAAAAAAAGTAGTAAAAACTTGTTTTTTAATGGTATTTAGACCGAAAAACTGGCGACCAAAGAAAACCTCTTAAAATTATAATTTTGAGCTGCGCTTTTAATAGGAGCTTTGCTTTAACATCCTTTAAGATTTTTATATATATATTATATATATATATATATATATATATATATATATATATATATATATATAAATTTAAGGGGTGCGAAAATTGTTGTAATGCCAATATTTTAAAGACAAAAAGTAAAAAGTACACATATTTATTACACTCACCCTAGGCACTCGAAGTGTACAGTTGGGCGAAGGTAAAAATGGATATGAAAAGCTTTTTGATACAACCGAATTTCAAAATCTTGCAAATAAACTAGTCACTAAATATCCTGACGCTTTAGAAGAATCATTAGGAAAAAAATGCATTTATTTATATAATTAACTTACATATTGTCCAAAAAGTATACAAGATGTTTGCGCTGCTCAAAAAATATGCGATGTACTGCATTCTCGAAATCTTCGAGATATTTAATCCAAATGTGGATATTGCATTGCGCATTTTTTTAGTATTCCGGCTACGATTTGTTCAGGTGAACGATCTTTTTTTTGAAATAAAAAATAAAGTTCATTTGCGGCCTAAAAGAGACTTAACGTCCTTTGGTAGGGGAGCCCACCATGCCAAATGGGGATTTACTCGAGCGTCATAGAGTCCTATTGGGTTGTAAACCTTAGATGATAAGCAGAAAAAATTGTTATATAATGTACACCTTTTCATCGGTGGGAAAGCAGATATAAATTTTTAAATAAGTCAAAGAAACTATTATTATTTCGGCTTGTAGAAATCATTTGGATCGTTTCGAATTATATATTTTTCGTTATCCTTAAATTATTTTCTTTAAAATAAAAAAATATCCACGCTCGAGAATGTCAAAATTATGTTTTTTACAACTTTGTAGCCCTCTGCTTTCTTTACGTCACTCTTAAATTGTCAGATAAATGAAATATGCACTGTTTAGCATGTAATTAACTTACCCTATCTTAATCTGACATGCTTAAAAATTTCTGATCAGATATATTTTTGTTTTTAACGATCGGCCCTCATTTTTGGAGGAGGTTCATTGAATTACGGTCAATTAAAGCCCAACTACTCCAAGAAATTGATTATGAAGATATAATTGCTGCTTTTGCGAGGACCAAATCCAGAACGAAAATTAAAAAAAAACAAATTTATTAATTTCAAGAAAAAATGCTTGTTATTTATCAGTCTAAAGTGTATCACTTATTTATCTGTACTGTTTAGTAACTTCATTTAAAAATTGAACTTTAATCGAATAAAGCTATAACTATTTAAACAATTATACTGGACAAAAATTAATAAAACTTATTTCTTTAAAAAGGCGGCAAATTAATTTGGGCCTAGAGCGGCAATATGCTTAAATCCGCCACTACTAAGGCCGCTTCGACTTACCCCTCCAAACAAATTAAATTAAAAGTTGGAGATACACGAGAATAAAGTAATGATAAGCTTTATTTCTTTTAAACTTTATTGTTTCTTATTATTATATCTTTTCTTTACACAGAAGTCCTATTCCTAGATCTCTATAATAGGTTTAATTCTGCAACAGTTCGATATCTTTTGATACATGACTTGTGTCAAAAGTGATATATTTCAGACGATGGGCACAATACTTTAAATTAGTAATTTATGCAATCAATTAGAAAAAGTTTCATGTTGTGTAAGGAGGGCGAATTCTCTGCAAGCTGAGTGTAGCAATAGCCCGAAAAGTAGTCTGAGAAAAGAATTAGTTGATTGATCAATTTGATAAACCAAGCTTTAATACATTTAAAATTAAGAAACTACAAATTGAAACACAGAAAAACACAGATCCCTTATGCCAAAATATTAGAAATTAATTAAACGTTAAAAAAATTTTAAAAGTTGTATACTTACATTTAAATCATGTCGCAGTGGTAGGTATAGCTAATACGCTGTAATTAATGGTATTTTTCGGTTACACTATTAACTTAAACACAAATATCTTGAATACGGTTGCTTAAAGCGATTCTTAAATAGTATACCTTTTTTGTGTAAAAACCTAGTTTGGTGTTTTACTCAAGTAGTACAAACAGGGTAATACAAAAACATAACATCGGATCTTAATAGGTCATGTCAAAAGATGCAGAGTTCTATAAAAATATTCAAAATATATTAAAAGCCAGAGGAGAGGAACCAAAGATGGAATAACCTTTTGTTTTTACACATAATTTGCATAAACAATTTAAATACATAACTTTTCGTAGTAATTATTAACAATCATATATTTGTGCTTTATTTTTTAAAAACGTTTAGTTACATTGATCACTTTTAAGTAAGATAAAAAAAAACTTATGAAGAGAGTAGCTAAATATGGAATAGGTACGACCAATATCGAATAGGTACTATAAACACCATTAAACCATTAAAAGTCAAATTTAACTTACAATAACCTCTTTGGAAATCTTGGTATAACATAAAAAGCAACAAAAATTACATATTTGTAAATATCACAGATCCAGGCATTAGACTCTGGCCCAGCGCAATTATTGGGCGCATTCAGGTGGTCTCAGCGGCTTTGCCGCTAAGTATTACCAGTTTAAAAATTGTCAAATTAAACCAATAGAATCACTTGATTTTGGCAATTTTGACACTTGTGATACTAAACGGGAAAGCGGCTGAGCTCGCATGAAGGCACCCATTATGTACCCAGAGCCCACACATAAGGTATTGAAAACATATTTTCCCATGAGCATTATTTGAAAACTACATGCCATAGAAAATACACTTCAAAGTGAGTCTGGAGCGGTATTTCCTATTAAGGCATCGGGCTTACTGTCGGTATTAAACAGTACCACCTCATCACTTAAATCTATCTATCTATCTTTTTTGCTTTTTTATTTTGATTTCTTTTTCGTTTTCTTTATAATTTTTCTATTTTTCAAATTTATTGTCTTTGTTCTTGCTTTTTTATGAGATTATTTTTGCAAGAGATTACTGAGACTGCCGCAACAGAATTTTTTCTTTTTCTATTAGAAAATGTTTAAATCATAAAGAAAACCAATTAGGGAGTAGTCCATAATTAGTTACTATGAGCTGTCCATATTTGGACAGCTATATAAACCAATATTTATATCTATTTTTATATTAGGAAAGTAATACAAACAAATAACATTAAAACCTACAACAGAATATCTGAACTATCTCTGAAAGTTATAAAAACAATACTTGTGTGCACTTTTTGTACGAAAAATAAGTATTTTTTTAAATACCAGAAAGTTATGACAAAACGATAAAACAAAACACTGCTTCAGGGGCGAAAGGGTTTGCTCTACTACCATAGGGTCTTTCCAGTGACGAAAATTTTTGTCCGTCACGCTCCAGGGCTTGAAGCTCTTGAACTGCTCTAAAAAGTTAGTCACTGGAACGCATCCTTGACAAGGAAAGAGAGGATACTTTAAGAAATTTTAAAATTTCGTTGTTTTTAACCTTTCTTGGCTTTATAATAATAATTTCTTTTAAATATCTAATTCCATTTTAAATAAATAATTTTAAAAATCAATCCTTAACCATAAAAACACGTTTGAAGCACAAAAACCAAAAGAGGGGTTGGTGCATGAGGGGCAAGGGGAAAGAAAAACGGAGTAGCTCAGGTGCATAACACTTTCCGTCACTGGAACGCCATAAAGTAGTAGTAGTTCTTTGTTTTCAACTTTTTACATGGGTATTTTTGGTAAAATATTTTGGTATAAGCAATCTGTGGTTTCTCTGTGTACCCTTAATTAGTGGACATCTTGTATATTGTTACAGACTTTCAAAAATGTGTTTAGGTTATAGAATTTTAGAGAGTTAGGGTCATTTAATTTAGTTTGTTAATTTATTTAATGTAATTTACCTTAATTTTTCCAAGTTCTTTCATCACTTTCGAAGGTTTCCGAAAACGCCCGAATTATCCATTAAGAACTTTTATGCCATCCTGTACTATGGAATTTTCACGATATTTCTCGAATATTCTAGATCATTCTTTACTCTTCCACCATACTATAAAAGGGCGACGGGAAACCTCCGATCAGTTAGTATAGATTCGACTTTTGTGGTGTAAACATCGAGACGTTGACAAGTAAAGATTTCGTCGTTGTAACCATAGTTACGTTGTATTGTTAATAAAGGTATAAAAACGAAAGCACGTGTTTTTATACGAGGTGTTTTGGAACAATATTATATTTTAAATTTTGTTTTTAGACTTTCGTGTTCAATCAAGTACAAGAAAAGAAAAAAATTGAAAATTCAAGTACTAATCAGAAATGCAATGACGAAGAGTCTCCTAGAATCCAATAATTTCGCAAGAAACTATACCAAAGAGATGTTGCATTAGATATAATTGATGTAAATACTCACTATTGTAATAATAATTTAAATAGTTACTAGAGCAATCCAGCGGATTTACCGAATAGTGGTCATACATTAATGTTTCTATCATGGGATTGTGTAAAGTTTCACTAAGTCATACATTTAATTTTACTGTTTACAAAAGGTTTCCCAGAAGTGGTTCACCCTGTAAACATTTTTATTTGTTTTAAGATAAAATTAAATTTAATTTAACCATTTTTAACATAAATTAGCACTGTATGATCTATTTAGTTGTTCTGTAGTACGTGGGATTGACCGAAAATGTATACTCATATCTTAAAATGGTCCACCAGATATTTTTTTTTATTTCAATAAAACATTACATTATATGGGTGCCATTGCTACAATACAAAAGTTAATTTTAAATATGCCATCGATCTTGGTAATTAAATCAAAATACTTTTATTCATCACTCAAAGGTTATACACATGGGTATAAACTTATCAGACTAGTAACCAGTCTCGCTAGTCTAGTGATTTGATTTAACTTGATCTTCGTAAAACTTTATGCAACCCATTGACAGGTTTAAATAAGCACTTTTTATTTAAGTTACTTATTTTTAAAAAATATTCAAAAATGAGGTAAAGAAAATCGTTAGTCATCACTACGCTACGGTCCGATCCATCTCAATGTTTAGCCAAAGCCGATTGTTCCTTCGACTCTTAGCATCACTATAACTAAATATGGACACTGAAAAATATTTTTTGATTTACATCGTTGGGTATTGGTTATTATTCGCCACAGTCAGACGTGACAATATTACAACCGAGTTTTACAAAAGTTGTGTAAAAATATTTGTATATTAACATAAATTTTATGTGATATTACAGTGAACATGTAATATTTATAAAATATTAATAACATGTTGAGTGTAATGTCACGTATAATTTATTTAAATTTACAAATATTTTTACGCATCTTTGCAAAAGTCAGTTATAATTTGATCACAGTCTACTCTAAAAATAACCAACGTCTTAATTCACGTTATAAATTCACTCAATTTTTTTTTCAGTGTATAATCCTAAGCCTTTAATTGAAGAATCTAAAAAATATTTTGTAGTTTAGTAGTTGATATGTAAGTCCATTATTTGAAAAATAAAAGATTAAATACTTTTTTAATATAATTTTAAATATTAAACTTATTAAGCTGACGCGTTTAACAAAAAAATGTGCAGTTTTTGGCTTTGGCTAAACTTACGCTTTTTTCGACAAAGGTGCCATTTATTCGGATGGGGTTAAAGCCGAAGCTTCGATCAGTCACTAGCTATCATGGAGGATTTTATACGACCCCTTTGTATATAAATAATAAATTAAGTACACGTTACCTTAATAAACACTATTTGTAAAAAAGTATTGCGATGACAAAACCAAAAACCCACACATTCAACAACAAGGTTTTATTATTAGTATTATTAGTTGTAGTAATTTATCCAATCCAGGAAAAATAAATGTATATTGGATACAATGGCAGAAATGGTAAAAATTTTATGTAAGTAATAAAATAAAATAAACCTGCAAACATGACCCGTTCGTAAAAATCATGTAAGCAGTAAGGTTTTTAAAAGTTCTTCCCTCCTCTTTATCTTTTAATGGAAGAAGACATCGAGTTCAAGGGTAACATTTGGGTAAAATGGTATCATTAAAACCACTTAAAAATAATTGTGGTCACGTGACTTAGTATCAAGGTGGCACTATAAGCGTTCTTATTTATTGGAAAGGGGTCATGTAACACGTCGCTTTAAAGGCCTTCAATTTCCTGCTTAACAACTATTTTTTTTAATAGGTTTAGCTGTTCTGGACTAACAAGCCAATGGTTTTAAAAACCGCACTGTTTGTACAACAGCTAGACCAAAGTTTAAATGCTTGTGAATCTGAAATGACCAGGCCAAAAACAATGCTGTGTTGAGTAGAGAATCCAAGGACCTTGAAAGAAAAGTGCTATGTGACCGGTTTACGTACTTTTTACCAATTATTTTACAGTATTATTAATATCGTCTAAAAATCTGTAACGTTACCAATTAAGGATGTTAAAACGCAGTTTTTCTTGATACAACGCAATTTAATCAAATTTAAAATAAATGTAACTTTTAATAGACTCAGCCCTACTGTTGTAACTTACGGCACTGTGTCTTGTTAAACTGTTGACGGAGGTGAACTTCTCAGTACAAAGATCTACTTAAAGTAAAATATGTAGTACTTTCAGTAATTTATGTAATTTAGGTATTGTACTTTAGTATCTATAAATGGGTATTACTTAAAGTAGTTAATGAAATACTTGTACTTAAAACTACAAAGTTCTAACCAGTTGTTCGGACTTATTAAAAAACAGTGCTTTTTTGGATATCAATGGTCACCACGTCAATTTTAGAATTTCGTGTCAATCCGTAAATTAATCTATGGATTTACAAAAGTTTTAGTAATAACGATAAAGTTTCTTTTTTATTATTGCTTAAAATTTTCTTAAATATATCACGAGAGCATTATCTTTAAATAATTATTTTATTTAAAGACAATGGCGAAAGTATCCGTTTATTAATCCAGTGTTTCGTTTTTATTTGGTACGTGTGGAATAAAAAATTAATTATCAATGTTTTGCTCTGATAAGAGTCAAAACATTACAGAGGTCAAGTAATAGCGTTACTAATAATACAGCTCCACAAAAAAGTTGGTGGTCCGAAGGGCTAGACCCTCATCTTGACCATGGTATCTTTATGTTTTTGATGTCGCTAAATCCGAATCCGGTGTCAGTTTGACCCCATCAGGTCATGGTCAAGGTCATTTCAAGGAGAAATCATCTAAATTCGTTGAAAATAGACCACAAACGTGGTACTTTTATGTTTTTGGGGTCGCTAAATCCAAATCCGGGAGGATCAATTTGACTACAGATTCGGATTTAGCGACCCAAAAACCTCAAAATATCATGATTTTGCTGCATTTACGATCACTTCTGATGATTTGACCGTGATCTTAACCTCATAGGGTCAATTTGACCACGGAATCGGATTCAGCATCCCCAACATAAAAATACCTCGTCTATTTTCAATAAAATTTATTGATTTGACCTCGAAATGACCTCATGGGATCAAACTGACCCCGGATTCGGATTCAGCGATTCCAAAAACACAAAAATACTACGGTTGTGGTGTGACCTTGAAAAGACCTTGACCCTGACCTGATGGGGTTAAATCGACCCCAGATTCAGATTCAGCGACCCCAAAAACAAAGATACCATGGTCTGATCTTTCGGACCTTCAACTTTTTTACTTGTTGAGCTGTCATTGACCTTAAAATGACCTTGACCCTGACCTGATAGGGTCAAACCGACCTCGGATTCTGATTCAGCGACCCCAAAAACATAAAGATACTATGGTCTAATCTTTCGGACCACCAACGTTTTTTTGTGGGGCTGTGTAATGTTAAATCAAAGATTAGGTCTAGGGTTAAACTTTGTACCATATTGTAAAAGCGGCTCTTAATCATATAATATAACATTTTTTGACATCTTAATTATTTTAATGTAATTGTTTTAAAAAAGTATAGTACATACTTATAGGTCCTTAAAGTACATAAAGTATTTATATATTTATCTTTATCTTAGCTATTCCAGGTGCTAATGTTTTGAAACCAGTCTTAACTTATTTTCAAAATTTTTAAAATATAATAAGTAAAATAATAAATTCTTTTAGTTACTGTGTGGAGTATGTTGGTACTTATTACTGAAAGTAGATTTAGAAAAACTAATACCTAAGGCACCGGCTACAATACAAGCGGTGAGCGGCGAGCGTCAAAGCGGTGAGCGGCAGAGAGATGAGCGGCAGATCAGCAAGCGTTAGATTGGTGCCTCTGATCTTCATTAAAGCAAAAGCTACAACATACGTGAGTTTAACCAAAACAATTTATTAGCGGCAGTTTCTAATATCTGTAAACGGATTCCAAAACGTCCAGAGCCGTACGCAGGGGAGGGCAATGGGGGCTATTGCCCTCCCCAGGTGCCCAACTCTTTTTTTTTGTCTTTAAAACTTTATTATCCCGACAAGAGGATTTTTTTGACCTTTTTTATGCTCTTCAATATATTATTGTCCCTAAGTATATGAAAAGAGGTAGCAGAAAGGAAAGTAGGGTTTTTTAAATGAAGATTATTTTTTTATTTAATTTGTTCCCCCTCCCCCAATAACTTTCCGCGTACGGCCCTGAAAACGTCGCTCATGTACAAACCATAGTAGCTAATACAAGCCACAGAGATTTGCACTCTGTCGCTCACCGCTTTTATCGTGGGCGAAGCCTTATAATAATCACTTTTAGTACATGTATTGACTACTTATCACAGCTCCAATTGTAAAATTTAAACTCTATTATTTATAAAAGTGCTTAAAGATTGTTTAGCGTTAAATATAGGACAAGGTAAATCCGCGGAAATCAATATATGTAATAAGTATTATATAGTGTGACAAACGCACAAAAATAAATGTTAAATTTTGTGAAGCAAGAACATATTTTATAAAATTATTTATTTTAAGATACTCGCATAATGTGATAGCGATAAATGGCCTGTAATGTGAATTGATTTAGGTACAAGGGCGTATCCAGGTAAAGGCAGTGAGGGGGCGGCAGCTGCTCCCTCCCCCACTAGCTGATAGTAGAAAATAATCATTTACGTGTAGATATAAAATTTAAACTTAAATTATAGGGTTGGGCAATATATGTACTTTGGTAATTGATAACTTTTTTTATCCAGATAACTGTATTTTCCATTTTTCCACAAATTCTTATAATATTAGTTTTTACTTGCCAGCCCACTCCCCTAAAAATCCTGGCTACGTCCTTGTTTATGTGAACTTATCTAGTGAATCTCTAGGCCGTTTGTCGTACCTACAGTTAAGTTTTTGTACTTTGCTTAATAAATGTACTGTTGTTTGTTTAGTTGTATATTTAAATTTTTATTATTGTTATATGCTAAGCATTGGTCTACTGTATAAATTTATGGTATTTTGGAGCTTTAGATTCTTTTTCTAGATTTCTAAGATAAAATTTTAAGATTAATTTGACTTATATATATATATATATATATTTTAATTCCCGAAACTCCGAAATTTCAGAGAATACTAAACTTTTTAGAGTTAGCCAGACAGGCAAGGCGCGCACTGAAGTGGCAAGCAAGTGTCGTGGCTGCCAGGTGGTGAGTCAGTGTTAAGTAGAATCTCTAAAAGCCGATTCCCACCTTGGGATTTTAACCCAGGGTTTCACCCCGGTAAAAGTCTTTGACTTTACGATTCACACCTGCAAGTCATGGGTAAGGGGTTAAAACTTGTGCCAAATTAGGACTGGTTCTAATTTTCCCCCATGGTTAACGAATTTTTGACAAATTTCCCTACATCAATTAACGGTTGGTACTACCAAAAATTGTAATTCAGGGTAGCTTTCCAGTGACGAAAATTTTTGTGCGTCACGCTCCAGGGCTTGAAGCTCTTGAACTGCTCTAAAAACTTAGTCACTGGAACGTATCCTTAGACAAGGAAAGAGAAATACTTTAAGCAATTTTAAAATTTCGTTGTTTTTAACCTTTCTTGGCTTTATAATAATAATATCTTTTTAATGTCTAATTCCATTTTAAATAAATAGTTTTAAAAATCCATCCTTAACCATAAAAAACACGTTTGAAGCACAAAAACCAAAAGAGGGGTAGGTGCATGAGGGGCAAGGGGAAAGAAAAACGGAGTAGCTCAGGTGCATAACACTTTCCGTCACTGGAACGCCATAAAGTAGAACGAAATGCTCCTGAGCTACTCGGGAGCGCTCTATTTGCGTCACTGGAAAGCCACTCTGATTTAAATGTGCATGGATATGATTTTACCCGTGTCCTTAAAAAACCTTGACAATCAGATGATGGGTGACGACTCATGCGTCACGGATGAACACCCCTAAGTGGGAATCGGCTTTAAAATCTGCATAAATAAATGCAGAAGCACGAATTAAAGAAAAGCGGCGGTTAAATGGTGTTTGAGAAGTGTGTGGAGTCAGTAGGGTACCACCAGCCCTCAAAATGTTTAATTTCTAAGGTCTTTAAAGACTTCACTTGCAACACCACCGCCACGTCAATTGTTGTCCGCCCCTGGCCTTAGTTAGAATTATTCACAAATAATAAGCCCTTTTAATTTTTTTGTTCATAAAGGCGGAGATATCCAAGAAAATCTAAAATTTTAAAAGTAATTTTTTTCTCATCTTTATTAGAAAAAATAATTTAAAGTACATTGAACGTTTACTTATTCTCCACTACATAATTATGCTTTCAGAGTTCCCAGCCGACCTTTCATCTCTCGACTATCATGATTAATTTTACTTATGAACGCGGTATGGGATTCTGACAGATTTCCATAACCGCTTCTTTTAACTATTCTGTCGTTAAAAAATTGCTTTTACCGTAAGGAAAAATAAGATAAAATAAATATTTAAACAAAACTCTACCCTATTCTGTATTTTACTTACTGCGCGATTTATTTCCGTACTTCCCAATTTCCCAAACTCCTTAATTATTTTTGTTAGGCCTTAGCCTCGAACGCAAATTCAATTTTTTAGGGTACCCATAAAACTTTGTCTAGGGTACTTGAATCTGGAGATCACGCTTGTCAGCTCTTGGGACCGTTAATCCCTATCTATGTGCAACACACAAGATTTTTGTTAAAAAAAAACCGTTAAGACTAAATTCCATCGCAGATGTTCACTGGTTTGATTCATAGTTTGTAAAATTGATTTCAGCAGTACAAATTTCTTGACAAACTGAAAAATTGAGTCTCTGATACTAAAACTTAAGTAGTGTTAAGGGATTAAGTAACTCGGTGCAGTTTTTGGAATATGTGATTTTATTAGCATTTGAATTCAGTTTTCTTTTAGCTTTTTCTGGTAATTCGGTTGCCAATAAGTTTCTACATCGGAGCATGTGAATTTAATTGGATGTGTATTTTTATCTGCTAAAGATATATTAAAAGGCACCTAACTTAAAATAACTAATTATCAATTTTATCTCATTTGCTAATTTTTCTTGATTTTCTTGATCCATTCTGTTTCCAAATTGTTATTCTAATATGCCAAGCCAAACTTAACATTATTTTTATCAAATATCTGAGGCAAACTTTAATAAAATTGTTTTCATTTTTTCTACAATTTTTAAATATAATTATCTCCTATTTAAATATCACCCAAACATAAGAGCCATTTTAAAAATATGGGTTTAAATATGAACTGTAGAATAATTTTTGTATAAATCAGTTAACTTTTAAATTTAGGTTTAACCAAGGAAATCCCAACTAACAAAAGCAACCCGTTACACATAAGACGTTCAAACTCCCTACGCCTTACGTCCATAGATAACTTACATTTAGATCTGCAGTGGCAAGAAGCATTTTTCGGATTTTTACGACTTCGCGCATTTAACAAATGGACGGGTGGACGAACATGCGCACTTAAAAGCCGTGGCAAAATACAAACACCGGCACCCCGTACCCGCCGTCCTCGGTCTGACCGTGACGCTCATTAGCTACCGAACTCCGAACAGAATACCAGGAAGCCGTCGACAAATTCTTTCCGATAATGCGGATAGTCTGTTTGGCGCCAGGCGCGTTTACCCTCGATTTGCTTGTTCACAAACCCGTTTTTCGGCCATGAAATGCAACTTTTGTTTCGCGCAGGTAATACCATTGGCAATCCATCGAGATCAGTGCTTACGCCTGACAAAAGTATTGCATTCAAAGTAATGTAAGATACCGCGTACGCGCCTGCATGTGAAATGTTACATTATTTTAAAGGCATCAGGCGTAGGGCGTTCGTACGTCTAATGTGTGACGGGACTAAATCTTTACCAATCTCTTTGTTTATTGTTTTATTTTGGTAACTGGCTACACAAGTAAAACCTAATTTTATTGTTATAAACATAATTATTTTTAATCTAACTGAAGGTATTTAAAATGCAATTAAACTACTTTAATTTTGTTTTAATATAAGAAGCTCCAAAATATCGATAAAAAAATATTGATCTAAAAAATTAAATGCAAATTATGCCAGTATTATGAGTGGGCCTTTTAGAATTATAAGTAATATAAATTATTTCAAGCAGAAACACATTTAACATTTATTTATACCCATGTAAATACAGGTTATATAATTATTTTCTATATCAAAAAAGGGTGTCTGGAAATAGTTACAATAGAAGACTATGAGTTCCTTGACCGACATATGATGATTTAACTCAACTTATCCATATGAAAAAATTCTTGGTAGTGGCGCAGATAATTTTATTTCCTGGGGGTAATGGAATACTGAAAGTATATTGAAAAGTCGTTTTGTGTGCCCAAAATCCAAAATGGACCCAAAATTTTATAGACCAACGAAAAAGTCCCCAACTTAAAAATACATATTTTCTGAATTACTTTTACTAAAACAAGTTCAATAGTGTATAATGTAACGACAGTTCCTGGGGGAGTAATTACCCCTTTACCCCCTCCCCTTATCTACGCCAGTGCTTCTTGGGTTTGCAGCTAGAAGGATTTATTTTCTTTAAAAAATTTCTAATAATTTAAAGCCCCGCTTATATTTTTGTTAGCTAAACCGTTTATCTAACTGAAAATTAATACATAACTAATAAAATATACAACTGGCGTCATAGGTAAAGCTTTTTCTGCGATAATATTGAAAATTTAGTTTTGTACATTAGTGCAATACATTTCATAATTATAAATTTTATAGGACAATTTTAAATAAACTTTTTAAATTTAAATAGGAAGAATGTACAATGCACTGACGTACAAACTTAAATTTTCTTGATATTAGCATAAAACATATATTTTTCCCAAATAAACAAACTGCATATTTAGAAGTAATTTTTAATACCAAACATCTATTTTTATAACATTTTTTTATAATACAGGTACTTTACTTATTAGCAAAAATTACATTTTTGGCCAAACCTCGTAGATGACTAATAAAATTGAATATCTGATAGAGTCTGATAGTTGCTTTTTAGGTTTTGGACCATGCAGAACTTTTGATTAAGAATAACCCAAAATAAATCACTTAGCTCATATGTTTGCGCGTATATTCTCGCATTATGTTTCTTTGTTTAATTAGAAAGACTTTCACTTTCAAATGTTTTAAAAATACTAAAACTTTGGTTTTTATTTATTAAATAAAAAGTTTATTTTCAAAAGATGACAAGTGTACCTATACGATATAAAGTTTGTAATCTCTTGTGATTTATGTACGAACATATGGATGTCACTAAAAGATCTGTACAACATGATACCACAAGTTAATTGGGCAAAATACAACACTTTAACGCAATTTATCTGAGTTCAAAAGTTAATCATTTGTGAGATACAAGGTGTGAAAGTTTCGCTTACACAACCTAGAAAACGACCAATAGTGAATATTTTAAAAAGATTTTCAATATTATCAAAATGTTTCAAAATACCTAAAATAAAATTAAAACTTTGAAACCCAGTATCTTGCAAACAATCAACTTTCCGACCAAGGTAAATGGCGTTGGATTGTTGCATTTTAGCACAAGGAATTTATAACAGCATTTGTACAGAGGTCTTTTAGTGACACTCTGTATATGCCTCCAAGAAAAGGGGAACCAAGAAGCTGGCTATCTGGTTATAGATATACTTGTTTACCTAAAATATTGTTTTTATTTTTACTATCTTAATTTAAAAAATATTGTAAGAACAAAAATTTTCATTACAAAAAAATATGTTGTCTGCTAATACTAGATACAAAAATGTCTTATGAAGTGACCAATTAGATAATCTCTTTCCGATAGGTTAAAATAAATCTTAACACAAAAAAAAATACAAAACTATAAAAATTATTTATTAGACTGCTTAAACTAGTATCACACTAGGCAACTTTTTATTGAACTGCTACAATTTTAATTGCGGAAAAGTACGATTTTGGATATTTTGATCAGCCGTTGCACAACTCTTGTTCTGTTTCATATGTATTTCGCGACAAGAATTGTACTGCAATGAACTTTAAAATTTTAGACGACGACATATGATGGCAATTTTCTAAAGCATAAAAATCTTCTTGTTTTTACTGTTTTTACTTTCAACAGTATCATTCTGTTTTATTTATCTTATACCATACTTCCAGTTTCTCAGATTTTACCTAATACATAGGAAAAAAAATTATTACATACCCCCTAAAAATTATGACTAACCTCGGGTTTTTCTGAATGTTAATTCTTTTTAAATGATTAAGTTATCAACACAATTAAAAAACGAAATTAACAAGAAGGAGTAGAAAAAGTATTTTTATCACAGATATGATTATTTTCTTTTAACAGCACATCATACAGGGTGATTAAATATGATTTTTTTTTCAAAAATTTTACTCACCTTGAAGGATATATTGTTGACAGAAAATAATACCGCTTAAGGCGAACTTATGGCTTGAACTCTTCATAACATGTTCTTTTTTAAATTTCTTGAAAACTTAATTATCAAGAAAAAAATTATCATTTAAATATAAGCGTTTTTCTATTAAGGCTTATAGAAAAAACTGAGCATACAAATAATATTTTGGGGGTGTGTATAACACCGGTGACAACATTACAAACTAGATAGTGTGCAACTGTTGAAGCTACAATTTAAATTGCCTAGTTTGACACTGTCTCAGGACATAACAACTAACCACAACATCTTTTTTCTTTTCCTACCTATTTCAGTCTTCATTCTTATAAGTAACTAATGTTTCCATCTTATGAATATTTGTTGAGAACGATCGCATTTTAACTGACTGCGCATTTTTGATATTAGCTGGTTCTGCTTCAGCCCATTCTTTTGGCAATTCTACGTCATTTTTCGTATAAATTTGAATGTCGAAACTACATAGACAATCAAGTAGAGGTAAGTAAGCTACAGATGATGCTATTTGTTTTAAAACATCTCTGATTTCATTTTTTATTTGTTTTAATGGTTTTTCCGATGTCTGAGCATCACCGTCTTCAGTGTTACCTTCATATTCAATTTTAAAGTCCCACCGCTCCACTACTTCTAATGTTTTAACATTTGTAATCACTAGTGCTACCCTATTGACTGTTCTTTTAATTAACCATTCTGAAATGAAAAAATTAAGTTCTAACCATTTCATTATATTAGAAACGTTATTGGATGGTATACATAATAAAAAAAATTATTAAGTTGTAGAATTTAACAGGATGTATAATCACAAAATATTTTAATACAAAAAAGTAGAAGCGCCAACTATGGTAGTAGAAATATACAGACTGTCCATGGATGGGGTTAACAAGAGGACAAATAAATTAAACATTTTATTAAAAAAAAAGTTATTCTTTTTATTTTTGCTTGTAAAAAAATATAATTTACAAAGAGAAAATGTTGATTTTGTATACAGGGTTTACAGAAACTTAAAAAATGTGATTTTTTTCCAAGAGTAAACTACCTTTATTTTTCATTTCTAAGCAAAATATCACTTAGATAATTTATTTGAAATAGTATTTTAAATGGCTTCATTAATGTTTCAGGGGTATCAAAAAGATTTATGAAAATGATTTTAGAGTTATCCAAAATTGATTATTTTAAATGTTTAGGATAAAATGACCTAAAAACTTTCATAATTTGCTTTTTAAACAACTTCTTTCTTCAAATTTATACAGAACTCAATTTTTCAGCTGTAAACAAATGTGATTAAGGCGTTTTCGCCAAATTATGGAGTTCAATAAAATTTTGTATGATTGTTTTTATCGTTTACAAACATTATTCTAAATAAATTTTCCTTATGATATATTGCTTAAAAATGAAAAATAAAGGTAGTTTACTCTTGGAGGAAAATCATGTTTTTTAAGTTTTTGGAAACCCTGTATACAAATTCAACATTTTCTAAGTTTTTGTGAACCCTCTATACAAACTCAACATTTTCTCTTCGTGAATTCTATTTAATCCTATTTTTTTACAAGCAAAAATTTTTATAAAGAATCGCTTTTTTCGAAAAATTTAATTTTTTATCCATTTGACCTCTTATTAACCCCATCCGTGGACAGTCTGTATATTCCTGAATAAGTTATCTGTCTATTGTTATTTATTATTTCTGCCTAAAATACAACATAACTGTTATCATTTTACTTAAATTAATTATTGCTGAAATATGACATACAGGTTCTACCAACTATTTATTAAAAATACTTAAAATCAATATTACTTTTTATCTGGTCCAACAATATGTTAAACTTTTTACATTTTAGTTTTTATCAAACATTAGATTGTAGAATTGGATAATTACATTATGAATATGCGGAAAAAAGGTTTAAAATTATTTACTAGAAAGCCATATAAAAAATTTAAAAAAACAAGAAAATAAAATTTATAGACCAAACTATAGTGGGAATTCACAAAACATTTTTATTTTAGGAAAGGCGGCCTATTTTTTTTTAATATTTATTATCGTAAATCACTTAAGGACGATACTGGTGGGGATTTATATGTTTTAGTATTAATTTTATTTATTAATTTGATATAGGGGAGTTTCTTGGACCACCAATCCCGAATTTGAAAGAATTTTTTTCTCAGACACTTTTCGTTTTAGAAATATCCATCATCAAACTTAAAAATCAAACCGACTTTATTTTGACTATATTCCTTCTTGCTTTTTTATGTAAGTCTTGATTTAACACTACATTAGCATACAATATTTCATTTAACATTAACAAACCTTTTAAAAACAGGTTTTTTTATTGATTTTATGCCTCTTTTTTATTAATTTAGAAGCATCACTTTAAATTAAGACAGCTATAGAAGCTTAAAGGAAAAAATAATTGTATGTATGGTTGGGGCTTTTAGGAGTAAAAATTTGTAATTTATTGAAAAAAGGTGTGAAATAAATAAAAAACAGAAATTAAAAAGGTGTTTATAAAACATTTTGTGCCAATTTAGTGATATACCAAGAATGTCATACAAAAACAAGGAAAATATAGTGAAAATATGGTTAGTTTGATATTCAAGTTTGATGATGGATATTTTTAAAATGAAATGTGTCTAAAAAAACTTTTAGATGATCAGCGCCCAAAAACCCGCGTATAGGTACCAAATTTCAATAAAAACGGCGATGTGTCCGGTTTGTAAATAATTACAAATTAGTTTTTCGTACCTACAAAAAGTATCTATGGACACCACTACAGCGACTAATTAGTTTAGGATTTTATTTTAAATATTTAATTGTTGCACTTTTTAAAGTATTATATCAATTATGTAATATTATGACAAATAACAGAGGAATTATAATGTTTATTATGTCTTTTTTTTAAATAATAAAACAATATTTGTATATTTTCAAAATATTTTTGGTACCTAATTGTCTAAAAGTTGAGTCAACTATGGTTTTGACAAATTTTGGTATAAGAGGGTTTTTGGTGCGCTGATGACGAATCTGTTTTTTTTTGAAATATATACCGTTTCTTTTAAGAGGTTTTCATCATCAAAGTTGAAAATCACTTTATGATCTTATTTTACTATATTGTACCTTCTTTTTGCACTAAATTCTTGATACAACAATAAATTGGCATATATCTTTTAGATTTGTAATCAGCGCCCCAGAAAACCCCTGTATATGTATACCAAAATTGGTCAAAATCAGAGTTGCCGAAACTTTCTAGACAGATACCGGTTTTTCTATAAAAATTAACATGAATAGAGTACCAATGTGTATTTTAATAGTCGCACCATTTTTTTAAGTATAAATACAGGAAAATAAATTTTAAACTTCTAACCTTTAAGCTGTCCTAGGGTTGTTGACAAAAACTCTTTGATTTTATTATCAGTCGACATCAGAATATTTAGCCCATAATTCTCGGTAGCTTTAAAATTCTCTGGTGGGTATAGGCCCCTTTGAAACAGGATCGAATTTATTCCATAATCTTAAATAAAACCAAAAAGTTAAAACCAACACACAATATTTAATTATACCCAGATACTTACCTAAATAATCACAAACTATGTCTGCTGAGCCTTTTACAGTAATTGCTGATTTATTTTTAACAGCAGCAGTACTCATTATAATTAAAAATTAAAATAAATTAAAAATCTTATAAAATAACCTATATTAACAATTTAAATTAAATTTGACCGTTAATTTTGACAGCAACGTTTGCCCGTCTCTCTCTCTCTCGTCTCTCTCTTAAATTTTCTCTACGGAAAGAAGCCTTAGCATCGGTTGCGTTCAACAACCTGTTCGATGATTTAATGCCTTCGAGCATAAACTTACTGGAGGCAACCAACCCTTCGGACCTGACTTTTAAATCACTTGAAATCGATCTGTACTATGGATGGTACTCCACCATCCATAATCTGTACGGCCAATAAAAACAGAAGAGGTTTGTAAATAGAAAAATATTTTTGAGTGAACAAACCGATTATTATCATTCTTTTAAAACTAATGTGGCTAACTTCATTCTGAATGTTTATTAATATTTCAAATGACATCTGTCACGTGATCAAATTATTAGAGGGATATTTTTCTAATTCTTCTGTCTTACAGCTGCTAACAAGCTTGTCTAACAGCTGACGTCATTATAATGTTAATCGAAAAATAAAAGCGCTTACCGCCAATGACAAATGACATAAAATAATAATAATAATATAACCTAAAAAACTCCAGTTTAAAAACTACGGAGACCTTGAAGAAGGAGTGTAATCGACATTCTTTCAAAACGGGCTTGATTTTTGTGTAAATTATAGTTATAAATATGTCACTAGAGGGTACTGTGGTCAATCGGGATCTTTCTGGGGTTGATGTTTATGTTGCATATGTACTAAAAATAGTACAAAAGTAAAAAGGAAAATTTCAATTATTTTTAAATACGACGCTATAGAGAACACTACTCAATTTTATTGAGTTTGTATTTAACAAAAATATGATATTTTGAAAGAATTACGTAATGGGTGCCCAAATTCCCAAGATTACCATTATTTTAATTTTATTATATACATTTTTCGGTTGAATAAAAAAGTATTATTATTTTAATTTAGCTTCAGCTCTCATTTCCCTGAAGGAGGAACAATTCCTTAATTATTTTAGATAATAAAAATAGGAATAGAAATTTTGAACTGTGTCATTAATAATCAAAGAAAAAAAAAGAAAAATAGAATTTTTTACTTTATCTTTAATTTTTTAAATTATCGTTTACATTTTTGGAAGTTAAACTTTTGTTTAGTTTTTGTATTTAAAGTGTTGATTTAAAAATTTTGCTGTCTCTTAAGTTACAAGTAGAGTTTAAAACTAAAGGTTAGACTTGTTGCTTTAAAATATACAAAATAGAGTTTTGCAATGTTGCGAATACTTATTTGTTAAACATAAAAACAAATGTTTCTTTTAAAAAACCCTGACTTCCATTAAACAGTTCACTTTATATATAAAAAATAATTGCTATTGTCACAAGGCTTTGTATACAACAATAAACAAGAATATTTAACGTTTGTGTAGACCTTATAAGGTAAGTATACACGTCGTGCAAGCTTGATTCCTTCCACTGAGTTTTAGTGCGGTGAACACTAGCAGGTAGCGCAGCTGCTTAAATGTAGTAAATAATAAAATTTACTTTTAAGCAAGGACATAGCTAGGATCCGCTCACCTGTACTAAAAATTGTCAAGGTGGTTAGATAAGGAATAAAGTTATGAATAAAGTATTGTACAGTGCTACATTAGGTACGCCGATATACGCTTTTCTTGAACTTCAGGAAATCATATTATTTTTTATTTATGAACCTAACAGTACAGAGTTTTTCAATAAAAAGTTTCCAACAAAGGTTTTTAGGATTCGGTAGTAGTGTAATTAGCCAGCAAAAACTTGGGTAATCTAAAAAGTAAATGAAAATTAGTTACATATACAGCGTGCCTTCGAAAGTTTTTACCAAATGAGAAACTTTTTATTTATTTACTTTACGAAAAAAATGCCTCTTTAAAAATGTCCTGCTTGATAAGAAAATACATTTCCACAAAAATAATTGTATGTTGGATGTACAGGGTGGCTTAAAGAAGTCGTGTTACCAAATTAATATACACCGTATATCCTAGCTACAGCACAAAACTTTAAAGGGTGATTTTATGAAGAAAAGTTTCTATAAACATATGTCCGGAATTGCCTGAAATACAGGGCGTTAAAGTTTAAAAAAATCGATATTTTATAAATATATTAAATACCCCTTAATCGACTGGGTTCAAATCAGATTAGAATCAGAGAAACATTTTGGTGTATTTGTTTAATGAAATCAAGCGCTTGTAAAGTTTTACCTAGATTAACTTTATTGGATCCAGTAGCGTCTCAGTGGGCACAACAGCCAATATTATTGAGAGAAAAATGTTCGCCACTGGCTTTTATGTAGTTTGTATATTTTTTTCTATAAAGCAAATAAAAATACAAATTTTTAGTGTTGTACATTTTTTTGTATGTGGTTTCGTATTTAAGATATTTATAAAATACCGACTTTTAAAAAATAATTAACGCCTTGTATTTCAGAAACGAAGCAACACCGGACATATGGTTATAGAAACTTTTTTCATAAAATGACATAGGAAATCACCCTTTTAGTAAGTTTTCTACCCTAGTTCAAAAATACTCTAAATTTCAATTTGGAAACAAGTTTTTTAGGCCACGCTGTACATCTAACCTACAAATATTTTTGTGAAAATGTATTTTCTTATTAAGCAGGTTTTTTATGAAGAAGGCACTTTTTTCGAGTTGTTAAATAAAAATTTTTCTTATTTGGTAAGAAGGATTTCTGTGTGCGTCACTCTCTATTTAAAAAATTTGCTTGAACTGTAAAAGTCAGACAAATGATCAGTTTAAAAGTAAATAGTGATAAAAATTATACTAAAGCGAAAAAATAAAAAGGCCTAAAGGCTAAACACTTAAAAACTTAATAACTGACCCAGTTAAGGTACAAACCAAGATATAGAGTGTGTCTACTTAAGTTCGTACCATAAGGCAAACTTTTATTAATTTTACGAAAAAATTTAACCATTCGATATTAATTGTTTTCAGTGGTAGGTATATGAAATATCTTAAATAATATAAATTTATGTTAAGAGGAAAGTACACTTATTTTTGTCAATATTGAAAATTTGTGGAAAAAAGATGTTTAGGATTAGGATTTTTTTCTGCAATAACGAGCATTTTTGAGCTTCTTTTACAAAAGTATTTTATTTCAAAATAAGTATCCAGTAATGTGGAAGCTTAAATTTTCATTGTTAATTAAAACCTACAATCTTATCTGCTTCCTTATACCTAAAAACACAAGTATGTAGATATCCAATAAAATGGACCAAGCACAGTGGCCTATGGAAATCCTACTACGCTTTTCTTAGTATAAGTAGGTAATATTAACTTATAGACTATAATACCTTTCAACTAAATAGGATCAACATAAATCTAAAATTTATTTGGTTGGTAAGTTTGAGCATGCTATTTTCATATTATTATATTTCTTAAAATTATACACTTCTTTTACATTTAGTACCATTTTTTATGCTAAATAAGTAATCTCGCAATAAAAGTTTAGTTTTCAAGAAATAATTCTATTTAGATTTTTATTTTCAGTTCTCATTTCCCTAAAATTTATACCTATACATTTTTCCACATTAACCTATTCCAATCTAAGAAAAAAATAGTCTTCTACCAAATAGATTTTAATACACCATTAGCACTAAATTACCAATATTTAGTCATTAAAATATTAATAAATTTCAGTATAAACCACATTTTACACTTTTTGTTAATGTTTTATGTATATTTACTCAATAAATCAATGTTTTTGAATATACCACCGATTTTGACATTGAGAGTGCGTATGCGCATGCCCTGCCATCCCGCAGACCCTTTCTTCAAATTGTGCCACTTTTCGAAACGGCGATTGATCCTCTATCCTTGTCTATTCTCTTTGAGCATAACACGTCAAATTTAGAAAAGTTAAAATTTAATAAAGATGCCCATGAACATGAAAGCTGTGTTGCCAAATGACATTTCGTAAATTCCTACTCAAATTGTAAAATGGGTTATTTACTATGTTTTATACAAATAAATACATTTTAAACTTAGAAATTCTTGAATTTTTAATAATTACACATATAAGGTTTTAAATATACACCATTTAAGTAATGTTGTTTTGTGGTGTATTATTTAGTGAATAAATTATGTCAAATTTACAAATACAAATATTACTCACACAAAAGAAAAAGAAAATAACAAAAAAACCGTGATAACCAGTTAACATTTTAATAGTTTAAATAGATTAAGGCTCTTTTTAATTACGCTTTAAAAGTTATAAATCCAAAAGTCGTCATATTATCTGTGAAAAGAAATGGGATAAATTCCACTACATATTGATATATCTGGCAACACTGTTTCATCTTGGTTTCATTTGATCCCGAATGATATGAGCGCCCTCTATTGTTTTCTAATAAAAATGCTGTAATTTAAACCCATTTTTTCAAAATAGTCCCGTTGTCGTTTACACACCTTCCGCTAGGTCACCATATTAAAAACAAAATGCGCAATATCTTTAATGGCAGGTAAATTAATCCTTTACATGGTTTCCCACGCATACTATTGCTATTGTTATTAATATACTATTAGTCAATTTTGTTTGACTTTTAACCTCAAATTCTGCTATATTTCCCCCTCCTTGTTTTTTCATCCTGTTAGACAGTGGTTAGACATCTCCTGACGCCGCTAACAACCGCTGTGAGCTGCTGTCTCGAGACGTAACGTATCGAGTCGCTACCACAGCTCTCAGAGGGGTGTGGTCGCTACCGAATGGTGATTCTAAACTTGTTTGAAATTCGATTCCGAGTCGATATCTCTCGAGTTGGATAACTAGGCACTATCCCTATTAAATAAGTCCTTATCTTATTAATTATTTACGTAAATACAGATGAGAGAATAAGGCCCATAGGTTTCGAAACTAATAATATCGAGAACTCCATACCGACAGTCGTCACCTAACGAGAAGTTAAGAATCCGGGCCCTAAACTGATAGACAGTGAAAATTATTGCTCTGTTTGGCATAACAAAAAGTTATAGGTAACTAGTTTTAACTTTTTCTAACTCAACTAAACTATTTTCGAGGTCGTGAAGTTAGGTACATTTTATTAAAACAATAATTCTTGTCGATGAAGTCTTTGGACCACTCGTGCAAACCAGAGAAATGGAGAGAGATAGAGAACTCGCTTCGACCACTGCGCATCCCATTTTGCGGGAACGGCATGGGCGCCGCCATATTTACCCCTATTTTCCTGGATTTGTCAAAAGTAATTTACACTAACCTTATTTTCACTATATTCCGCCTTCTTTTTGCACAAAATTTTTATAAAACACTAAATTGCCACACAATATTTTATAAACACCTTTTAAAAACCTGTTTTTTATTTATTTTACACGTTTTTTCATTAAATTGAAAATAATTTACCCATAATGCTGCAACCATAAATACAATATGTAGATGTATTTATGGTTGCATACACGAGTTTGTTTAAAGTAAAGCTTTTGAATTAATATAATTAATAATAAAAAATGTTTTTAAAGGGTTTTTTGATGTTAAATGAAATATTGTGTGCCATTTTAGTATTATAATATGAATTTTGTGCAAAAGAAGAGAAAATATTGTGAAAATAACAGATGACAAATGACAAGTAATGGACATCCATGGCGGCGCCCGGTATTTGCCTTCTCGCGCATGGTAAAGCGACTTCTCCCCCTCTCCATTTCTCTGGTGCAAACAAGAGGGTCTTTCCAGTGACGAAAATTTTTGTGCGTCACGCTCCAGGGCTTGCAAGCTCTTGAACTGCTCTAAAAGTTAGTCACTGGAACGCATCCTTAGACAAGGAAAGAGAGATACTTTAAGAAATTTAAAAATTTCGTTGTTTTTAACCTTTCTTGGCTTTATAATAATAATCTCTTTTTAATATCTAATTCCATTTTAAATAAATAATTTTAAAAATCCATCCTTAACCATAAAAAACACGTTTGAAGCACAAAAACCAAAGAGGGGTTGGTGCATGAGGGGCAAGGGAAAGAATAACGGGGTAGCTCAGGTGCATAACACTTTCCGTCACTGGAACGCCATAAAGTAGAACGAAATGCTCCTGAGCTACTCGGGAGCGCTCCATTTGCGTCACTGGAAAGCCACTCTGAACTAACTCTTTCTGTTTTGTGTTTTGTGCGGTTTCGTGGTGTTCGTTAGTTTACGATACATTAAAAAAGTAATATTAATAATAAAAATGTAAGTTAATTTTTATTGTGTTTAAAGTGATATTAGTAGGGTTACTCATCCTTGAACTTTATTGTCTTATCTAGTTATTTAATTATGAGTTTTATGAAAATATAAATAAATAAAAAATAAGACATTTTTTCTTACACTAACATCGTAAGTACACTACTGTTTATGTATAGCCGCTTTTATTTGCATATAAGACCCTTAATACATTCTGTACAAAGGTGATATGTGGTGATGATCTACCACTTAACCTGGTTTGCAATTGTTTATGAAATTCCAAGTAAACTTTAAAGACCTATATTAAAAAATTTAAAACCTTTGACAAAGAAATACATGTTCAATCAGGGGGTTTCTATTTAGGTGTAATATTAAGTCAACTTAATGCCCAATCTACATTTAATATTTTATTATGCAGGTTATAATTTTTGTGTATATACCTACATGTCTTCTGAAAAATATTCTCAAGAACATTTCTAACAAAACCTACATGTCCCATTTACTGAATATGAAATTTAAACATAGGTCCCTAATGTATTATTTGTAACTAAACTTAATCTGCTACTAGAACTTAAAAATTCCTAAATTCTTAGATATTTTAGCAATATTATTTGTAAAATAATTAAAAAGCACATATTTTTATCAAAACTTTATTAAAATCTTTAAAATTTACTTTTTTTTATAATGACCATCAGGTCGTCAATCCAAATGAAATTTCTAAAAAGTCTATTGTGACAGCAATAATGCTATTTCCATAGGTGTTTTTATTATTATTTTTTTCTTTGTTCTAAATTTGTTGGCTGTTTCAATATAAAGTCCCCTAATGTGCCCAATATGTTATCCATCCTAGGCAGAATAATTTCAGTTAGTTTAATTTTGAAATTTTATTACCAAACCACCTTAAAAATAACTTTGCTTTTAATAACTTGAATTTCTTAGATGGCATTAACCGAAGTATCATCAAACAAATCATTTGGGGGATGGCAAAAAGTCTTTAGCCATGAATCTAAAGTACTTGGATGTACTATGAGGTTTGGTGTGTATGTTCCACCACAAGCTGAAGATAAAAAGTACCTGTGATATACTGGCTGTCTGGATTAACTTGTTCTGAGGCAAATTTTATTGAAAAAGCTGGTGCCCAAAGGTAAGTACTTTTATATGAATTATGAAAAAATAAATAAAACTTTTATCTTTATTGTATTGACAGTCACATACAATGGTGCAAAGTACAATAGCATCTACACCTCGTTACATGTTGTTTGGCACCGGACCAATCAGAATTGGTCGATGATGTCATAACAGTTTTAGGGAATTATGAATGGTTAGTTCTGGTAAGCAAGTCCTTTTTAATTCTTTAATTAAACCCAAGACTAATACACACTTTATAAATCCACTTAAGAATTCTATTCCCACCTTTAGGGTACCAAACAAACAGTGTCGGGCTTGATTAAACATATGTCAATCACAAAATACATTTATAATGTTTCTATTGGTCAATGCCCATGTTGAGTTTCTATTGGTCGATGCCCAGTGACATGTAATGGGGTGTAGACGCTAGTGGAAAGTACCGCCAGGAGTCTTTTAATTCATTTTAAGAGTTTGTGCTAAGACATATTATACTTAATAAAAACTTTCTTATTTATAATACAAAAATCTGGGTGTGGAGGATCCTTATTGACAAAAGCAAACAAACACATAAATGACCTGATAGATATGACTACTGCCTTAAAATTATGAAGTTTCCAAATAAATGGATAACCCCAGGTCACATTTAAGACAGCGAAACATGTTTCATTCTTGCTAGGAATGTTCACATCCGCTATAAATGGCTGACACCTTGACCTTGGTAGTTGGAGTGGATCATGGTTTCTTCAAGGTGTCAGCGATTTATAGTGGGTTTAAACATTTCTAACAAGGATTATTAATTTTATTTATAATAAGGCTCCAGAATATTATTTCCTTTTTAAAAACTTTCTTAGATATGCTGCTGAACATGGTGTAATAATTGTTAACCCAGACACCTCTCCAAGAGGTCTTAATTTACCTGGTGACTCAGATGCTTGGGATTTTGGTGTGGCTGCAGGATTCTACTTGAATGCAACTCAAGCACCATGGAACAAAAACTATAAAATGTATGATTATATCATTGGTGAACTTACTGAATTGGTTAACTCTAACTTTAATGTTGCTGAAGGAAAGCAGTCAATAATGGGGCACAGGCAAGTTTCTTTTTAAGTAGTTTATTCTATAAAATGTCTATACCTAATTAACACCTTGTATATGTATGTCTAAATTCAATATTATTCTTTTTTTATTTTAGTATGGGTGGACATGGTGCTCTTATTCTGGCCCTAAAGAATCCTGGATTATTTAAATCTGTTTCTGGTTTTGCCCCAATCTGTAATCCAATTAAATGTCCCTGGGGAGTGAAAGCATTTACAGGGTACCTAGGACCAAAAGAAACTGGAAATTGGGAACAGTGGGATGCCACAGAATTAGTAAAGAAATACAATGGACCACCTTTGGAACTACTTATTGACCAGGTAATTCAATTAATAATAACAAATATTCTTTCTTGTCAGAAAATTAATCCTATTGATAAAGCTAAAATTAAAAAGATAAAGAAACATTAAAAAAACTATCTATCCGGTTAGATTATGAAACGCGGTTTCTCAAAATTTTGGATTTAACTGTCAACCAAAACTACCGATCAAACTGCGACACGTTCCGTAAGTTAACCAAGATATTGGTTTTCCTGGTTTTTCTGGTTCTGGTAAAGTTTTTAAATGGAGTGTTTAGACTTTTGGTCTCAACTGTCAACCGCAATTACCGAACCAAACATCTCGGTATCTTCGGTTTACCCGAGAAAGTGTTGGAAGTACAATATTTTTGGTTGTCTGGACTTCAACAATAGGCAACACACATAACATTTTGTTTTAGTTATATTTAATGACTAAGTTTTAATGTTGGTACAATATAGTTGGTAGTAGAATGTCAACCGGTCTTTTACGTTTTTATTTTAATCATGTTTTTTCGACAAATTATTGTTATAAAAATTAATAATAATATTATAAATAAAGTTCAGTGTATTCATAGTGTTGGTGGTTTATTTTGAACAGTACTTCGCCGATCCTTGTATAAAACTAACAGAACGTGCTTATTGGTCAGATAAGAATTTGCCTTTTTCCCTTAACCAATCGGTACGCGAAGCGAGAGAAAAAATACTGCTAGTACCTTTCGCTGTTCGCATGGCCATGCGGAAGAGCTATCTCTAGACGCAAATACTTTAAGGTTTGTTCTATTCAAATTCAAATTCAAATTCAAATATTTATTGATGAATGCCCATACAGGTTGTATTTTCACAAGTCAAAAGTTAAAAATAGTTAATACAAGTTTAAAATAAGATAAAAATCTAAAAAGAAAAAACATTACATTTTTAAAAAACAAACATACTTTTAAAATCATTACAAATTATGAGTAATTATTAGATACAAAAACAATAAAACACAAACATATTTTTAAAATTATTAGACTTTTTGAGAACACTAAAATTACACATACACACTACAATATAAACCTAATTTGACAGGCAAATGCTTCTCTGGGATTATCTAAAAGAGCTCAACATGTATTCGCTCTCGCTATAAAATGCTTTGTTTTTAAGATATAGTTTAATCCTAGTCTCAAAAGCCCTAATGTCAAGGTTCCTAATTTCCTGAGGTAGTACATTAAAAAATTTAATACCATAGTGGTTCTGCCCATCCCTCGCCCTGGAAGTTCTACTGTACCTTATAGAAAGGTCATTCCTCCCCCTGGTCTCATATCCATGTAAGTCCCTATTTTGGCTGTAGCTATTCAGGTGTTTTTTAACGTGTATAAGGCAGCTAAGAATATAGAGGGAGGGTAGGGTAAGTATCCCAAGAGAGATAAACGCCTCTCTACAGCACTCTCTGTATTTCAGGCCAGCAATGACTCTCACACATCGTCTTTGTGCAGAGAACACTCTGGATGCGTGAGCTGAGTGCCCCCAGCACAGGATGGCATAATTAATGTGAGCATGTATGTATCCATAATATGCGTTCATAAGAACCCTTTCAGACACACAGTTTTTTAGATTTCGGATAACATACGTGTTTTTGCTGATTCTGCTAGCCGTTTGATTGGCATGTTCCTCCCATGTAAGTTTGGTGTCTAGATGTAATCCAAGAAATTTAATGGGGTTTGTATGCTCGCTCACAGGTCTTAAGGAGAAGTTGAGTGTTTGAGTCTTTGCTTCGTTGATACTAAGTTGATTGGAAGCAAACCAATTTTGGATATCTTTTCGCGTATCCATCACCATCAAGTTCAAACTCTCCAAGTTGTCGCAGCTATCAATGGTCGTTGTGTCATCTGCAAAAAGTGTAATTCCTGTGCTATTATTTGATGTGCATGCACTTATATCATTTATGTATAGTAGGAAGAGTATTGGCCCAAGAACTGAGCCCTGGGGTACTCCATGCTTGACTTGACACTTTGATGATACTTTGCTATTGTACAATACATACTGGTATCGGTCTGCCAGGTAAGATCTCAAAAGATCCACACTGCCGTCGGTAAACTTGTACTGATAAAGCTTCTGGATTAGGAGGTCATGGGATACGCAGTCAAAAGCTTTAGTAAGGTCAAAGAAAGATGCCTGAGCGTACATTTTACCCTCAAAACAATCCTGAATATAATCAATAATATTGCTCACTGCCGCAGCAGTCGATAGACTTTTGCGGTATGCGAACTGCCTGGAATTAAGCAAATGTTGACTCTCTAAATAACTGATAATCTGCTGTTTTAAAACTGCCTCAAAAATTCTACCAAATAGGGGCAATATTGAAATTGGTCTATAATTAGAGACCTCCTCAGGGTTACCCTTCTTTGGAATAGGAACTACACGTGCCATTTTAAGGCAGTCTGGAAATATGTTATCCTTAATGCAGAGATTTATGATCTTAGTTAATGGATATAAAATTATTTCTTTAAGTACTTTTATTATTTTAACATTTAATTTAAAATGATCTTTACTGTAGCTATTCTTAAGGTTAGCAATAATATGTCTTACTTCAACAAAGCTGACTTCCTGAAAATTAAAGCTTGTGTTATTCAAATTTATATTTAGCTTTTTGACATACTCAATTGGATCATTATCCGCTGCTGGAAGATTTTTTATTATATTCTCTGCAACCTGAGCAAAGAAATCGTTAAAGTTATTGGCATTTAGTATTTCTGATTGTTTAGTCTTTTTATGGGGTTATTATTTTTTATTATATCCCAGATTGCCTTACTTTTGTTGTTTGATTGGCTAATATACTGATCATTGGCTCGTCTCTTACTTTGCTCTATTTTTTTACGATATTCTTTTCTAAAATCTTTGAGCATTTTATTGGTTACTAAATGTGGGTCAGATTTATTTACCCGAGTTAATAGTTTTAATGTTTCCCTATCCCTTTTTAGCTGCTCATTAAACCAGTGTATTCTGTAAGTTCCTCTATTAGTTTCATTAAATAACTTTGTTTTTTCTGGAAAACTTATATCACAGAAATGTGATATTAGATTTATAAATTGTTCAAATTTTTTATTAGAGGACATATTCGAATCACTAATAAATGACCAGTCAGCCTTTTCTACCGCAGTATACAAATTGAATAGACCTTGATCTGTTATTGGCCTATAGGTTATTCGAGAAGCACTATTTGTGGTTTTTGTATGCAAGGTGTATGTGAATGAAACAGCTGAGTGATCAGAAATGTTAGGGTTGATCACCTCAGCAACAAAGTTACCAACCCCAACATTGGTGAAGATGTTGTCCAAGCATGCTTCATTCCTAGTGTTTTCTGTTGTTACTTTCGACAGTCCATAGGACTCAAATAGGTTACAGAGGAGCTGTGCTTCCCAAGAGTTTGAATGGAAGTGCACATTAAAGTCTCCTGTTATTATAATGCCCTTATTAAGATCTAGTCTGTCTAAGACATAGGCCATTTTTGTTAAGTAGGTTCCTAAATCACCATTCGGAGAACGGTATATTGTTACTATTTGAGTAGTGTTATATAACATTCCTGCAGCTTCAAAGTTAAGTTCTTCACACAAGTCTGCCAAATTAAAAGGCAGAGAAGCAGTGTGCATGTTACTTTTTGCAAAAATTGCAACCCCCCATTTTTGCGCTCTGATCTACAGTAGCTCGAGACGGGGACAAAACCACCCATGTTTATAAAACTAAGTTCATCAGCCCTTAGCCAATGTTCATTCAGACAAAGAATACTAAAATTACTATCAATTAAAAAAGATTCCAATAAGTTAGCTTTATTTCTTAAACATTGAATATTATAATGCAGTATGCCCAGAGAAGCACCTACCTGTTTTCCTAAAGTCCCTGGAGTAGGACTTTCTAATCCATTTAGAAGCACAGCCCTGGGTTCTGTCGAAGGTTTAAAAAATTGTTGAAGATTATTCCAGATGGCCACAGTTCAGGATTCATTACTTTATCTTTATCATCAGTAGACACGCCAACTCTGAAAGAGCTTTTCCATTTGTCTTTTCGGGTCCTAAGTTTTTCACAGTCACAATTCGCCAAATCGAGGGTGGATTTGATGTATGATGCAATAGAATCAGGTGTTGTCCGTGTACTAAAGCCAGATAAGAAAATCCAGGATTTATTCGATCTGGCCTTTGCAACTTCAAGGTTGGTAACTCCTTCTCCTGTACCCTTGTGTGGTGCTGGCCGTTGCATATACTTGGAAGGCTGTGGATGAACTTTTGGCAGGTTCTGATGGTTTGAACCTTCTACATCAGTTGTCAAGTTAACAATTTTGTGAAGTTGAGCTGTAGCTACAGCTGATTTGACAGACGCTGAGTCTATTGTTGGTTTTCCAATGAAATCATGAGGCATTTCACTCTTAGTACTAGTACCAGTACTAGTGCTTTGCTTCCTTACTTTCTTAGCACTTTTTTCACTAATTTGAACTTGTTTGTTGGACATTGTTGCTCCTTGCGAGACTCCTGATTGTTTTAGAGAAGCAGTCAAGTTTTCCAGTTTATAGTCAAGATTTTTGCTTAAATTATCGAATTTGTTAATGTAGGTTTGCTTAATCGTGTCAATTGCATCGCTAATTGATTTTTCCATTTCTTGCTTGAGCAGATCTAATTGATTTTGAAGTCCAACAGTGAACGTCTTGAGGGAGTTTTTAACCATTGGTATGCAGTCGTCGCACGCAAACAAAAGTGTCCTTTGCTTGCTAAGTCTGGTTACATGTGCTTCAGATGTTGTCAGCTTTGAGCAGGTTAAGCAATGTACATCATTACAGAAATCACACACCATTTTGTATTTCTGATCATCTGAGGACAGAGAGTTTTTACATTTTGAACAAGACATTTTTAAAGAAATTGGTATCTATTTGTTTAGAAACAGACACAAATAACGCGCTTCCAAACTTGCCAAGTTCACCGAACGCAGGAAATATGTGCGGCGCTATGTGGCAACGTCGCTCGCGTTATCAAGGTTCACGTCTTTATACTAACTGTTTATTAAGTCTTTATTGTAAGTTTTCGGACTTAATTTTATTTATAGGCACTAAAAAACAAGTCAAGTAGCGATCACTTGTCTTTACTGTAATTTAAAAGCACAATTTTAATAAAATTTTTCACAAATTCCTTTCACTAGCAAAACAAACAACATACACTGTTGCCGCCTCGCGATAAAACTAAAACTAAACTAAAACTATATCTATGTATGTTATAATAGTCCAATTAAATAGACCCTGAAATCACAATTTGGGGGAGTGAATGAATTTTGACATAAGTTACTTTAAAGTGTCTACAAACAAAAATATTATAAAAAAATTTCAACCCCCGGAGAAGGGTTGAAAAAAATAAATAAAGTGTTTTCTTGTAATTACTTTAAAACGGTTGGAGCTACAAAAAAAATCTTAACAAAAGTTATAACACTAAAAATAATAAATCAAAATGGTCTCTACCATTTTTTCCCCAGATGACATTAGGGTTGCTAAAACTTAAGGGATGATAATTTCAATTAAAAAAAATATAACTGTTTAACAAATTTATGAATTTGCATTTATTTTTGACATAATTACCCTTAGAGAGTCTACAAACGAAGTGTAGAAGAGATTTTGTTTCAACCCCCGGAGAGGGGTTAAAAAAATTAATGTGTTTTTGGAATTATTTTAAAACAGTTGGAGATAGAAAAAAGTTCTTTACGAAAGTTTTAAAGCTAAAAATTCTACATCGAAACATTCCTCATTATTTTTCTCCAGATGACATTAGGGTGGCTTAAACTTAAGGGATGGTAATTTTAATTAAAAAAATTATACCTATTTAACAACTTCATGTATTTGCATTTTTTTTTTTGACATAATTAACTTTAGAGTGTCCGAAAACGAAGTGAAGAAGATATTTTGTTTCAACCCCTCTGGAAAGGGGCTGAGAAAGGGTAATAATTGTGTTTTATTGGAATTATTTTAAAACGGTTGGAGATAAAAAAAAGTTCTTTACGAAAGTTTTAAAGCTAAAAATTCATCGAAACATTTCTCATCATTTTTCCTTAGATGACATTAGGGTTGGATGTAATCTTAAGGGATGGTAATTTTCAATTAGAACGATAATTAACTTAGAGTGTCCAACAAACTGATGTAAAGAAGATATTTTGTTTACACTACCTCTGGAAAGGGTCTAAAAACAGGTGAATAATATATGTTTAATTGGAATCACTTTGAAAACGGTTGTAGATAGAGAAAAGGTTCTTTACGAGAGTTGTAGAGCTAAAATTCTACATTGAAATGGCCCTCATCATTTTATTCCGTTGGAGATAGACATAAAGGTGTATAAAACTTAAGGGATGATAATTTTAATTAAAAAATTATAACTATTTAACAAATTTATGTATTTACATTTTTTTTTTGACATAGTTAACTCTAAAGTGTCTATAAACGAAAAATAAAGTTGATTTTGTTTTAACCCCCGGAAAGTGGTTGAAAAAAATAAGTTACGTGTTTTTATGGAATAACTTTAAAACGGTTGAAGTAAGAGAAAAGAATTCTTTACAAAAGTTGTAAAACTAAAAATTTACATCGAAATGGTTCTCATCATTTTTTTGCAGATGACATTTAAGGGATGATAATTTTGTTTAAAAGAAATCATTACTATGTAACAAATTCATGTATTTGCATTTCTTTTGGCATAATTAACTTTAGAGTGTCTAAAAGCGAAGTGTAGAAGATATTTTGTTTCAACCCCCTGGAAAGGGGTTGAAAAAAATAAAAAGTTGCTTTCTTGGAATTAATTTAAAACGGTTGAAGTTGAAGAGAAAAAATGGTATTTTGACAAAAGAAAAATGGTAGATTTTTGTTAAATGGCTTAAAACAATGAAATTTTCGAACAACCAAAAAAAAGGGCTCTACCGCAAAACAAGTTAAAAAGTGTTTATGTTGTTAGTGTTTAGTGTTAGACGATTATTATTTAAATTCTTATTCTATTTTCTACTGCTGTATTATTAAAAAACTTAGTTTAGGATTAGTTAAACTCAACTGGGGTTGAACCTACCCATTTTAAATATATTGCTGTCAAGTATATGCCTTCTTTACTTCATTTGTAGACACTTTTATGTTAATTATATACATATATATAAAAAATGAAAATACATGAATTTTTAAACAGTTATATATATTTTTAAATTATAATCCCTTAATGTAATTTTTTAGCTATAAAACTTTTATCAAAAACTTTATTCTCTAGCTCCAACCGTTTTAAAGTAATTTTAAGAAATCACTTTTTTATTTTTTTCAACCCCTTTTCGAGGGGTTAAAACAAAATCTCTTTTATACTTTATTTACAGACACTTAAAAAAGTTAACTATATCAAAAAATTGCAAATACATACATGAATTTGTTAAATACTTATGATACTTTTTTTTATAGTTACCCTTAAATCATCTGGAGAAAAATTATGAGAACCATTTCGATGAAAAATTTTTAGCTCAACAACTTTTGTAAAGAACTATTTTCTCTTACTTCAACCGTTTTAAAATAATTCCAATAAAACACATAAAAAATTTTTAACCCCTTCCAGGGGGTTGAAACCAAATATCTTCCACACTTTGCTTTTGAGACACTTTAAAGTTAATTATGTCAAAAAGAAATGCAAATACATGAGTTAAATAGTTATGATTTTTTAAATAAAATTATCATCCCTTAAGTGTTAGCAACCCTAATGTCATCTGCGAAAAAATGCTGAGAACCATTTCGATGTAAAATTTAATTTATTTTTTCAACACCTTTCCGGAGGGTTAAAAAAATCTACTTTATTCTTCATTTATAGACACTTTAGAGTTAACTATGTCAAAAAATGCAAATACATGAATTTGTTAAATAGTTATAATTTTTTAAATTAAAATTATCATCCCTTAAGTTTTAGCCACCCCAATGTCATCTAAGAAAAAATAATGAGAACCATTTCGATGTAGAATTTTTAGCTCTACAACTTTTGTAAAGAACTTTTTCACTATCGCCAATCGTTTTAAAATAATTCCAATAAAACACATTAATTCCCTTTTTTCAACCCCTTTCCAGCGGGGTTGAAACAAAATATTTTCTTTACTTCGTTTTTGGACACTCTAAAGTTAATTATGTCAAAAAGAAATGTAAATACATAAAGTTGTTAAATAGTTATTTTTTTAAATTGAAATTATCATCCCTTAAGTTTTAGCAACCCTAATGTCATCTGGGGAAAAATGATGGGTACCATTTCGATGTAAAATTTTTAGTTCTAAAACTTTTGTTGGGATTTTTTTCTCTAACATCAACCGTTTTAAAGTAATTTTAAGAAAACACCTTATTTATTTCTTTTCAACCCCTTTTCGGAGGGTTAAAACAAAAACTCTTGTATACTTTGTTTATAGACACTTTATAGGTAATTATTTCAAAAAAAATTGCAAATACATAAATTTGCTAAATAGGAATGATTTTTTTTAATTAAAATTATCATCCCTTAAGTTTAAGCCACCCTTATATCATCTGGAGAAAAAAATGATAAGGACCATTTTGATGTAGAATTTTTAGCTCTACAGCTTTTGTAAAAAACTTTTTTTTAAGTTTACCCATTTTGAAATATATTTCCAAAAAACACATTAATTATTTTTCTTTAACCCCTCTCCGGGGGTTGAAACAAAATCTCTCCTACACTTCAATTGTAGACACTCTAAGGATAATTATGTCAAAAATAAATGCAAATTCATGAATTTGTTAAACAGTTATAATTTTTTTTATTTGAAATTATCATCCCTTAAGTTTTAGCAACCCTAATGTTATCTGGAGAAAAAAATAATAGAGACCATTTTGATTTATAATTTTTAGTTTTACAACTTTTGTTAAGAATTTTTTTGTAGCTCCAACCGTTTTAAAGTAATTGCAAAAAATCACTTTATTTATTTTTTTCAACCCTTCTCCGGGGGTTGAAATTTTTTTAAATATTTTTGTTTGTAGACACTTTAAAGTAACTTATGTCAAAAATTCATTCACTCCCCCAAATTGTGATTTCAGCGTCTATTTAATTGGACTATAATTAGTGTATTCCTTGTACTTTGTAGAACCGTTTTGAACCGTTCTGAACTGTCAATAGTGTCGAACGGTTCTACAACATGAAAAAATATCAAAAAATTGTAAAAGGAACACTTATGGTGTCGTTCCGGGCGGTTCTGGACCATTAAAAGGAATACAGCAAAATGTCGTTATAGATACATTGTTTATGTTAAATATTTCTTTTACCTATGTTTTCGTAAATAAATAATATAAAAGTATATACAGGTATTTCCTAACCACTGTACGAAACTGCAAGGGGTGATTTCTTATTTCGTTTTACAGAAAAAAGGGCTTATGAACATAGAAAAAGCATTTAAACAGATTTTAAAATATATTTACATAACAACATGTAGGAGTAATTTTAGTGTTTGGAAAAAAATACAAAAATATAAAAAAAAGTAAGTATCAAATAATTTGAATCTAGGTAGGCCTAAATAAACGTCCCAAAAACGTCCTATTACTTTAAAACCAATAAAAAAATCTCAAATGTAAATAATTGGGTACATCACAAAATACTAATTTACATAAACCAAAGCGTACCATTACAAACCGCTATTTACCGGTCGGTAAACTTTGGTTAACTTACGGAACGTCACCTAATACTTCAAATAAACCAATAAAAATGTAAATAAATCATAACTTCTTAAGTAAAAAGTGTTTAGTTATTTAATATGTGTGTTATGGATTTAATCTTTATATTTCTAATAGTAAACTATCTAACTGACTATTTTTTTTCTCAGGGAACAGCTGATCAATTTCTATCTCAACTAAATCCACAAAATTTAGTTGAAGCATGTAAAAGTGTTGGAGTGCCAGTAATTTTAAAGCAAAGAGACGGCTACAATCATAGCTATTTTTATATTGCATCATTTATTGGAGAGCACATTGAATATCATGCAAAATATTTAAGATAAACATTTTTTTCCTTGGCTGTTTATGGTTTATATGAAATATATATTTGTATAGTTTTTGATTGTTTTTTTTTATAATAATTTAAAAGCTTTAATCATGATGGCGGTGCTTCTTAAAGAAGTGAATAGGAACCTGGTGGCTGTATTTAAGTAATGTTTTACAATATAATGAAGAATCCCAAAAAAATCATTAATGTAATAAAGGTGAGCCAAGTTCAATACTAAAATTATGCTTGGCTGTGGGCTTCACCGCAAAAATAATGGAGATCTAAATAAATGCCAGTGAAAAATCCAAATATATGTATTTATAAGAATAAAAAAACGTTATTAACTAGTTTGAAACTATTCTTTGTTTTGGTAATTTTCGAGAAACCTGCGGCAACTCCTACTGTGACGAAATTTGGTATACGGAGGTTTTTGGGGCGCTGATCACGAATCTGAAAGAATTTTTTGGCGGAAACGTTTCGTCTTCGAAATATTCATCATCAAAGTTCAAATTTGAACTAAGCCTATTTTCACTACAGGCCCCCTTCTTTTGCACAAAATTCTTGATTTTAAGGTAAAGTGTCACACAATATTTGATTTTTACCTTTTAAAACCCCGTTTTTCTACGTTTTTACACTACTTTTGCATTAAATTGCGTACCTTTACACTTTACTTACTACTTTACTTACTTTTATAATGCCGCAACCACACATACACAGGGCTTTATGGCACACTGGGATTTAAACAAAGAGAATGGACAAGGGGAGAGAAACAGTTGATTTACCCCCACCAATTAAGAAATGGCACACACCTGCGACTGGTGATTGTGTTCAGCGACCAAAAGAGCTCGTCAAAGTTTTATTTTATTCTTGCTTAACGTTGGTAAAAGGACGTGCTTGGTTAAAAGTATGGATTTATTTAGAATTTTTTGTTTCAGTACGCACTTTTTACGTAACATTTTTGTGTCTGAATCAATACTATCAGCCAAATATCTTGCGAACTTTCACCGGTTTGATGGTTAACTTAACACAGCGGGATTACTCGTCATGCGCATGGGAGGTTGTTTCTCCGGCTTGCTATTGGCTGTTATAAATGTCAAAACTCTTGACTTTCACATGTTCAATATGGCTGATGTTTTGTGATTGTTGTGGCTGTATATTTGTTTTGTGTTTTATTCGGTTTGATTTTACGTGTGACCTGTGTTATAGATATAAATTATTGAAACAAAATTTGTGGAAATTTATGGGTTTTTTAAATAAATTATTTTTTAAATTATTTACGTTGTTTTTTTTGAATAAAAACAAATTAACACTTTATCTAGGATTTATTTATGTAACAAAACATTATATACATTAATATTTTATATACATCCGTAAAATATATTTAATGAATATCTTGCTGGAGGTAAAAGCACAATGAACCAATAGAGGATTTCTGTGTGCGTCACTCTCTATTTAAAAAATTTGCTTGAACTGTAAAAGTCAGACAAATGATCAGTTTAAAAAGTATTAATAGTGATAAAAATTATACTAAAGCGAAAAAATAAAAAGGCCTAAAGCCTAAACACTTAAAAAACTTAATAACTGACCCAGTTAAGGTACAAACCAAGATATAGAGTGTGTCTACTTAAGTTCGTACCATAAGGCAAACTTATTATTAATTTTACGAAAAAATTTAACCATTCGATATTAATTGTTTTCAGTGGTAGGTATATGAAATATCTTAAAAATATAAATTTATGTTAAGAGGAAAGTACACTTATTTTTGTCAATATTGAAAATTTGTGGAAAAAAGATGTTTAGGATTAGGATTTTTTTCTGCAATAACGAGCATTTTTGAGCTTCTTTTACAAAAGTATTTTATTTCAAAATAAGTATCCAGTAATGTGGAAACTTAAATTTTCATTGTTAATTAAAACCTACAATCTTATCTGCTTCCTTATACCTAAAAAAACAAGTATGTAGATATCGAATAAAATGGACCAAGCACAGTGGCCTATGGAAACTGAAATCCTACTACGCTTTTCTTAGTATAAGTAGGTAATATTAACTTATAGACTATAATACCTTTCAACTAAATAGGATCAACATCCCATATAAAATTTTTGCCGGCGTTGTACATTTAATTTACTGGCATTGCCAACACTCTTTAATGGCAAGGCATTGGCAAAAAGGTATCAAAAAGACGCGAAAGTGGGCAATTGGCCGTTATTAGGCCACGTGTTGCAGATAATGTGATGGCATCCGTCATTAATAAGTTATTGGCAAAAAAATGCGTTTAAGATGATGGCATCCATCATTAATAAGATATTGGCAAAAAGATAACAAAAGGCACGAAAGTGGGCAAACGCAGATACTCCCAAGCAGCAAGCTGACGTCTTATTGACGAAAATTTTCGCATGTACTTTTTTTTAAAAGCTAAAATGATGCGATATTTTATTTGAAAATTAAAATAGGAAAAAACTCCTTACTGCATGCAATTTCCTTGCAATGCAAAGTACCATCTCTCGGAACACTGTCCAACTTGGAGATGCAGATTTTTACACTAGCCGAAGATATTTCTTTCAAAGCTAAGTGAGATCACCTACCACAGACCGCTCTCGAATTATTTTTGTCTAATGGGTACGGTTTAGACGATAAAAAGCGAAGATATTGCAGAAACGTAGTAGTTTATTGTCCATTACGCCATCTATCGGTATGTCAAAAAACTATTAAATATATATAATATTTTTTATTAACACGTCTTTAAAACTGTTAATAAAGTTTTAAACAAAATGTTTACAGCTCCTAACAGTCTACTTGAATATCTTGCCTTCTCGACTAGCCATTACCAATTAATCACACAACACACACTTATTAGGTAATGAATACATTTAATTATGTCTATTAAAAAACTCTTTTCTTTAAAAAAGAAACTAAAAAGCTAGAAAACCACGTAGAAAACAAATGCACAAAGCGGTCACCTTCGGTCGAAATTAACGTAGCTAATTTTACCATCATTTTATTTTTATTCGCTCCAAAATACATAATAAACATTTTGTTTGACCTACTTTTTATTTGCATGATTTTTAACAATAAAATGTTATGAAAAGGCCATTTCCTTTAAACTATGTAAAAAAACATAAAATAATGTTGTTTAGCTGCCATTATAAATAAAACAGATCAAAAAATTGCTTTAATGTTAGTTAAATACCAATGTTAATAATATGGTTTAAAAAGTATGAATATGCGTTGAAGGTTTGCCTTCAAAAATCCAATATTTATTTGCCTGCAACAAAAACGCGTGCTTTATTTAATCAGGATTGGTATGCCGCCATTTTTGTATGCTTGCCGGCAATTCGCCTGCATGTAAAATTTATTGGCAATTAAGTGTTTATTTAGGGTTGACTTTTAATGCGTATAAGATGTTGGCATAATATTGCCACCAATTGCCAATGCTTTACCATCAATGCCAATATGAAAAATGTACATTGCCGGCAAATAGTGTTTGCTGGGATAAATCTAAAATTTATTTGGTTGGTAAATTTGAGCATGCTATTTTCATATATTTCTTAAAATTATACACTTCTTTTACATTTAGTACCATTTTTTATGCTAAATAAGTAATCTCGCAATAAAAGTTTAGTTTTCAAGAAATAATTTTATTTAGATTTTTATTTTCAGTTCTCATTTTCCTAAAATTTATACCTATGGACATTTTTGCTACATTAACCTATTCCAATCTAAGAAAAAAATAGTCTTCTACCAAATAGATTTTAATACACCATTAGCACTAAATTACCAATATTTAGTCATTAAAATATTAATAAATTTCAGTATAAACCACATTTTACACTTTTTATTAATGTTTTTATGTATATTTACTCAATAAATCAATGTTTTTGAATATACCGCCAATTTTGACATTGGGAGTGCGTATGCGCATGCCCTGCCATCCCGCAGACCCTTTCTTCAAATTGTGCCACTTTCGAAACGGCGATTGATCCTCTATCCTTGTCTATTCTCTTTGGATTTAAATGATTCAATTTAAAGCTATGCAATTTAATGCAAAAATAATGTAAAATACGTAGAAAAACGGGGTTTTAAAGGGTGAAATTTGGTGAAAATCAAATATTGTGTTTACTTCGTCTACCTTGGGCAGGTAGGCGAAGGGATTCTGGTCTAAAATACGCCCACAGTGGTCTGGAAACTTTTCATTTTATCCAAAACTGTGTCAAAGTCAATATCATAAAGAGCATAATCTGACTGGTTGCTTATTAGGGCTAAATAGTTTAGCCTCTGTTCGCCAATAGTGGTCCTTTGTTATGACTTTTGTAATGCCCAGCAGGATTGATTTATATTTTAAATAAAATAAATGCATAAAATTTTTATTTAATGGTAACATCAGACACAACGTTTAAAATAATAATAAAAAAATTATTTAAAAGTTTTATTAAGTTAATTATTTTAAATAGATATTAGAACAAAATATTTTTATTTATTAAAAAAAAGGGTTTCTTTTTAAATTATTCTCAAGTACAACATAATATTTTGTATTTTTATGACAAAATATTTCATTTGTATTAAATTTAAATTTTATTTCAAGAACTTTTAATAAAGAGGGAAACTCGGTCCAAAGTAAAAAAGAAATAATAAATTCTCACCCAGCAAACACTATTTGCCGGCAATGTACATTTTCATATTGGCATTGATGGTAAAGCATTGGCAATTGGTGGCAATATTATGCCAACATCTTATACGCATTAAAGTCAACCCTTAATAAACACTTAATTGCCAATAAATTTTACATGCAGGCGGATTGCCGGCAAGCATTCAAAAATGGCGGCATACCAATCCTGATTAAATAAAGCACGCGTTTTTGTTGCAGGCAAATAAATATTGGATTTTTGAAGGCAAACCTTCAACGCATATTCATACTTTTTAAACCATATTATTAACATTGGTATTTAACTATCATTAAAGCAATTTTTTTATCTGTTTTATTTATAATGGCAGCTAAACAACATTATTTTATGTTTTTTACATAGTTTAAAGGAAATGGCCTTTTCATAACATTTTATTGTTAAAAATCAGTGCAAATAAAAAGTAGGTCAAACAAAATGTTTATTATGTATTTTGGAGCGAATAAAAATAAAATGATGGTAAAATTAGCTACGTTAATTTCGACCGAAGGTGACCGCTTTGTGCATTTGTTTTCTACGTGGTTTTCTAGCTTTTTAGTTTCTTTTTTAAAGAAAAGAGTTTTTAATAGACATAATTAAATGTATTCATTACCTAATAAGTGTGTGTTGTGTGATTAATTGGTGATGGCTAGTCGAGAAGGCAAGATATTCAAGTAGACTGTTAGGAGCTGTAAACATTTTGTTTAAAACTTTATTAAAAGTTTTAAAGACGTGTTAATAAAATATTATATATATTTAATAGTTTTTGACATACCGATAGATGGCGTAATGGACAATAAACTACTACGTTTCTGCAATATCTTCGCTTTTTATCGTCTAAACCGTACCCATTAGACAAAAATAATTCGAGAGCGGTCTGCGGTAGGTGATCTCACTTAGCTTTGAAAGAAATATCTTCGGCTAGTGTAAAAATCTGCATCTCCAAGTTGGACAGTGTTCCGAGAGATGGTACTTTGCATTGCAAGGAAATTGCATGCAGTAAGGAGTTTTTCCTATTTTAATTTTCAAATAAAATATCGCATCATTTTAGCTTTTAAAAAAAGTATATGCGACAATTTTCGTCAATAAGACGTCAGCTTGCTGCTTGGGAGTATCTGCATTTGCCCACTTTCGTGTCTTTTGTTATCTTTTTGCCAACACTCTTTAATGGCAAGGCATTGGCAAAAAAGTATCAAAAGACGCGAAAGTGGGCAATTGGCCGTTTTAGGCCACGTGTTGCAGATAAAGTGATGGCATCCGTCATTAATAGGTTATTGGCAAAAAATGCGTTTAAGATGATGGCATCCATCATTAATAAGTTATTGGCAAAAGATAACAAAAGACACGAAAGTGGGCAAATGCAGATACTCCCAAGCAGCAAGCTGACGTCTTATTGACGAAAATTGTCGCATATACTTTTTAATAGCTAAAATGATGCGATATTTTATTTGAAAATTAAAATAGGAAAACTCCTTACTGCATGCAATTTCCTTGCAATGCAAAGTACCATCTCTCGGAACACTGTCCAACTTGAGATGCAGATTTTTACACTAGCCGAAGATATCTTCAAAGCTATGAGATCACCTACCGCAGACCGCTCTCGGATTATTCTTGTCTAATGGGTACGGTTTAGACGATAAAAAGCGAAGATATTGCAGAAACGTAGTAGTTTATTGTCCATTACACCATCTATCGGTATGCCAAAAAACTATTAAATATATATAATATTTTTATTAACACGTCTTTAAAACTTTTAATAAAGTTTTAAACAAAATGTTTACAGCTCCTAACAGTCTACTTGAATATCTTGCCTTCTCGACTAGCCATCACCAATTAATCACACAACACATACTTATTAGGTAATAAATACATTTAATTATGTCTATTAAAAACTCTTTTCTTTAAAAAAGAAACTAAAAGCTAGAAAACCACGTAGAAAACAAATGCACAAAGCGGTCACCTTCGGTCGAAATTAACGTAGCTAATTTTACCATCATTTTATTTTTATTCGCTCCAAAATACATAATAAACATTTTGTTTGACCTAATTTTTATTTGCATGATTTTTAACAATCAAATGTTATGAAAAGGCCATTTCCTTTAAACTATGTAAAAAAACATAAAATAATGTTGTTTAGCTGCCATTATAAATAAAACAGATAAAAAAATTGTTTTAATGTTAGTTAAATACCAATGTTAATAATACGGTTTAAGAAGTATGAATATGCGTTGAAGGTTTGCCTTCAAAAATCCAATAATTATTTGCCTGCAACAAAAACGCGTGCTTTATTTAATCAGGATTGGTAGGTTAGGGTTGACTTTTTAATGCGTATAAGATGTTGGTATACTATTGCCACCAATTGCCAATGCTTTACCATCAATGCCAATATGAATAATGTACATTGCCGGCAAATAGTGTTTGCTGGGTTAAATGTACAACGCCGGCAAAAAATGTTATATGGGAAGTTACCTTATAAAATTAAAACTTAATCCTATGTAATCACTACTATCAGCACAAACACCCGCGAGTTACTAGGATTTGACTGGACCGAGAAAAGACTTGATTAAAACTAAAAGTGTTAAATCCAAATCAAACACCAAGAGACCTACCAAATTTAAGATTTTACTAAGAGAAGGAAATGTGAGTTTAAGTTAATGGAATTTCAATGTTAATTGTCGAATGCACTTAAGTAATTAAAACGCTTTTAAGGAATCCGTAAATCTGGATTTATCGCAAATTAATTGATTTTTCACAGAATAAAGCAAAAATTTGAAAACCTGAATCCAAATACCAATTATTCATAAGTAATTGCTAAAATCACTTAGTTGGTTAATGGAACGAGGACCGTTGGTACGAGGGTGCCATCGGATGGTTAATGTCACTTTTTTTATTAAAATAGAGTCAATTCCAATCCAACGTTCGTGCCGTTTAAGTCAACTTACAGTCGTGCGGTTTAAGTAAAGTATATCACCCGAATTTCGTGCAGTTTTGAGTAACGGCAAATATATTTTGTGAGTAAAGTTAATTAAAAGTGTTTGGTAATTTTCTTTTGGATAAAAGGATATTTTACTTAGAATAATCAAAGAAAAGTAAGTGTTTAAATGTTTTTAGAAGATAACTGTTTTAAGAACATTTTTAGACCAGTCAGTTTTTTTGATAACTATTTGTAACTTTTGGTGGCTTCAAATTTTTATTGTGTTAATAAATTAAATTTAAAAAGTGACTTGGTGGTTTAACTGAAAAATATTAATAAAAAAACCTTTTCGATAAGACAAAAAGTAAAAATCAAAAAATCAAAATTTTCTTTATAGAACCTATATTTTTGTAATAAATAAAAATAAATAAATAAATTATTATTTACCGATAATAAATATTTTTAATAGTAAATAAAAACGCTACGTTAATTTCGACCGAAGGTGACCGCTTTGTGCATTTGTTTTCTACGTGGTTTTCTAGCTTTTTAGTTTCTTTTAAAGAAAAGAGTTTTTAATAGACATAATTAAATGTATTCATTACCTAATAAGTGTGTGTTGTGTGATTAATTGGTGATGGCTAGTCGAGAAGGCAAGATATTCAAGTAGACTGTTAGGAGCTGTAAACATTTTGTTTAAAACTTTATTAAAAGTTTAAAGACGTGTTAATAAAAAATATTATATATATTTAATAGTTTTTGACATACCGATAGATGGCGTAATGGACAATAAACTACTACGTTTCTGCAATATCTTCGCTTTTATCGTCTAAACCGTACCCATTAGACAAAAATAATTCGAGAGCGGTCTGCGGTAGGTGATCTCACTTAGCTTTGAAAGAAATATCTTCGGCTAGTGTAAAAATCTGCATCTCCAAGTTGGACAGTGTTCCGAGAGATGGTACTTTGCATTGCAAGGAAATTGCATGCAGTAAGGAGTTTTTCCTATTTTAATTTTCAAATAAAATATCGCATCATTTTAGCTTTTAAAAAAGTATATGCGACAATTTTCGTCAATAAGACGTCAGCTTGCTGCTTGGGAGTATCTGCATTTGCCCACTTTCGTGTCTTTTTGTTATCTTTTTGCCAACACTCTTTAATGGCAAGGCATTGGCAAAAAAGTATCAAAAGACGCGAAAGTGGGCAATTGGCCGTTTTAGGCCACGTGTTGCAGATAAAGTGATGGCATCCGTCATTAATAGGTTATTGGCAAAAAATGCGTTTAAGATGATGGCATCCATCATTAATAAGTTATTGGCAAAAGATAACAAAAGACACGAAAGTGGGCAAATGCAGATACTCCCAAGCAGCAAGCTGACGTCTTATTGACGAAAATTGTCGCATATACTTTTTAATAGCTAAAATGATGCGATATTTTGTTTGAAAATTAAAATAGGAAAAACTCCTTACTACATGCAATTTCCTTGCAATGCAAAGTACCATCTCTCGGAACACTGTCCAACTTGAGATGCAGATCTTTACACTAGCCGAAGATATTTCTTTCAAGCGATGAGATCACCTACCGCAGACCGCTCTCGGATTATTCTTGTCTAATGGGTACGGTTTAGACGATAAAAAGCGAAGATATTGCAGAAACGTAGTAGTTTATTGTCCATTACACCATCTATCGGTATGCCAAAAAACTATTAAATATATATAATATTTTTTATTAACACGTCTTTAAAACTTTTAATAAAGTTTTAAACAAAATGTTTACAGCTCCTAACAGTCTACTTGAATATCTTGCCTTCTCGACTAGCCATCACCAATTAATCACACAACACATACTTATTAGGTAATAAATACATTTAATTATGTCTATTAAAAACTCTTTTCTTTAAAAAAGAAACTAAAAGCTAGAAAACCACGTAGAAAACAAATGCACAAAGCGGTCACCTTCGGTCGAAATTAACGTAGCTAATTTTACCATCATTTTATTTTTATTCGCTCCAAAATACATAATAAACATTTTGTTTGACCTAATTTTTATTTGCATGATTTTTAACAATCAAATGTTATGAAAAGGCCATTTCCTTTAAACTATGTAAAAAAACATAAAATAATGTTGTTTAGCTGCCATTATAAATAAAACAGATAAAAAAATTGTTTTAATGTTAGTTAAATACCAATGTTAATAATACGGTTTAAGAAGTATGAATATGCGTTGAAGGTTTGCCTTCAAAAATCCAATAATTATTTGCCTGCAACAAAAACGCGTGCTTTATTTAATCAGGATTGGTAGGTTAGGGTTGACTTTTTAATGCGTATAAGATGTTGGTATACTATTGCCACCAATTGCCAATGCTTTACCATCAATGCCAATATGAATAATGTACATTGCCGGCAAATAGTGTTTGCTGGGTTAAATGTACAACGCCGGCAAAAAATGTTATATGGGAAGTTACCTTATAAAATTAAAACTTAATCCTATGTAATCACTACTATCAGCACAAACACCCGCGAGTTACTAGGATTTGACTGGACCGAGAAAAGACTTGATTAAAACTAAAAGTGTTAAATCCAAATCAAACACCAAGAGACCTACCAAATTTAAGATTTTACTAAGAGAAGGAAATGTGAGTTTAAGTTAATGGAATTTCAATGTTAATTGTCGAATGCACTTAAGTAATTAAAACGCTTTTAAGGAATCCGTAAATCTGGATTTATCGCAAATTAATTGATTTTTCACAGAATAAAGCAAAAATTTGAAAACCTGAATCCAAATACCAATTATTCATAAGTAATTGCTAAAATCACTTAGTTGGTTAATGGAACGAGGACCGTTGGTACGAGGGTGCCATCGGATGGTTAATGTCACTTTTTTTATTAAAATAGAGTCAATTCCAATCCAACGTTCGTGCCGTTTAAGTCAACTTACAGTCGTGCGGTTTAAGTAAAGTATATCACCCGAATTTCGTGCAGTTTTGAGTAACGGCAAATATATTTTGTGAGTAAAGTTAATTAAAAGTGTTTGGTAATTTTCTTTTGGATAAAAGGATATTTTACTTAGAATAATCAAAGAAAAGTAAGTGTTTAAATGTTTTTAGAAGATAACTGTTTTAAGAACATTTTTAGACCAGTCAGTTTTTTTTGATAACTATTTGTAACTTTTGGTGGCTTCAAATTTTTATTGTGTTAATAAATTAAATTTAAAAAGTGACTTGGTGGTTTAACTGAAAAATATTAATAAAAAAACCTTTTCGATAAGACAAAAAGTAAAAATCAAAAAATCAAAATTTTCTTTATAGAACCTATATTTTTGTAATAAATAAAAATAAATAAATAAATTATTATTTACCGATAATAAATATTTTTAATAGTAAATAAAAACGCTATTGCATAAAATTGGATCCCGAATAAATTTAAATAAACTTGTAGCACCGATTTTGAGGGGTATTGAATCGGATAGCACTACACTTTTGCGTAAACGACTATAAATGACCTTTCAGCGCCGGCGGCTGTATATTAGACACACTTTTATTTACTAATTACTTGGTTTATTAGACTAAATACGGATAAATTTATTAATACAAAAGAAACGATCTTAACTTATACATTTCTATTTCTACAGACTCCACACATCTTCTCTTATCTTAAAAACATCTGACATGTACATCAGCGCCACAAACGGTTATCTTAGAAACTACCTAAAGGAGTCCCTATACTACAGAGCTTGTTATAAGTAAAGTATTACATAACACAACACCCTCTCTTAATGCTTTACTTATAATTCATCATTGAAAACAACACCTAATATAAAATACTTAACATGTTAAACAAATCTTAAAATTAACATACAAAATTTTATCCCTCTCTGATTTCTAACCCTATATGCTTACAATTGGTGTTAAATTGAATTCTGTGTAAACCTTTAGTCAATAAATCAGCCAACTGTAATTTAGTATTTAAATATTGTATATTAATTACTTTGGAATTCAAATTCTCACAAATAAAATTATATTTTATGTCGATATGCTTAACACGTTTATTATTTTCTGGATTTTTAATTAATGCAATACACCCCTGATTATCTTCGAACACTTCAATACTATTAATGCTAATATTTAAATCAAACAATAACTTTTTAAACCACAAACAGTCTTGAACAGCCGCACATAATGCAACTAATTCGGCTTCAGTACTTGATAAAGCAACACAATTTTGCTTTCTCGTTGTCCATGACACTGTATTTCCAAACACTTTAAATAAGTAACCTGATACTGATTTTCTGTCACTCGAGTCACTTGCCCAGTCTGAATCAACATAACAAACAAGTGGTAATTCATTATTGATTCTTTTATATGTTAAATTCGCGTTTACGGTCCCCTTTAAGTATTTTAATAATCTTTTCAGATGTATCCAAACTTCCTCAGAATTTTTATCCTGAAATCTACTAAAATAATTCACAGTAAAACTTATATCTGGACGAGATCCCAACATCAAATACATAAGACATCCTATTAACTGTCTAACTGGTTTGTCTCCTTTTTCATTCGATTTATTTATATCTATTTTTAACTTTGGATCTATTGGAGTTGAACACGAGTTACAATTTTCAAAATTAAACCTTTTAAGAATTCCAATCAAATATCTCTTTTGATTTATTTTTAAAATCCCTTCTTGTCTATTATAATCTATTTCTAATCCCAAAAAGTTCTTTAAGTCAACTTTATCTTTAATATCAAATTTTTGACTTAAATCATTTATACATTTTTCAATTAATCCTAAGTCCGGTCCTGAAATTATGATGTCATCAACATATAGTAGTAAATACATAACACAATTGTCACACCTTTTTACATATAAACAGTAGTCAGTGTCAGATCTTGAAAAACCTAAATTTATTAAATAGTTATTAATCATATCGTTCCAACATTTCGATGCTTGTTTAAGTCCATATAATGACTTATTAAGTCTTAAAACATGTCCTTCTTGACACTTTACCCTCTCTGGCGGATAAACGTATACATCTTCTTTCAGTTCGCCATTTAAAAATGCTGTTTTTACATCCAACTGCCTGAAATAATATTTATACTGATTTCCTATTGATAATAATGTTCTAATTGTTGACATTTTGGCGACGGGGAATAAATTTCATCATAATTGAACGAGTCTTTTGAGCAAATCCTTTTACTACAAGTCTTGCTTTAAATTTATCTTGTATTTTCTCTTCAAAAGGTTTTGAAGCGAACACCCATTTTGTACTTAGTATTTCTGCCCTTTCTGGAGCAATAACTTCTGTCCAAGTCTGATTCTGTTCAATTGATTTTATTTCTTTTTCCATAGCTTCTGTCCATAATCTTTTGTCTTCTCTGTTTTCTAATTCTTCCACACTTTCTGGTACATTTTCTACAAACGACATGGCGTCAAATGCCATATACATTTCATATTCACCATACCTTTCTGGTAATTTTGTTTGCCTTTTATTTCCTTTCCTAGGAATACCTTTTACCTCCTCTTTTACTTCATTGTCATATTTTTCTATCTCATTTTTATTTTCAATGTGTCCATCTTCTTTTTCTGTATCTTTCATTTCAATCTGTACTAAATTTTTCTTATAATAAAACTCATTTTCGTTAAAAATAACATCTCTTGAACATATTACCTTTTGCTCTTCTATATTCCATAATCTATATCCAGTATTCGTATAGCCAATCATTAGGCACTTTGTTGACTTCGCATCAAACTTTGTTCTGATTTGTTTTGGTATGTGGGCATAAGCTGTGGACCCAAATACTTTCATATTTCTTACATCTGGTTTAGTGCCATTCCAAATTTCTGCTGGTGTAACATTATCTAAGTGAGCGCTTGGACTACGATTTAAAATGTATGCTGCCACTCTAACTGCTTCGTTCCAAAATATTTTTGGCATATTGGCATCTTCGATCATTGTTCGTGCTTTGTCTACCAAACTTCTGTTGAATCTCTCTGCTTTACCATTTTGTTCTGGTGTATACGGTGTAGTATAGTCAATATAGGTCCCATTTTCCCTACAAAAATCTTTAATTTCACCTGAAATATATTCACCTCCATTATCACATCTAAGCACTGAAATTTTTAAATTAAACTTTGATTGTACCATTTTTACAAATTCTTTTAAACAACTGTAAACTTCACTTTTATTTTGTATAATATAAACATGTACAAAATTTGAATAATCATCAATAAATGTTACAAAGTACTTACCATTATCATGACTTACCGGTGTTATTGGACCTGCTACATCTGTATGAATAATTTCTAATAATCTTTTAGCTTTAGTTCTAGTACCAAACTTTAATCTTGACATTTTACCGCCAACACAGGCTTCACAGAAATCAATTTTACCCAATTTTATATTTTCCAGCCCATTCACCATTTTATTCCTAAATAATTTTTCTAAACTTGACTGACAAATATGCCCTAATCTTTTATGCCATAATTTTAACTCTTTATCTTCTGTTTCTACATTTAAACATTCATTTTTATCTAAATTAAAAGCAATCTCATACAAATTCTTTCTATAACCTATTCCTATTAACAATTCAGAGCTATATAACAACACTTTACCATTATTAAATACAACTTTTATGTTTGCCATTTCTAACTTTTTAACAGACAATAAATTTTGACGTAAATTGGGAACATATAATACATTTTTAATAGTACATTTTACTTCTTTACCATTTACATTACTTAAGACCTTTACATTTCCTACACCTATAGCTTCCATAAAATTATTATTCTTTGCTACAGCTATTTTTATTGGTTCATTTAACAACAATAAATCAGAAAAATACTCTTTCTTATTAATTAAGTGATCAGTACAACCAGAATCAATATAAAATAAAAGCCTATCGTTACTTACATTTTTACAGTCTACATTTGTCATAAAACATATACCTTTTTCACTTTGTTCATGATCTTGATTTTCTACATAGTTGCCACGTCTTTCTTCATTTCTTTCTTGGTTTCGTGAAGTATTCACAAACTTATTACCATAACTATAACCTCTGTTACCTCTATATGAACCTCTGCCTCTATAATTATTATGTCCTCTTATAAAACTACCTCGAGCACTATGTCCTCTGTCATCTACACTTGTTTCTTGTTTAAACTTTTTGCATTCCCTTTTATAATGCCCTTTTTCACCACATTTAAAACATACTCCTACTTTGCTAAAAGCGAAAGCAGCTGGTTTTACATTTTCCTGTTTGGTGCTCCTCAAACTGTTCGAGCTTTCACACAGAGCCTTTCTTCTTTCCACTTCAGATCTAAGTTTTGCCTTTGCTACGTCTATCGTTAAAACATTTGGTGGTAAATTCTCTAAGATCGTGATAACGGTTTCAAAACTTTGTGGCATTGCAAGTAAAAGGGTACAAACAATATCTTGATCTTTTAGATCTGCTCCTGTTACTTTTAATTGTCTTAATATATCTTCAAATTCTTGCAAAAATTCTTCCAACTTATTCATATCTTCTAGTTTCATAGACATTAACTTTCGTCTTAACATTAATTGACCGGGAATTCCTTTCTTTTCATATCTCTCTTCTAAGCTTTTCCACATGCTGTAGGCCGTTTCTTTTCCTCTCACCAAATCTATTTGCATGTCATCTAAACACTGTACAATGTATGACTTACACCTGTTATCCCTTTTCTTGGCTTCTAAACGTTTCTTTTCGTCATTATAGTCAGATTCCTTAAATTCTTTCTCAATACAATCAGCCGTGTCTTTTTCTTCTAACAAAACTGCCATTCGGAACTTCCATGTGTGATAATTATTTTCATTCAGCACTTCTATGTTAAAATTATTTTTCCCGTTCGACAAGGTAACCGCCATCTTTCTTACTTATCCTCCTTTTAAACCAACAACAAATTTCCTTTGTTCTATTTTTCTAGTTTCCGAGTGCCTGGGAGTCTGGGCCCATAACCTGTTGTGATATTTGGTGAGAGCTGTATATTAGACACACTTTTATTTACTAATTACTTGGTTTATTAGACTAAATACGGATAAATTTATTAATACAAAAGAAACGATCTTAACTTATACATTTCTATTTCTACAGACTCCACACATCTTCACTTATCTTAAAAACATCTGACATATACATCAGCGCCACAAACGGTTATCTTAGAAACTACCTAAAGGATACTTGCTGAAACCCTCCCAGGAAAAATTTATGGGTGTGCAACTGATTAAGGGAGCGCTAAAACAGAAGGGGCGGGAGGGGGCAGCCGCACCACCTGCCCCCAGCTTACGCCACTGAAAGAAGGGGGAATATAGTAAAAACGGAATTAGTTTAAAGTTCAAGTCTGATGGTGAATTTCTCGAGAACAAAACGTTTTCGCCAAAAAAATTCCCAGATTCGTGACTGGAGCCCCCAAACCCTCCCCCCATATACCATTAAATTTCGTCATAATCGGAGTTGCCGCAGGTTTCTAGAAAATTACCTTTGTTTTATTGAATACCTATAACTGTTATTCAAAAATGTAATATTTTAGAGTAGGTCAGATTTGACTTGGCCAGTTTTCATTACATCCAGTCATTTTATAAAGTTATTCAACCTATTTAAATATTTTTTCAAGTCAAATCTAACCTACTTTAAAATCTTACATTTTGGTTTGCGATAAAATGTGGAGTGCAGAAAATTTAATAATAGTGGCTATTATACTTGATAGTGTGGTTTATTCTAGGTTGATCGAAATGCAAAGTAAGGCCGAGTTTATAAATCAAAATTTAATTTTAATTTTAATTTTAGCATTAGCATTAGTAATAGTATTAACCTAAAATAAATTTAGCTATTTTTGTGGCACTGTTTACCTACATTAAAAAAAATATGCTATGAAGCTTGAATAAAAAGAAGTTACCGGTTTTAACCTTTTTATTGCACTTAAGCAATTAATATTTTTCTCCATTCTAATATTACATTTTAGATTTTAAAGAAATTCAAGGTCGTTTCTTAAGACTAAAAACAATAAATTTGATTTATAAACACTTTCATTTAAATGAATGTTCTTGAATCTTGTGACTAATGTTAATAATTCTAAAATTAATTTACTTCAAAATAAACTGATGTTCAGATTTCAATGAAAGTTCTATCAACGAAAGAAAAAATAATTCTGAACATTTGGGATAATTAAAATCCGACCTTCAGAGCTTATGATAGGAGTAAATAATAAATAATGAAGAAAAATATGCTATATGTGACTGACATATTATGTAGCAACGCCGCCGAAAGATTAGGATGCGCCCGACATCTTTATGGAATACGGTATATGGGGACATAAAATTGATGCCAGTCCAATACGTTTTTCGGTTACAAGACCCAATGAGTAATAATAAATATCCGCAATAATTAGAAAACATGTTTTTTTCGAGTGTTTTAAGTTAATAATTCTACGAACATAATATGCATAAATATTTACGTTCGTTTGACAGGTTAGGTGACAAAAACTTTTCATGTTTATCCTTAAATTTATGTGCTACTTGAGCTTGTTTTACAAATTTGTTATAATTTTGTTATAATTTTTCCAGTGACTGTTTTGACTTTTTAATTAAATATATTTTTGGTGATATGATAAGGATGGTTTAAAGATTTTATTAGTAAATAAACATAATAATTTAATCCAAGAACTTGTTTAAAGATGATTGTGCAGTAGATTTTTGCGAATGATTTCTATTGTTTTTACGCAGCGTTGCCAAATATAAATACCAATGTATTCAAATTTTAAGCACTCATTTGACTCTTGTGGTATCGGTCACAGCCTTCTTAAACTATACTAAGTTTAAGAAGGCTGTGTATCGGTAGAATTAACCTTTTAGGCCGAGTTTATAAATCAGAATTTAATTTTAGTATTAGTAATATCATTAGTCATAAGATTTAAGAACATACCTACATTTAAATTGAAATGTTAATAAATTCAATTTAATTTTCTGGTCTTAAGCGACCTTAAAGTTCTCTAAAATCCATAACTTAAGACTAAAACAGGGAAAAATATTAATTGCTCATGTGCGATAAAAAGGTTAAAACCGGTAACTCCTTTTTATTCAAGTTTTATTACTTACTTTTTGTTAAATGTAGCTATAGAGAATTATTATTGCAAGTTGCCTTATTAAGATTGGGTATTATTAATACCGGCCTTATTTAAATAGTGTTTGTACCCATAATTTATGCTACATTTACAACCAATTCTGAAATTTCAAACTGACATTTAAACAATTGGTTAAACTTCACTTATCAAATTTGTATATGACAAGTGAAGTTTACCCAATTGTTTAACTGTCAATTTGAAATTTCAAAATTGGTTGTAAATGTACAATTATGCTATATTTACAACCAATTCTGAAATTTTAAATAAACATTTAAACAATTGGTTAAACTTCACTTATTAAATTTGAATTTGACAAGTGAAGTTTAATCAATTCTTTAAATGTCAATTCGAAATTTCAGAGTTGGTTGTAAATTAACACTTTGCGTACTCTGTATGACAGTGCATCGGAAATTGTTTTAATTTCACTATATAGGATTTGCGTGTAATATTTAATACAAAGAGAACCTGGCGAGTAGGGGAGGTTAATGGGACCTATTGTCAGAATTAACCTTTAATCTGTCGGAAGACCATTAATATGCCCCCTTTTGGAGGGAAAGCTGGTCTTTACTTCTGTATAATTTCTTTGTGATATCGATGTACCATCATAATCGATGTACACGCACATCTCTAGTTTAGTATGACGACATGATTTTAATTTTTTTAAACCAATATACCGCAAGAAAACAGCTAAGAGTTTTGTTTAATGGAAATCGTTTAACAATTTGTTGACTTCTTGACAGTTTGACAGCGACAGTTGTGATCAAATGTGACAGATAAAATTTGTTTGTTGTTGAATTTGTTGTAAAAAATAATATTTTTTAAAAAACTTACCTATGAAACAAACTAAAATATTTTTAATTAAAAGTAAACTTGGTGATGCTGTTAAAGTACATTAAGCAGCTTCTTTAAAATGATTAATGAATACAAGATCATTAGGGGTTGATACGTATTTTATTGTGATGACTCAGAGTATAATCACCCCTTATCTGTTTTATTTTTCTTATTGAAAATTATTTAAAATTTAATTTTTCTAAGATGTTAATTCCAGGCGTCAGGATAGTACGAGGCCCTGATTGGAATTGGGGTAACCAAGGTAAATTTAAATTTATTTTATTTTTAATGTAATTTTTATTGCTTTAAAAGTGGATTAGTAGGTATGTTATTTCCTCGTGTAATCGTTCGTCTGTCTCTAGTAGCGCCTAAGATCTAAGTACATGTAACAGCAGTTTTAATTCAATTTAGCTTACTTCATTCAATTCAGCAGGTATCAAAATATTTTTTTTGCTAAAATATCTAAAAACTAAACGAAGTTTTTTATTTGTATTTCTTGTGTACTTTCTTATCGAAAGTCCATCATTTTCTTGTATAGTTGAAATATAAATTCCAAAGGGTCTAAGTGCCATTTAGGTATTTAATAGTTATAAGTAAAAACATTGACCAATCTCTATAATGGCCTGTGAGGTACACTATGAATATCCCTACATTTTAGAAGTGAGTTTTTATCTATGGCGTCTTAATATCTTTAGTCATTGTATATAGAACCTTTTTAAGCAAAAATCTTATTTTTGGTATTTTTTTCACTTAGACCCTTTTGAAGTCAAGGACTTCAGTTGTTTATGTGTGTAAAACACTTTATTTAAACTATATCTGCTCTGATTGCTGTGGGCATATAGCAGACATTGAGAGGATCTGAATGATATTTTCACATTTTTAACTTATGTAAAGTAGCATTTTTGCCAAGCTGATATTGTATAATGTTGTACTTAAAAACTTACCTGAATGCTTGCAAGAGAATAATAACAGGAAGAATATTAATTTAATTTTTTTTAGAGGTAGACACATTGCCATTTTTAAAATTGTGCCAATATATTTTTTAAAACAAGGATGATGATTCACACCCAAAAATTTTGTGATATTAAGCATTATCCTCAGAGATCTGTCTTAGATTAAAAAAACTTCTACATTCTTTAAGTTGTTATATGAAAGTTTTCTTAAAATCGGTGACTTACAGTAATGGACAAAAATATATAGACAAATGGAAACACTTTAAGATTTGTTTTAGTAATAATTATTTATTTTATTGCTTTATAAAAATAGAGTCTACACCTTCAAGGCAACACATAAAAAGTACCATTTCATACAGATTATATTTTACCTTTGTTCAATAAGCCATATTAAAATATTTAAAGTTGCTTTATTTCTAACAGTATCCCAAGGTCCACAAATTTCTTAAAAAATGATAAAACATAACTATTGAGTAAGAGACAGATGACATGGACAAGCAATTCTGAATAACTATATACAACACAACATTAGGCGACTATTGAGAGACGTTTAATTATTTGCACGCCACCCAGGCAAAAACTTCACTCTCAATCAAAAAAAAAAAAAAAAAAAAATGGGAAGGTCTGAATTTGCATGGCGACACTTTTACTAAACATTTAACAGCTGAAAAAAGTCGTTTTTTTCGGATCAATTAAAGTTAATTAGGCTTAAATCTGATTGTATCGAATATGTTAGACATTCTAAGGGTAAATGACTTGCTTCCAAGTACGCCTTGTCTACGGTTAAAAAAGGTAATGGATACGGGATGGTTTGGGGTTGGTTTTCTGGGTTTAAAAAGGGAATGGTGAATAAAATAAATGGATTGAATTACGCAAAAGGACATAATAAGGAATGATCGGCGTCCCGACATGGAAGACTATATGGTCTTAAAGTCGACTTTTCAACAAGAAAACGATCCCAAACTTACTTTGAAATTGGTCAATGAATTTTTCCAAAACGAGAAAATACAAGTTTTTGAGGGGCCATCGTAATCTCCCAACATTAATGCTATAGAAAACATATGGGACTAGATAGAAATGCAAATTGGAGGTAAAAATTATACAGACAAGGATGAGATTTTAAAAGAAGTAAAACGAAATGGAAAAATAATAATTTTTTGTACATTAATAAACTTCTTGAATCCATACTAAAAAGATACCAGGCGGTGATCAAAAATAATGGTTATACCAGAAATTGTGCCTAAAATAACATTAACTGTTTCAATTTTCTTTTCTAGCACGCTAATGTTTAACTTTTTAAAAATGTGTCTATATTTTTGTCCTTTAATTTACTAATAAATAATTTTAAGTTTTTAATGTAATGGGGATATTTAAATATTAGTTTAATGTTAAAAATGTTTACTTGTCAGAAACAATAAATTGTATGTTAATATTTTAGTAAAAGTACATACAACTAAAATAATGTCAAAAATGTGTTTGTTTATATACTTTTGTCAATTACTGTAGTTCTAAACTTCTACTTTAATAGTCTTAATAGGATATGGCAGATCTTTATCTAAGGTAGCCCTTTGGCTAGCTCAGATAAAATTATTACTTTAAGTAACATTACCAAAAAAAACTGCTTAGTGGTTAATGTCACATTCGGAGTATTATAAGATAAATAACCTGACACCCATACACCCATGGTACTTTGGTACCTACTTGAGTGATCCTTCATGGGCCAAACAATGATTAAATTAACAGTTTTTTATGGGGATCTAAGTTAAGAATATGCACACACAAATGAGAAGCTCCAAATTAAATCGTAATTTTTAATAAAAGGCTATTTTAAAAGTATCTCACAATTTTTACTGGTTTTATAACTATATAGATAAAGTCGGGACTTTATAAGAAGTCAGTTAAGTTAAATACGTTAGCCGTGCTTGATCGTACCGAAAATTCGACTGGTTCACATGCATTATGCAAATTTTACTAGCCGAAGTCAGCGGTTGCAACACAAAGTTATCTTTTAAGAGTGAGGCCGATTTTATAAATCAGAATTTTATTTTAGTATTAGTATTAGTATTAACCTACAATAAATTTAGACATTTTTGTGGCATTGTTTAGCTACATTAAAAAAAATAACAATAATAATAAGTAATGAAACGTGAATAAAAAGGAGTTACTGGTTTTAACCTTTTTATAGCACATTTAAGCAATTTATAATTTTCTTCATTTTAGTACTACATTTTAAATTTTAGAGAATTTCAAGTTTGTTTCTTAAGACTAAAACAAAAATTGATTTTTAAACACATCAATTAAAATGCATGTTCTTGAACCTTGTGACTTGCTTATATAATGCTAATACTAATACTAAAATTAAATTTTGCCTGATAAATCCGGCTTTAGATGTTATGTACCGCGACAAATATAAATAGTTTTATTTTATTTATTGGCCAATAGGTTTTTATACACCAAATGAAAAACTTTGTGATCAATAAGTAAGAATTTTTGTCAGGTAGTTTTTCCCAATATTCATTGCCAATATTTGTGTTTTATTTTTTTAGGTACGAAAGTTATTAGTTAAGGGTTGTTAAAATGACACAGAATCTGATAAATCCAGGTAGGGATTATACTTACTTAAATATTTTACCTACACTGATATTTATTTGATAATATTTTAGTATTATATTATTAGGTAATTATCAGAACAATAGATTAAAGGTATTTATATAGGTAATTATTAGAAAAGGTTTAAATGATCATTATGGATGCAGAAATTTTTGAACACTGGTTTGAGGAAAAGCTTTTAAAAAGTCTAGAAAAGCTTAAAAGTACCATATTATTTTTATTACCATTCCAATTAATTATAAATTACACCAATTATAGTGCCTTTAATTATACTTACAATAATAGTTTTGGCACAATACAATATTTTATTATTATTATCACTATTCAGTTATATGAAATATAATTTATTGTTTGAGAGCCACCGACTACCGAGCTTCAGGATTTTTATGGCTTAGCGGACTTGATAGAGCGATTTTACTATATGCCATATTGCAATTAAAAAACTTTTAAAATTTGTAAATGGTAAATGCGCAGTAAAAATTGTCAGGTATTCTTAATTTTGTATTTTATCAAAAACTGCGTTTTGATTTGGAGCTCCTCAAATGGTATTCTAAATAGTGTTATCTTGGTATTTTATTTTATGCATCAGCTTTGTCAATAAAATTTTATTTTATGAAAATAAAACCATGTTTGAGTTTGAGTTTATCTTCCTGAAGACAACAAAGTTTAAATTTTCTAATTTTTTTCCTCGTGGTTTTATTTTATATTTTGAGATACTAATGAAAATTTAAACATAATAAATTTCATTTTGTATTATCATATTAAAACTGGTAAATTATATTTACTTATAATTTTTTTTCCTATAAGATGGTGGAGAGGGGCATGTGGGAACGGTATGTGAAATAGGTAAATCTGGTACTGCTGGTTCTCCTGATAAGACTGTAGTAGTGCAATGGGACAATGGAACCAGAACTAACTATCGAGTTGGTTATATGGGAAAGTATGATCTAAGGGTTATTGATAATGCACAAATAGGTAAGTTTGTTTTCAAATATAATATTAAACTTTTTTATAGGATTGGTAGTATAGAGGCAAAGATAATTTTAATATAGTTCTATTAGTTATGAATAACAGCATAAAACATTAAAATCACTAAATCAAAGCCCATTTTTAGGTGTTAAGCATCCTAATATTGTATGTGATAGTTGTGATAATCAAGGAATCAGTGGAATGAGGTACAAGTGTACAATTTGCTATGATTTTGACTTGTGCTACATGTGTTACCATGGTGGAAAACATGATCTTAATCATCCTTTCAAAAGATTTGATTCAGCAACCTCTTTAGGGTAGGTGTAACAATATAAATACTGGATATTTTATGCAAGGATATCTAAAATAAATAAATAAAAACCTTTTGGAAATATTCATGCAATTGACATTATCGAGTGATTTACATCCAAGTTGTTAGGTGCCATTGGTGCTAAACATAATAAGGAGCGCTAAATCTCATTAAAGCCTACATTTGCCAAGTTTTGTGACAATTGTTTCCTATTTATTTGTTTACAATTGTACTCGCAGCTATTATCGTGTTTTTGATATAATTTTTTGCTTTTTAGTCATTGAAATGTATGTATTAATTTATTTGTTATTGTTAATAGTTAAATTAAGTTGTTATTATTATGTTATGGCAAAATGGTGATGTCACGAGATAACCTGCAGACAAATATTAAAAATCCAGCACTCCTTGTTAAGCTAATCACCACTGGCTGGGTGACATGGTCAGGTCATGAGCCATTGAAACCACATGTCACATTACGTGCTATTTAATATAACAATGCACTTTCACAGTTATTTTCACAGAGATATAACTTTTGCATTTTTAATTGCTATGTGCTTTGATTTTATTTCTGTCTATTAGCCGTATGAAATATTTGGGATTCTGACTGATTTTATAAAGTTTAACTCTTTTTAGGGTTGATTTAGCACCAAGAATAAAGGAAAGAAAGTGTGAACTAAATGGTATTTTTGTGGGTGCCAAAGTTGTAAGAGGTTTTAATTGGGAATGGGGTAACCAAGATGGGGAGAAGGTAAGCAGCATATGTAAATAGAAGTAAAAATTTGGACCCTTGTCTTAAAGTTCTGGATAATATATTAAGATAAATATGTTTTCTACTTTTAGGAAAAATTGGCAGGGTCTTGGATATACGTGGTTGGGACAATGAAAGCAGTAGGTCTGTAGTTAATGTCCATTGGTTTTCTGGTTCTACAAATGTTTATAGACTGGGACACAAAGGTATTTGTGATATTAAATTTGTGGAACCATCTTCAGGGGGTAATTACTATCCTGAACACCTTCCTGTTTTGGGTATGTATTTCTAGTTTATTAAAATGTATTTAAGACCTACTTTTTTGGGTACAGCTGGTTGTCTATATGTTTTTAAATTGTCTTTATAGGCCAAAACGTAGAGTTACCTGCAACTAGACCAGTCAGGTCTGGTCCTTTACCATTCGGAGTTGGTGATAAGGTTCAGGTGTCGGTTTCAGTTGAGCAGCTAAAAGTAATGCAACATGGCCATGGAGGATGGAATCCCAGAATGGCAGAGGTATAAAATTTTTAGGGAAATAAGCTCTGTTGGCATAATCTACTAATAAAAATACCCCTTTAAAAAAAACAATAAAACGATTAATGATAGTTGGGAGAGCAGGGTTTTATTGTGAAATTAATAATACAATACTGTTCCTTGGACTTCCGTAAATTGTGGTTAATCATTTTATTGCAAAAGATATTCTTATCTTTAAGGGTTTATTTTATTAGGAGATCATACCGACGAAGCATAAAACTTTAAACAGACTATACATTTCAAATCTTTATTTTGTGATTAAAACAAATATAGACTAAAAAACATTAAGTCATTTTGAAAAGTCAAATCTATCCAGCCATTTAAAATTTTACTCTTGTAAATTTGCAAGAAATCAGATCAATGGCAATATGGTAATAAATTTAAAAAAGTTTTAAATGCTACTGATATATACAATAAATGTTATTTAAGTGTGGACATGATTTATTTTACAGAAAAGCTATAAAATGTTGGTGTTAAAGAGTTTGTGCTCATTTAATTTTACCTTTTTTTTTTAAATTTATATTTCTGCAATATCTTAAATGTTGAATTAAAAACATCACTTTTTACTATGGTTATGACCCTAATTTCTCCAATATTGTAAATTATATTTTATGAATACTAAAAAATATAGGAATTTTAATTATTGCAGTATATTGACAAAATAGGGACAGTTCACAGAGTCACAGACAAAGGAGATATTAGAGTACAATATGAAGGATGTAATAACAGATGGACTTTTAATCCATCGAGTTTAACTAAAGTTAACAGTTTTGCTGTAGGTGATATAGTAACATTAATAAATGATGTAGAAATGGTAAAAGAATTGCAAAAAGGTCATGGAGAGTGGATCGAGATTATGAGGAATGTAAGTAAACAAATTTTAGTCAATAAAGTTATGCAGTCAGGGCTGTATTAACTGTTTGAGGCGCCCTAGGCTAAAATTCCCGGAGCGCCTATTTTCCACCAAAATTTTTGAAGAGCAAAAAAAATCCTTTTCGCGTCAAAGACAAATTAGTTACCATAAATCCACCCCACCTAAACTTAAAAACTCCCCTGTCTGGCGCCTATTTTTTTTTCATGGCGCCCTAGGCTGTAGCCTAGTCAGCCTAATGGATAATACGGCACTGTATGCAGTATAATAAAAATCAGTAAAGAAGTTAACTTGTTTTTGTAGTCACTAGGCAAGTTGGGAAAAGTATTAAAGGTGTATTCAGATGGAGACTTAAGAGTACAGCTTGATGGTCATGCTTGGACGTTAAATCCTCAATGTGTCCGAACAGTACCTGGTAGTGCTGCAGAGTTAGCTAATACTATGCACGCCAATCAAAATCAAAGGCAAGAACCAACAAGTAAGTGAACAAAAATGGTTTTAATCAAGGACTAAGTAATCATTACCTATAATTTTACATATTGCGGCTAGATTATTATACAAAATGTCTAGTCCCATAAGTACTAATAACTAGATTCAACACATTGGTACTCTTGGTGACTGTGGTATGTTATTGAAATATTGCAAAATATAAATGATAGGTGTTAGGTATGTAGAATTTAATGATGATGTCGGCATCGTTGCTAGATTTATCTGTTTTGTGCTACATGTTACCTTTTTTTTTTTTATTTATGTATTTTTTTATGGATTTTTCGTGATTGAAAATTTAAAAATGCTTATTTTTCTTATCCTTGGTATGTTTTTGCTAATGCTTTTTTCACTTTTGACAGTTCAATGGCATCCAGCTGTTCACAACCAAGCTAGCGGAGACGCACCTGCCAACGGTGCCGCAGACCAGCTAGTCCGGGCTGCCGCGCAAGGGCATTTAGAGGTCGTACAAAGGTTATTAGATGGTGCACCGCGTGGCCATGTAGACGTGCGTAGCAATGGAAAAACGGCTCTCCAGGTGGCGTCACATCAAGGACATGTAGCAGTTGTACGATTTCTGCTACGCGCTGGTGCTTCTGTTAATGCACATGACACTGATGGAGATACATGCTTACATTATGCAGCGTTTGGAAATCAACCTGAGGTAATCAATTGTACAACTTAATTTACGAAAGATATAGTATATTTATTTAGCCTCTCTGAAATTCCATTGAAACTCCAATAAATTTTTTTCCTTCTGTTTATGTGAATCTTGTTTTCTTGTATTAAAATAAAATTGTTAAAAAAAAAGAACCAATTTATACATACAGTGTGTCTACGTATGCGTCATATGGAAAACTTTTTTATTATTAATTTTAGGAAAAATATATTTTTTATAAAAAGTTTCGCATGGTCCAAAACCTAAAAGGCAACCATCAGATATTAAATTTTATCAGTTATCTACGAGGTTTGGCAAAAAAATGTATTTTTTTTTGGTTTAAGAGTAAAGTACCTGTATTTTTGATAATACCAAAAATTGTTATACGTAAAGAGAGTTTTTAAGATGTTTAAAATTTAAAAGTTATTAGTTTTGTTTATCTAAAAAAAACACTTTTTAAAATATTTATTTTGTGAAAATGGTAAAAAATTAAGTTTGTGCATTAGAGCATTGTATGTTGTTCTTGTTTTGATAAGAGTAAAATTAAAAAGTTTATTAAGAATTGTCTTTGAAAACTTATAATCATTAAATGTATTGCACTAATATACAAATTTAATGTGTCACTATTAGATATGGCAGAAAAAAATAATTAAAAACTCATATATGTCAGATACAGTTTGATATCTGATGATTGCTCATTAGGTTTTTGACCATGCAGTACTTTTTATAAAGAATTACTTTTTTTTAATTAATTATAAAAAAGTTACCCATATGACGCCAACTTACGTAGACACGCTGTATAGCAATAGTAAATAAAAATTTTATTCAATTTAAATTTTCCTTCTTTAAGCTATCGCCAAAGAAATAACATGCATGCATTGATTTGTGTTACTAACGGTTTGTTTAAAAAATTAATTTTATTAAATTTTTTCTGTATTTTAATAAATCGCTTTTCAGTATAAAGGTTGCTGCAACGATTACTTTTTACTTTCCATTTTTTGTGACTTATTTATAAACATAACTACAAAAATACAACAAAAAAATTAAAAAGTTGAAAAGTTAAAAACTTTGAAACTGATGAAGTGGGGGTCTCAAAAACACCCATGAATCCCTCCCTCCTAGTAATCCAATAAAAAAAAGTTATTAATCTAGAGTATTGAGCTATGTTCGGAACTACGCCAAAATGGCGACTGTCTGAAAAGAAAGCAATTTTTATACCACATTTTTCGATTTTTAAAAAGTAGTTAAAATTGAAATTTGGGGATGCGGCTAGTTGCGGACATAGACAAGTAGTACAGGAAATGAAGCTCAAAAAAGATGACACAATTCTATGGTCCTGCATGGATTGACTTGAAATTTTAACAGAAGGTAGGGAATAGCTCAAGGATCAAAACCCATATCGAACCGAAGGGCGCCAAAACCCTGGGGGTGGTTGCCACCCCCTAGGGTGTAAAATATTTTTTAATAAATTTTAACCACAGAAATCGATTAAAAAAGTTATTTTAAGCAAAAAATGTTCTTTACATTTTTTTGTAAAACTAATATTTTTCATGTTATTCGCGATTAAAAGTAAACATTTTTAGAAGAAAAAATCCACGTTTTTAATGGGTTTTTCTCGATTGACTCGAAAATTACGTGTTTTATTTAAAAAAAAAAACTGGGAAGAGCAAAATCGGAGGTTTTAGTAAAAGAAACAAAATTGTTTTATTATTGTTTTTATACGGCTTCTCAATGGTTAGCTTTTTTGTCAAATGCAAAATTGTATAGATTTTAAGTCAAATAACGGGAAAATGCTACAAATTTCGAGAAAAACACACAAAACCTTTTCTTTAAAGTACATAATCAGACCTTAAAAAAATAAGTCTTTAGCAGAACAATTAAGTGAGTTATGATAAAAATAAGGTTAAATGTTCCTTTGTACAAGGTGGCAAAATTGGGCGTCTTTATGGGTTATCTCAGTTATTACTGGAGCTATTAAAAAACTGATGTAGGTGTTATGGGCTCGATTTTGGAGAAACTAAAAATGGCCTAGTTAGAATTTTAAGAAAATTATTTATCCAAGAGATACGAGGGGAAATTAAAAAATTGACAGATTTTTACTTTACCCTATATATCCTTTAATACAAGAATAGCAAAAAAAAAGATTTTATCAGAAAGTATTTGATTTTTATACAGGATTGCGTTAAAAAGTTACGATGCCAACTTGATGTTTTTCTTATGGAACATCCAAATTAAACTTGCACACTTTTTAACTTATAATAACTTTTTATCTGTTGCGCCCATCTTTTTTATTTTTAGAGGTCAAGGTAGATATGTTTTCTCTAGGTTTGCAAATTTTGGTTACAAAGATTTAGACAGGACTGGACTTACGGGACTTTTTCCATACTACTGTATTTAAGCTCGTTGCAAAAAAATCTGATTTAGCTACAATTACGGTAGTACGTTTTTGTTGTAGACAAAGTATAAGAAATTATTCAGTAAAAGCGAATCTATCAACAATTGGAGGATTTAGGAATTATAATTACTTTTGATAAATAATGCTCCTCATAGGCAAGCATTCTCCTGATTTTAAAAAATATTTTTTAGTGTGTTTTGAAAATTATATCTACCTATTAGCCCATCAAATATAAAAAAATCGGTGCAACAGATAAATTTGTTAAAAAGTGTGCAAGTTTAATTTGGCCCACACTGTATAAATACAAAAGAATATTACCTCTTTTAAAAAAATATGCTACAGACTAGAAGGTTTAAAAAAAAATAACAAACAATGATCTAATATATGATAACCTAATAATATCATACACATATAAACAAATTTAAAAAGTTAAAAGACAATTTACAAGAAGTTGGCTCTTTTACAAAACCACACATTTAAAAAAAATAGCTTAATTATTATATTTAATTATTATTTTAAAATATTATTGTAAAAGAAGGTGTTTATATATTAATTATTTAAAAAAATACAAGAGATAATGATACAATGTTATATATATTTGTTATCGTAGTGACAAGGGCTATTATTTAGTAAAAATATACATGGTGTTCCATTAGAAAAACATCAAGTTGGCATCGTAACTTTTTAACGCAACCCTGTATAAAAAAATCGAATACTTTCAGTAGATTCTATGTAAAAAGTTCTACAAAAAATGTCTTTATGGTTTTTGCTGTTTCTTGTATTCTCAATTTTTCAATTTCCCCTAGTATCTCCTAGATATATAAATTTATCCAAATTCTAATAATGCCATTTTTAGTTTCTCCAAAATCGAGCCCATAAAACCTAAATCGGTTTTTTAATACCTCCAGTAATAACTGAGATAACACATAAAAACGCCCAATTTTGCCCACCCTGTACATGTATTGCCAATACGTCCAAGAGGTTTAACCAATTTAAAATGCCTACTTTAAAAAAAATATGTAGCTTTTATGCGCTTAAGTGGGCTTTTTAAATTTTTCCAAAAAAATGGGTTGCTTTTTTCAACGTATCTCCTTTATTTTTTACGATTATTATTTTTTTAAACCCATTTTGTAGGGTTTTATAAGGGGTACAGGACTTTGTAAACAAAATATCTTAAGATTTTTTAGTTTTAAAGTGGGGTGAGTTTAAAAGGCTCGAAAAAGATTGTGCTCGTTCGTAAAAGAGGTTTCAAAGAGCTATATCTCGCCTAATATTTACTGGACAGGAAATCTGCGCACACAAAAATTTTAGTCATTGAAAGCACACAACAATTTAATTCTCTGTCGTTTTTTTTATCTTCAGTATTTTCGGAGTTTTTAGGGAAAAATGGTGAAAAATACGAAATTTTGATTTTTTTCACTAAGATCACATTCTCCTGAATTTAGACATTTTAAATTTGTCAAACTTTTTGACATATTAAAGATATATGTATAAAGATAATTGCAAAAGGGTAAACGTTAATTTTATTTAGGCGGGCAATTATGGAGCTGTTTACATTGATTTTTTTATCGAAAAAATGAGGTACTGACCTTATTTTGATCATAACTTACTTAATTTTTAAGACAAAGACTTCTTTTAAAAAGAAAAAAAAGAAAAGGTTTTATCCTGTACTTTAAAAAAGATTGGTGATGCGTTTTTCTGAAATATGCAGCATTTTCCTGTTATTTGACTTCTAATTTTTTATTTGACGAAAAAAGCTAACAATTAACAAGCTGTATCTCGGTTCCTATTGATCGTAGAATCAATTTATTTGAAAATAGAATTATTTTATTTGTTTTTTAAAACCTACAATTTTTTTCTTTGCAGTTTTTTAAATAATTTTTGAGTTAAAAACCCATTAAAAACGTCGATTTTTGCGTCGAAAAATTGTTACTTTCAATGGCGAATAACTTGAAACATATTAGTTTTACAAAAAAAAAATGTAGGAAACATTTTTTGCTTAAAATAACTTTTTTAATCGATTTCTGTGGTTAGAGTTTAATAAATCACCCTTTGGTTTGATATAGGTTTTGATCCTTGGGCTACTCCCTACCTTCTGTTAAAATTTCAACTCAATCCATGCAGGACCAAAAAATTGCCAGGTAAAATGCTTCATTTTCTGTACTTAAGTCTATAGAGGACACTCTAAAATCATTTTAAGTAAAGAACTGAAGAAAACGTGGGTACCGTCTTGAAAAAGACAGTTTCGAGAAAAACGCTTTTAAAGTTTCGTTTATTTTCGTTTTTCGCAGTCTAAGTCATGATATTTTAGACTTACATTTATTTAATTTGTCATTCCCCCTTAATTGCAATGATTTCAGAATGGAATATTATTAATAAGCAATAAGCACTGCTATCCATTACAAGTATTATACTTTTACAGGTTCTGGATTTACTTATTAAGACTGGCGCTTATCTAAATCCAGCAAATCGCAGTGGATGCACACCGTTACACATTGCGGCACACAAGCAGCCCGCTCGTTGTGCCCAGCTTTTGTTGGCCGCCGGCGCAGATCCAAATTCTGTGGACTTGTACGGTGATACGGCACTACATGACTCGATTGGGAAAGACTGTCTTCAGGCTATGGAGCTGTTATGCGTGGCCCCAGGTAAAAAAACCTATTTAGCACATAGACAATTTTATTCCATTCATGTTAATACAATACAATAGAATCACAAATAAATTAAAATAATATTTTTACATGAATATCACATATGATATCTAACAATTAAAAGGAAGGTAGTATAACAAAAAAGAAACAAAAATAAATGCATCTAGATAAGAACAACTGTGTGCACAACTCTTATATCCATGAGTACATTCCAAAAAATAAGACTTTAAACAAAGTAAATGAGCATACACACGGTCAGTCAGGTCTTAGATTCTATCTGAACTGAAAGGGAGTCCGCGAGTAAGTGCGAACTTGTGTATTCTGAACTTACGGTGCTTTCCAATGTAAATTCATAGTATTGATCTTACTCGGAAACTTGCCTTAAACATTTACTAAACTTATTAGCTAATAAAAGAGAAATAAACAAAAAAAAAATACCGTGTAAGTAAAAAGAACTGCAACTCACAAATATCTTATAAAACTGCTTAAGTTACATTTACAAAATTTGGTATTTAGAAGGTGCATGAAGAGTTTAACAGTGCATCGGCACCTTTGCCAGATTTCCCATTTATGGGCTACACATATATTTTTTTATGTATTACCTCATTCATTTTCATTGCAATAAATTACGCAAGCCACATTTAATAGATTTACAAATTTTTAAAAACTTCATTTTTACTAGTTTCCAAGATATCACAACGTCACCTTTTCATTAAAAAATGCAGACTCGAACAAATGGACCAAAAATTTTTGAATTTTAAAACGGCAGTTTGGGAAAACTGGTCGCATCGTCTAAAAATAAGAAATATAAAATTTTACTCCAATTGGTATTATACAGGGCGAGTTATAAGTAAAAATATCCAGCATAAAAAGGTCCAGCGCATGCATAACTGCATTTTTGGTACTCTGTGTCACAATAGACTAAACGTCGAAAATGTTCGTAAAATGTTTATATGTGTACTAATACTTCTCTGTTTAACTGTGCAGTCAGTTGTCACAATAGACTAAACGTCGAAAATGTTCGTAAAATGTTTATATGTGTACTAATACCAAAGAGTAAATATCTAATACTTCTCTGTTTAACTGTGCAGTCGGTTGTCACAATAGACTAAACGTCGAAAATGTTCGTAAAATGTTTATATGTGTACTAATACTTCTCTGTTTAACTGTGCAAGATGAAAAAAGACACACATACAGCTATTGCGAATTAGATTTACGGAATATCATTATTGAGCAATTGAGTTTTTAACAGGGAACAAAACAGGGTTTGGTTTTTAATCTATTTTTTTTATTTAATTTTATTCTTTTTACTCTTATCGTCAATTTTGCACTATGGCATTAGAAGTTATTGTCTATCGGACACTCCCTTCTTTTATGAAATTAAATTTTTGTGAAGAATAACTTTACCTTTTTTCAAATAAATATATAAATCAAAGCAAACTAACGAACACCTAAATTTATTTTAGTTATGTACGACTTTTAAAAAATTTGGTAGAATTCCGCACGTTCGGAGACCGCGCCTATAGGCGACCAATTTGATCGACTTTAAGCGTGTTTTCTTGAACACAGAGTGCGGGTGAGATAGAATAAAGTCGATTTGTAGAATACTACCGTACACGGAGTTCCGCTGCAGGAGTAAAGAAATTTTATTTTTTAAAATCGAACAAAATTTTATTATAAAATATTGTAGAGAATTAAATTTTATGTCAAAATTTGACGTTAAAGCATTTGTAAAAAAATGTTTAAAATATGTTAATTTTCTTAAAAAACATTGCTCTCTTGTGTCCAGTAATTAAGTTTTAATGCAATATGCAAAATAATGGCAAACACTTTTTTTACTTTAACTTCAAATTTTGACATAAAATTTAAGGCGTTTTTTCGTGTTAATACGGTTCAAAACATTTTAAAAACATTTGAATACCTATATCTATCTAACTCTCATATTTATATTGTCATTTCAAATGCGGTTTGAACCACTACAATGAATACGGTTAACACGAAAAAAGTCTTTAGTTCTCTACAACATTACACAACATACAATTTTGTTATATTTTAAAAAATATAAGTACTTTAAACTTGGGCATTGTTCCTATTTTTGCTTATTGTAGTAAATTTTGTATTTTTTAGTACTAGAGCATGCGGCCAGTTTTCCCAAAAGGCCGATTTTAGATTCAAAGTTTTTAGTTCATTTGTCCTCTTGTAACATCTATCATGGGTCACACTGTATAAAACCGCTAAAGCTGTGTTTACGAAATTTGGTATTTGGGAGTTTTTGGGCAAATAGAATAACCAGAACTAACCTAAAAATATATACTTTAAATTAACAGCATATTAATTATTTTACAGGTATACCTTTTTGTGTGAAAAGCATAATACCAGAGTTGTTTTACTCAGATAGTATACAGGGTATCCAGTAACTCAAACGACAAACTTAAAGGAGTGATTCTACCATAAAAATTAGGAAAGAAACTTTATATAAACATATGTCCTTAAGGTCTTAGTCTTTGAACTATGAGGTGTCAAAATTAAAAAAAAAAATATATTGTTTTTTTTATAATAACTTTTATACCAGTTCAGATATTTTTAAAAATTTGGGGACGCCTCCTATCCATCAGAAGACATTTTTGGGGTACAAGAAAACAATGGTACGCCACTGCATTTTCTAAAATAAAAATATTTTTTATGTTCTCTTGGTTTGGGACAAATTTGATCTATTTACTTTTTTTTGTTTGATGTACGGCTAAAGAAATAAAAACCATTTATCGGCATGGTCCAAACTCTATCTTATTAAAGAATAAATAATAATTTTGATAAAAGCGGTACGAAATGACCATGCCGAGAAATGGTTTTTATTTATTTACGCAAAAACCGTACATAAAAAAAACTCAGCCGATCAAATTTGTTTCAAATTAAATGGAAATTTTAAAAAAGTTCGAGGGTAATATTCCTAATGTATTTAATTTTTCCGGAAAAGTTCGAAAAAACGAGTTTCTAAGTAATTTGTTTAAACAAATAACATGAGCCAGAGTGGTTTTAAAAATCCGAGTCGATTACGAGGATTTTTCCACTTTGCGAATGATATTTGTTAAAACTTAAAACAGATTACTTAGACACAAGTATTCCAATTTTTCCACAGAAAAATTTAGATGCACGAGTGATATTTGGTAAGATGAGTTAAATAAACGTTTTATTTAAATACAACTATTTTTAAAATTAAAACAATGAGAACAATATATAATAAGAACTTGCAACTTGTCAAACTTGCATGAGATTTTTTAGATTTTTTTTCCGGAAAAACTGCTGACAACTAAGTTGACAGTTGTTAAGTAATATTACTTAAAATTTATATTTGACATACCAATTCTTGATAGTGATTAGTCAAAATTAATAGGAAGGAAATAATCTTTTAGAAAAATGCAGTATCATACAATTTTATCTTAAAAATGTTTACCATAAAGCCCTTATGGACGACACTGGGAATTTTTTTCTTATGTTCCAAAAAATGTGTTTTGATGTATAGGAGGCGTCCCCCAAAATTTTGAAAATATTTGAATTGGTATAAAATTTTTTAAAAATATTTAACACCCCGTTTAGGACATATGTTTATATCAAGTTTTTCCTAACTGTTATTGTAGAATCACCCCTCAAAGTTTGTGGACATTACAACGAAGCACAAAACCGTTGCGACGTTTTAGAGAAATTTAAAGTAGTGTAGATGAGACTCTCTATTTAACAAATAAAGATTAAAATTGGATCTTTTATATTATATATTTAAAACATATCAAAAATTAATAATAATTAAGCATACTTGCCTTCGAATATTTGATTAAATCTTAACTTTTTGACCTCAGAAATCTGCGGTTTCCTCTGTGAGCCATTTCAGTCTGGGTCCCAGGGTGCAAAAAAACTTAATTTGCTTAAATCATCACCTTCTAGATGTTTTGAATTATACTGAATGAGCCATTAGTACAATTCTGACATCTAGAAGGCGATGGCTTAAATTAACATGTGTCAACATTTCGGTGGCAAGTTTGTCACCTTTTTTAGGGTTTTGAAAAAAATTCACCAAAATTTTTATATCAATAATATTATCATTAATAAAACTTTTATTTCCCCTTTAAGGTACTGATTTTACACTGCGTAACAAAAGAGGCTTCAACGTACTTCACCATGCTGCTCTCAAAGGTAAGAATTTAGCAATGAAGAAACTATTAGGCCACGCAAGACAACTGGTCGATGTCAAGAAGGATGACGGATTCTCAGCACTTCATTTGGCGTCTCTCAACGGACATAAAGAAGTTGTTGATACCTTAGTTCGAGAAGGTCAAGCGGAAATTGACTTAAGAAATAATAGAAACCAGACGGCTTTATTACTGGCAGTTAGTCAAGGTAAATTAAAAACAATAAGGGCAAATATATAGAGTGTTACAAATTCGAGGAACACCATTAGGTTCTCGGGAACGGTAGGAGATACAGGGTTGGTTAAATAAGGGCAAAGTCGCGCAGATTATTGTTAAGGAATATTCCTTTTGTAATATTTAAAAATTGCAGCCGTTCCGGAATTATCAAGAAAAAAAAAGAAAATTTTGCAAAACTATTTTTTTTCTTGGTTTATTTGAAAAGATATTTTAAAACAAACAACACATTAATATTGCCACTTTTTCTGTTCTATAAAATAATGCCACTAAATTTAAGATCCGACTTTTCGTCTCTGAGCCACCATCTACAACTTTGTTTTTGTTTTTTTAAATAGGCGGAATATTTGGTTTTAAACTTAATAAAGTCGTATTTTAATTCTAAATTCAACAATATATTACATTTTACACTTAGGCGACGTTTCGAACGGAAAATCCATCATCATTCACCATTTCGCCATAACAAATAACGATTTTCCCTCAAACGTTCGGGGAAATTTCCGTTAGTAGGTAAGTTTGCATCCATTTTTGATGCCAAGCTACGATTAAGTTGATAGCGGCGTTTAATTAAATTAAATGCTTCATTTTATTACATATAAGTAAATGTATGTAAATTGCATTAATTCTTGTAGCTTGTTAGTTAAATTATAAATAAATAAAAAGAATAATAATGAGTAGTTCTAAAAATATAAAGGATTTATTCATACCCTCAAATGAAAATTTCCAAAATCTTTCGGAATTATGTTTATAATGGAAAAATAGTGGATGATGTTTTTTTGTTTCGAAACGTTGCATAAATGTAAAGTGTGATATATTTATTTATTTATTATATTCTTTACAAACACCAGTACAATTGGTAATTACATGTAAAGATTCTAAAACTAGAGAACAAAGAAAAAAACAATCTTACATACTAAACAACAAGGACGGAACAACCATAACATATAATTAAAAAAATAAAGTCTTTTACTAAAGTACAGATTTCAGTTTTTTAAATTATCACTGAAGAAATCTGTCTGGACCTCCCTAAGAAGCTCGTTTGCCACAGCCATCATACGGTTAAAAGGAGACAAGCTAGATGGGTCTACACTAAATATTTTACGGTTTACTGACATTCCTAAGTTAATCTTTGGTACATTTAAATTAACATAATCGATAAAATTAAAATCTTTATATTTTAAGTTATGTATTATATAATACAAAAATACCACAGCTTGTCTTTTTCTTCTTTGGGACAAAGATGTAACCCCAAAACTACTTAACATACTTTTATAAGAAACCTTAAATGGATAATTATTATATTTAACAACATAGAGATACCTCAAAAACCTTTTTTGTACCTTTTCTATAAAATCATCATGTGTGGTCTCCATTGGCATCCATATTTGTGATGCATATTCAAGATGTGGCCTAACTAGGCTGTTGTATAATTTAATTATTGTGGAGATCTTAAAATGTTTACTATTTCTGATTATAAATCCCAGTGCCTTTACAGCTTTATTTTTTATAAAAGAAAAGTGCTTGTTAAACTTCAGATTAGATTGAAATAGCACTCCCAAATCCTTAACCTCTTTTTCACATTTTAAGTTAAATTTTTCAATTCTATACGTATTTAAAATTGGGTTTGTTTTTCTTGTGAATTTTAAAACTGAGCATTTTTGTATATTTAAGAACATTTTGTTTTCTTTACACCATTTATTCACATTATCTATATCATGTTGTAACTTTTCACAATCCTCTATAGTTTTAACAATCCTGCAGAGCTTGAAATCATCTGCGAAAAGAAGTCCTATGGAATGATTTAGGCAATCCGGTAATGAGTTGATGAAGCACAAGAAGAGCAAAGGCCCCAAATTACTTCCCTGCTGAATGCCTGAGGTGGCAACAAAGCTCTCCGACATGCTTCCACCAACACGCACCCACTGCCTTCTATCTGTAAGATATGACTTTATAAAATGATATGCGTCCTCAGAGATTCCAAACTCTACAAGCTTTTCCAACAACATGGTGTGGTTGACCTTGTCAAATGCCTTTTCACAGTCGGTGTATATGACATCTAATTGACACTTGTTTTGTATAGCTTGGGCTGCCAATTCTGACAATATTGTCAGATTTGTAACCGTGGATCTATCTTCCATAAAACCATGTTGGAAAATAGACATTTTTGGTTTCAAAAAGTTTGTCAAGTCTTCACAGAGTATTGTTTCATAAATTTTTGATAAAACATTAATCAAACTAATGGGTCTGTAATTCTTTATTTCATTTTTATTCCCGCTCTTATAAACTGGTGTGATTTGTGCAGTTTTTAGGGCTTCTGGAAATTGCCTATTTTTGATGGCTAAATTAAAAATATGTTTTAAGGGTGATGCTATGTATTCTGACAATCCCTTATATATATATGCAGGAATATTGTCAGGCCCTGTAGATTTTTAGGTTTAAGTTTTTTAATACTACTTATAATATTCTTTTCTGTTATCATAGAAAAATTAAAAGTATTGCTGCCAAAGTTTAAGTTGCATCTGTTTTTATTTGTATTTGTAGATTTTTCATATACAGACTGAAAATGTTTGGAAAAAGCATTTGCAATATCCCCAGCATTACTGTATGAATGTTTGCCACATTTCATTTCCCTTGGTACCCCACTTTCTTTAGTTTTATCACGTATAAATTGCCAAAATGATTTTGGGTCATGATTTATATTGTTTTCAAGGTTTTTCTTATATAATTTATATTCAGCATTTGTTTGTAACTTGTATTAATGGATTTGGAATTAATATACTAGTTTATTACGTTTAAAACCAAATATTCCGCCTATTTATAAAAACAAAGTTGATGATGGTGGCTTCTGGATAACCCCGGAACGGCTGTGACTTTTTATAACGGAATATTGTTAAGCATAAAAATGCGCATCTTTGCACCATTTTAACCAGCCGTGTATCTCTTACCGTTCCCGAGATCCTAATGGTGTTTGCACCCTGTATACAAGTTACAAATGTTTTTATGATATATCATGATCCAATTTGTCATCCCCTTAATACAACCAAATGTTCAGAAGAATATTATAATTGATATTATTGACCAAGTGCAGATGGCAAACTGATAAAGGTGAAGTCTTTATTACCTAGCTTAGCTTAACAGTAAAATTTAATTAAACATTAAACAACAAATAATTCCCGTCTGTTAACATTCCAAATAGGGTTAATTATTGGTCTTGCTTTGTTGTTGCTTTAGATGGTTCTTTCCACGAATTGACAAAAATTCCACATCAAATCAAGAATAAATCGTAATTTCTATGCCGGGTGGTGCATCGCCAGATTGGCCGTAGGAAATCGGAACACAGGAGTGCATTGCTCTCAAAAAGTTTTCCCAATAATGTTTTATAGATCCCAAAAATTATTTGAAATAACGAAAATAAACCTCTTTCCAAAATGCACATTTTCAGTTCAAAATATTTCAAAAACCAAACACGATACAACCATTATCAAAACGGCATTAGATTAATGGTTGAATGGCCTACAACTTTCCCCATTCAACCATCTTTCTATCTCTTATATTTTCCAATACATTCCCGACCAATTTCGGACACACTGTAAATGAGTTTTTTTCTTCATAAAACAAGACATTTTTGGCTTGCAACAAAAATGTAATGCTAACCAACGGGAGGAAAAATATAATTTTGTAATTTTATGTTGCAGGTCACTGTGATGTTATTGAACTACTGATAAAGTTAAAAGCCAATATTAATGCAACTGATGAAGATGAAGATACCGCGTTGCACATTGTACTGATGAAAAGAAACCAGCTAAATGGTGACGTAAATCAAACAGAAAGTCCTGCCATATATTCTATATACAATAATATTCAAGTAGCTGAACATAAATTAGCCATTGCTATAGCCTGCTTTTTGGTACAGCAAGGTATTAACACAGAAGCTGTCAATAGTAAAGGTCAAACTGCTTTCCATTTATTACAAGATATAGCATTACAGGAACTAGTAAAAAGTTTTATACCCTCCGTTGATAATAATGAAACAGAACTGAATGCTCAAGAAATTCCAAATATTGAATTATTATCACTTAATGAAGCCAGAGTAGATAATTACAATTTGATTGATAGCGCACCCAGAAATAGTCCTGCCAAAAATCCTGTAATAGAAGATCCAAAAATTACGAGAAAAAGTCGTCCGAAAACAGACAAATTAATAGATATTGGCAGTACATCACAAGACAATTCACCCACTCATAAAAATCACCATTATCAAAACGAGGATATACTAAGCAATCCTATTGAATGTTTGGTATGTTCGGAGGTGTCTGAAGAAAATGTGAGATTAGAACCTTGTGGTCATAAGCCAGCTTGTGAAGATTGCTCGGCTAGAATGAAGAAATGTCTTATTTGTACTGAATTAGTTCAAAAACGGGTAACCAAAGATGGACTTATAATTCCGGCAAAAGGTAGGCATCCTAGCGCTGAAAGAATGCGCTACTTAGAATGCAAAATAGCAGAAATCGAAGAGAGTCACGCTTGTAGTATTTGTATGGAAAGAAAAAGAAATGTAGTATTTCTTTGTGGACACGGAACTTGTAATAAATGCGCAGATACACTTAAAACTTGTCATATGTGCCGAAAAACTATTACCAAGAAGATACCCATTTACTAAGTAACTCGTAGTATTTTTATAGGTAGGATGTAGAAATATTTATTAATTAGTTGTCTTGTAAAGTAACTGTGATTTATGTATAATGTTTTTATCTTTTACCATTTCTAGGATTTTCATAAACTATTTTATTGAAATAAACTTTTATCAGAAAAAAAAATTGTTTTTCTTTTCATACAGTGGGAATGAAATTTCCAAAAATAAATTCTTTCTTTCCATAATATAACTATTTATTTGTTATACATATTTTTTACAGGGATTAAGAACTATTATCTCGAAAGATTTGGTTTTAACATTTATAGTGGTAGCTTGAAACATTTTAGTTTTACAATTAGCAAGAAAAAGTTCTGGCCGCCATCGCCATCTTGAAAATAAACACCATGTGATATATAATAAATAGATATTTTTTATTAAGAGCTTAAATATTGAAAAAAACTTTTATTCAAAATAAAAGAGTTGAGGGTACTGCCAGTTAAACCGGAAGTGAATTTGAAATTGTTATAATGTGAAAAGTGTCAATGTATGCCTACAGTATAACGTAAAACTTTAAAAATACATATAAAAAACTATGAAAAAATTAGCGGCGTAACATCTTGTGTCACGTGGTGTAGGGATTAGCATTTATGTAGCCCTAATAGCTTCTTTTATAATTAAAATTTGAAACGAAAGTACTTTGCTTTTTATTTTAATTAAAAATAAATGTCAATACAATCATAAATAAATTTGAAATATAATGTGATTATAAACGTATTGTCTAAATTAATTTGGTTAAGGATATTCCATGGTAAAACACTTTTTTACAATATCTTTTAATTTTGGAATAACCATACTCCTAAATGTCTTTTATATGGAGGATATTTGTAAATGGTCCTGGTTATGGTAAATTTTGAAGTATTAGCAATTGAAAATTGTTCATATAACACTTATTCCTTATATCCCGACCGTACTTAGAGTAAGCATTTTATTTAATAACAACAATACTTTTCTTAGGATTGTTTTCAAAAAATGAGAATGATTAAATATAGATATAATAAGTATTGTTTTCAAATAAAATATGAGCAACTGGTATTCATTTTTTTAATAATAATATTTGAAGTTAGTCACTTTCTATGATCCATGTGAATGGAAGTAAGTGAGCAAGATGTTGGTAAAGAAAGATAGAACTAAGAAGTGAGAAAGAACCAATAGCTGTTGACTATTGGTGTCCTTTACATACTGTGGAACGTCCATTCAAAATTATAGGCCTTAAGTTAAAAAATTATCCTACTTATATCATTACTAAACTAAATGCCAAATTTATACAATAACATAAAAATAAAATAAGTATAATTCGTTAGCATTCCCTATAAAAGGTCGTGTTGTGATGGTGTGACTTCTGACTGATTACTCTTATTTTTTTATGTGTCTGTCTAAAACAACTTTTTATTCTGATATGTTAAGAAAGAAAACAATAGTATTACCTCAAATCAACTCAATTTTTTCATTCGTAAACTTCACAAAAAAATTGTCCCTTTTCTGATTTTTAAATTCACACAAACTAATTAAGAAATAACAAAATTTAAAAAGAAATGCGACGAATGTTTTTTTATTGGGCTTATAGGGTCTAGGCAAAACTGAAAGAGATACAAAGAATCCAAAATAAGTGTCTAGTTCTCTGTTTTTGTGTTTAGGTTAATAGCGCAATCAGATCCACCCTAACATGATTGTTTTAGAAGATACAGGGTAATTTTCAAAATTTGTCGATTTTTATTATGTTTTACTACTTGGACATTTATGGAGATAGAAACAAATTTGAAATACAACAGTTTTATATTTTTTACGCAGGATCCAGTGGCATAACTAAAATAAATATAAATTTTTAAACTTTTGAGATATAACCCACACTTGCATTTTGTCTTGCGATTATAACAATATACTGCTTGAGCAAGCAGTTTTGGTACATCGGCGCAAATAGAATATCAAAACAAGCAGTATTAGTCACGCATGTTAACATGCCGGAATTTAGTTGGATTATCTCTTTTTCTAACATTGCCTATGAGGACATAACAAAATAACTATATATAATATTTTTTTCTGTGCTATGAGTTATGTTATTTAGCTCAACCGGTATAATACTTATTATTTTGCATTGTTCTAAACAGAAAAACTAAAAAAAAATAGTTGGTCATGAATTGAATCAATATTCATTTATTTTTTAAGGGTATCTATATGAAGACCCCAATTTAAAAAGAATACTAAAACATTTATTACCCACGACAATACCAACCTCAGAAAATAGATTCATAGATAATAGCAATTAATTAATAATTAAACAATTTTATCAAGTACTTATTAATATTAATGAATATTGATTCAATTCTTGGCCAACTATTCTTTTTTTTTTTTTTGCTGTTTAGAACAATACAAAATATTAAGTAATACATTGTTGTAATCCCAAAAAAAAGTAATTTTTAAAATATTTAGATACATTTTGTCCTATTTTAAAAAATGCAAGTTTGGGTTATATCTTAAAACGTAAAACATTTATATTTATTTAAAGTACTCCACTGGATTAAACATTAAAAGTTATATAAAGTTTTTGTATTTGAAGTTTGATCCTATCTCCAAATCTTCAAGTAATAAGGCATAATAAAAATTGTCAAATTATATCTTCTAAACCAATCATGTTAGCCTGGATCTGATTGCGCCGTTAAATTAAACACCAAAAAATGAGAACGGGACAAGTACCTTGTTTTTTTTGTTTTTATTATTTAGCCTATACCCTATAATTACAACAAAACAATCCAAGCTGTACAGTTTAAAATATTCTAATTTCGTTTTCAACAACCAACATTTTTCACCACATACATATTTGAAGTTACAAATTTATTAATTATTTTTAAAATACATATTTAGGTTAGATTAAGAGGGCTGAAAAAATTCGCCAAGCCCTTGAAACGATGTGAATTCCGTTCACGTCCGCGCTATGTGGCAGGGTATGCATCGTGGAGCGGTACCGGGAATTGTTGCAAGTCTGGACGCCGCTTAAGACTGCATTATGTTTAGAAAGATCGTGCACATTTTTCTCAGCTGTTATTGGTATTTTTATATACTACCGATGCCCATGTACAGTATGTCCACGAATGAACTTTACAATAAGACAAATGACCCAAAATTTAAATGTTTAAGAAAGTCGTATATGACAACTGCTCTTGCTTCTAAAAAAAAACAAGAATCGCTTTGAGAAATTTGTTTTGTTTTGTACAGGGGCTCCAAAAAGTACAAAAATGTGAAAATAGACCAAGAGAAAACTGCCTTTATTTTTAATAATTTAGCAAAATGTCAAGTAAAAAACGTTTTTAGATTCGGGACATATCTGAAATTTCACATAAAATAAACATTTACACCTTTTTTACTTAATTTTTACATTTTTGTATTTAAATATATTGACTTTAAACAAATCGTTTATTAAAACAAGGTAAATTAGGTAAAAAAGGTGTAAAAACATGAATAACAAAAATATGATCCTTATGATATATGTTCCAAAAGTCCCATTATTAAACACAACCTGTAATTGGGCTAAATATTTTATGTATCTGCCTGTAGTTGTTAAAAAAATAAAAAAAAAAATGTTTATTTCATGTAAAATTTCAGATTTGGGGTCCTTATTTAAATCTAAAAACCTTTTTTATTTCACATTTGGGCAGGGCAAGGGCATTTTTATCTTGGTCCGTATTCACATTTTTGTACTTTTTTAGAGCCTTGTACAAAACACATTTTTTAACATGAATCTTGTTTTTTTTTAAGAAGAAAAGCAGTTGCCATACACGACGTTCTTAAACATTTAAATTTTTGGTCCATTTGTCATATTGTAAAGTCCATCCTTGAATATACTGTATAACCCTAATATTACTTACTAATTCAAAAATTGGACTAATATGGAAAAAGAAACTTCATTTATAACACAAACACTATATATTAGTGTAAACTATATACAAAATAAAGCTTAATATTTAGCAATTTAAAAAGTATCCAACTATTACTAAATTGTAAGTCATAAAATTAAATAACAATTTAATTTCATCCTAATTAAAATTAAAATATTGATCAACTGAAACATTATTTAATAGATCATCAGGGTTAAGAAGTTCACTTTGTGATATATTATCTATATTGGACACATTTTCATTTGATTCAAAAGGCATTGAAAGGTTTTGTACAGTTACATTTGAGTTTGTAGGCGAAACTTGAACTTGATCAGTTTTATTTATTTCTAAAGGGGCACCAGAAGCCTGTGTTTGACCTTGGTTACTTAAAGGTACCAGTTCTGCTAGCTCTATAAGTTCATTTTCTAGCTCATCAGTTTCTTGTCCTAATTCCTCAGAGAAGTCCTCTTCTTGATTCTTATAATTATCATTTACTAGCTTGTAAAAACTGGCCATTTCTTCGGGTGTTAAATTTTTTATAAGTTCTTTTATTGTGCTTAATTCCATTTGACTATTATCAATATACAATCCAAGATTTGGTTTGCTTCCTCCAGCACGCTGCAAAGCTGAATTCGGTCCTTTGCTTGAAGATGGTTGACTGAGGCTATAGTCAATCTGTGGTAATGTTTGGTCTAATGAGGAGCTAGGAGCTTGGGTAAATGCACTTGAACCTGGTAACAGTTCTTCAATAGGAGACGATAAGGTTATATTTGGCAATACATTTTCAGAACTGTGTGCTTCGCTACCTGAATAAAAAAACATTACTAGATGAAATTATTTACTAATTAATATATTGGCGGCTTTTTAGACACACAAAACTATTTACATAAATGCAAAATTTTAAATGATAATTTATTTATACAGTGTGTCCCGCTTTTTATGAATACACTCCATGATCTTAGTTATTAAAAAATAGATATTTTTGAAATTTTGGTGGTGACTGTACGTTGGAAAAATGAAGTATTTGGCATAAAAAATATTTTCCATTGGCGTGCAGTGTTGGCGGGATATTTTTTTTTTGTTTTTTTTTTGAAAAATGCTATCAAGACTCATATCAAATATTTTCCTGTTAAAGGTACGCGCACATACGTCGGCATAAGACGGACGGGACGGATCGGAAAAAATAGTTTTAGTGCAATTAAATGACACACACGCACATTCAAGTCATGGGTAAACCATAGGGTAATTTTAAAAGTTAGCGCTTTTTCACCCGGTGTATAAAACCACTGGGTTAAAACTATGGTGACCTGGAGGAAGGTGTGTAATCGACGTGCTTTAAAAACGGACTTGTTTTTTGTTTAAATTAAATTTCTAAATATGACAACAGAGGGTACTGTTGTTCCTTATAAGATTTCTAGGGATGCTGTATACATTGTAAATGTAAAAAAATTAGTACAAAAGTAATTTGTACTAAATTTTTTAATAATAACATAATAACATAAGTTTTATTATGCAATTTCCGGTTAAATAATAATAAACTTATTGACGTATTGTAATTATTTGGTTAATTTAGTTTTAGCTCTTATTCCCCTAGGGGGAATAGGGATAGGAACCTTGGACTGGAAAGTTGCATTATGAATATAATGATGTTGAATTTTAGAGACGGTTAGTTTTTGCTATAACTGGTTATTTTAAATAATATTTTTTTATTTAATGGGATTTGTTTTAATGTAGCTTTATTTCTGTTAAAACTGTAAGAAACGGTTTTTTTAGCTCAGTTAGTAAAATAACTTAAGGATTTTTTTTTGTTTATAATAAATTCCTCTTTACTTAACTTTTTTCATCTTAAGGTAAAAGCATGCTTAAATCGCTCAACTTCGCTGGTTTTACGAAAAACGGTCTTGCAAGGCGGAAAAATTACCATTGACAATTTTTGCCATGTGGCAACGAGAGCAGATCGACGCGTCATCCTATCGTGAAAGGTATTGATTTATGCGTTCCCTGTCCATCTCTACCTGCAAGTATTTAACACACCGAAACTGAATTAAGAGCCCCAAGTTGGCACGACGTATATTTTGTTCAGCCTATTTATAATACAAAAAAAAATTAAAATTGTATTACTTTGCCTTTTATCTTAAAATTGCTATTTAAATTTAAAAAAATATATAAATAAAGGTTTATTTAGTTAAATTAATTCTTAAAGTATTAATATTAAAATTTTGCTTGTCTCTTTGCTTACAATTGAAATTTAAAATTGAAGGTTAGACCTGTAGCTTACAAATTAAAAAAAAAAACATAGTTTTGCAATGTCGTAAGTACGTACCTCTTAAAAATAAAAAAGAAAAAAAATGGTTTAAATTCTTTATTAATTTTTTAAATACAGGAAAAGGTCCTTGTCTTTTATCTTCTCTCGTTATAATGACGCTTGGGGGCTAAGGATTCGGGAAAATTTGAAGCAATGGATTTTTCTTCTTTTAAAATATAGTTTGTAGTAAGATTTGACTCTAGGTTACGACTTCCCTCGGAAACTATGGTTCGTTCTGATGACGATTTCGTCGAGTCGTCGCTACTAAGTACACACTTATGTTCTAATAAGGAACATTTTAACTTTTTTATTACGGGTATTTTACTTTCTTCTTCGGCCACTTTCCTCTTTTGAGAATCCTGGTTATTATTTGGTGTAATACCAGTATTAATGGTAATGCTAATTATACCGCTACTTTGTGAAGGTCCTGGCGATGAATCTCTAACCTTTTTATTGCAAGGACTTCATCATCTTCTTGAATATGTTATCTCTTTTCTGAATAAATTACACTATTGTCTGGATTTATACTTAGATGAGAAAAAATACTAGGTACTGAACCGGATTTTAATATAGGCCGTCCTCTTTTTATTTGATGTACAGTACCATCACTAAGTTTTGTTTCGTAAAAATAAGAGATATCGCTTTTATAAAAATGAAGAGAATAAACGGCATTAGAACTGCATAAAAGTTGGTCCTTCCTACCGATAGCTGTTGCCATAGGTTTAACATGTCCGGATCCTAATAAAAGTAAAAGAAAAAAATTAACACTTTTACTTTTAAAATAACAAAAATATATACCAAAAATATAATATTTAAACAGTAATTAATTATATTATTATTACCAAGCACACTTTAATAATAAGGGCGAAGTAAGTGGAGAAAATCATATTATTTTGCTAAAAAACTGCCATAAAATCTAATACCAATTTTGTTAATACGCCAATAAGGCTTACGAAGATTAAAAAAAAAATACATATTATTAATTATTAAATATTAAAATTATGTCCTGTACCTTATAAAATATTATAAAAGTGATAAGTATGTATATAATAAATTGTATTACTAAATGTATGATGTAACAATAGACTTTAAACATAAATAATATGGGGCTTTGAGAAATACAACGAATTATCCTACAAATAAAAACAGGTGCTTTAACGTGTATGACAGCACAAAACTTAGTTATCAGGACCAAAGTGGACTAATAATTATTACAAAATAGTAAAAGCTTATTTAGTTCGCTTTGGCACTGAAAAGTAAGCTTTAGGCTATTGAACATAATAATATGGACGTGGTAAAGTACATAAGGCTAGTTTAATGTTTAACATTGATGATGAATTTCTTGGAAAAACATTTCTGATTTTTTTCAAATTTGATATCAGCGACCCAAAAAACCTCCATATACCAAATTTAGAACCCGATAAGACTTAAGAGTCAATTAAAAATGAAATAAATAAATAAAGACCCTTATATTTTATTTATTAAACTTTAAAAAAGGCAAAAATTAAATTTGTCATAAAATAAAAAAAGAATTTGAGTTTTTTAGAACCTGTTCAAAACTTATTGACTAGTACAATATATTATGGAAAATGGTACAATAGAAACTTATGTAAAGACAACCCTAGTTTTAAGTCAAATTACATAATGTAAATATTGATATATACGTATCTTTTAGGAATAATTTAGGGGTAAACGCACAAGAAGAAGATTAGTTTAAGGCACTTACACACATAAATTTATAAAAAAATTAATTTACAGGTCAATACTTACCGATGGGGCTTTAAAAAGAGATATCTGGCTGGCACCACTTTAAATCATTGGCTGGCCTCCATCCTTTTCTTTGTTGTGCGGAAAGACATCTCGTCTTACAATTGGGAACTAAGCAATTTTTACTTGATTGCATATTATATATTTTAAACCTTTCAGTAGAAATCGGCTTAAATTCTTGTCAAATAACGCAATTTCTGCCCTGTATCGCACATATTAACCGGTAATGGCCGAATTTTAATTTAAGTTGCTATATTCTCGCGGGATTTTTTAAATCCGGTGCCAACCGCCCGCACATTGGTGCGCTAATTCATTTAATTTCACTAATACTATTTTTCCCGATCCGTGCCGTCCGTACGTATGTGCGCGTACCTTAAGTCTTATTTTTAAAATTTTAAGTACTTTTTTTTTTATATTGTTTTCCCAAGAGTGCATTGCATTTTAGCGACATCATTAGAAACTTTTTGTACCTTGGACTTTTTGCTGTTAGTATCACTTTCAAAATCTCATTTAAAAATAAAATAAATGTCAATCTTCAACTTGTGTTAAGAATTTTACAGGTAGTCATCGGGGATTTTATTAAAAATTCTACAATTCAGAAAAATATACAAGTCGGCACTGTTTGTCTGCAGTTCAAGTTTAAATAACCAAGAACTTAACATTTCATTGTGGTTCAAAATGTCCTACTTACCACTCTTTTCCAATATTCCACATCAAATAAATATTGTTTAAATTTTAATGATTGACACGCTCTACTTTTCTGGCCTTTGTAACAATTTTATTTTTAATTTCAACTTAATTATATTATTTTAATAAATAAAAACGTGTGTTTTTTAAATTTTAATGACTGACGTTGCTCTACGTTTCTAGCCTTTCTAATAGTTTTGATTTAGTCATATTATTTTGATAAGTCGAAGCGTATAATTGTTAAGTGGGGAGAGATTTTAGTATGGATGTATATATTTATAACACTGTTTGTCAATGAGAATTGTAAATTGATTCTTTGGACAATAAACGATTTAAAATAAAAAAAAAAAAACAATATTTTCCATTTGGCACTTTTCTACTCCAGATGTATTTCTAGATGCAGAAGTTGCATCTAATAACTGATATAGGTTTAACGAGGTAAAAGGCATAATATAAAATATTAATACAACTAAAAAACACTGTCAGAAAACAATAAATCAATGAAATCTGTGTATAACAAAATCACAGGACTGAAAAAAAGCAAAAATCAAATGAGCTGTTAGGCGGAAAAAGCTACTGAAAACATACCCTCCTTCTTTCATCTCGTTAAACTACTCTAAATGCTCTGAACAGTCTTTGTCGTATTTACATTGTTAAATGCTCATCTTTAACATAAGCCCTAATATGATGTTCAAAAAAATCTCTTACGTTTACTATGCCAAATACTTTACTTTTCTAATAGGTAATCACAACCCCAATTTCAAGAATTTCACATTATTAATAACTGAGATTCATGGAAAGCAGCACACCCTGTAATATTTATACATAAAAATTAAGTTTATATGTACATTTTAATTAACACTATTTTTTTATACTATTATATCAATTAGGTATATTCTTACTTACCAGGTTCAATATTAGTTTCTGATGGTTCCACAACTGTATAAGCTTCTTGGTCACTATGTTCATTATTCCTATGTTGGTTATCAAACTCGGTCCAAAAGTCATGTGGATTATTCCTGTATCGATAGTCCAATTCCATAATTTTTGGCCCAGTTTTAAGATATTTGTTTGCATTCCCAGTGCTAACTGTCCTACCAGTTTTTCTTGCATGGTGATGTTTTTGCATATAGGAAATAAGAAAATGTATAAGTTTGTTAATTATTTTGGTTTGCTTTGAATATTTAACTCTTAACGTGTTTATTTCCCCCAAATTGCTGCATTTTCCTGTCTTAAATTTGATAATTCAGTGGTTATCACATCATTCTTTGTCTTTATGTCCTTTACTGCATCCATTACTTCCTGGACTTCTGAGGATGATGATTCTCCAGTATTAGCTGTTGTAGCTTTATATCTGCCTAAAATGATAAAATTTTTAGAAATATAAAATCAATTCTGTTATTTATGGGTGTCCTAAAAATGGAGTTACCCAAATGATTATTGAATTAATGCTGTGTTAATTCAGACTTGTGGCAGATGCAGTAAACAACATGTTAAGTGGATTGGTAACAGCTTCTTAAAAATTAAAAAAAAGACCCATGCTACTGGAAAACAATAGGTTTGAAGTACTCTTGGGAACAAGAATATAGGTTTAAGAGCTCAGAAGTAAAAAGATAGCAACAACTTTCTGTCCAAGTGATTTCAAGCATTATCCATAATTTTTCCCCTTTAAAATAGCACCCTCTGTTAATAGTCTAAGATCCGGCATTAAGAAAATATACCCCCATCTGTTAATTAAATAAAATAATATTTTCTAAGCAGATTTTAATGTAGTAAATGTAAGTGAACAACATCTGCCAGCATATGTTTGCTACATTTAATAATAATTAATTAATTAATAGTTAATTTATTTATAATTGTTACCTTTACATGTTAATTGCATAAACGACACTCTTGTTTCGTATCCCGCACTGGGTAACATTTTTTTTTCTATTTTATATTCCCTTGTCTATTAGCAAAATTATGTTTACCATATTTAATTGAATAAAATCGGGCTGCTACCTAACCAACTAAGCTATTTCACCGCCTATCATTGGTTTATGCAATTAACATGTAAAGGTAACAATTATAAATAAATTAACTATTAATTAATTAATTATTATTAATTGTAGCAGACCTATGCTGGCAGATGTTGTTCACTTGCATTTACTACATTAAAATCTGCCTAAAAATATTATTTCATTTAATTAACAGATGAGGGTATATTTTCTTAATGCCGGATCTTAGACTATAACGCATTGAAGTTAATCTTCGCTAAGCGCAGTTAGCAACTGTTTTCACTGAACAGTTCCTATATTAAACTACGGATTCTGCCCCCATACTAATGTCTCTAATAGCAGTACTGCAATTGAAGGTTTTAAAATATAATATTTGTCTGCTTCCGGACTTAGACGGAGTAATGACACCCTGTATAAATTTATTTCAGAAAAACCTGGATTTGTTGGGATTCAACTGTTAATCTTGTGGTAATAAAACACTTTTTTATAGATAAGATATTAGGATTTACAAAACTAGAACATTAGAAGTTTTTTTGTCTAAATTAGTACTTGTTTAAACAATCTTATAATTACTTATGTATAAATGGGTATACACATGGTCAGTTAGGCCTTTAAGCCTACCTTAACTAAAAGGGAGCTTGCAATTAAGTGTGACCTTCTGTATACTGAACTGACGGAACATTCCCATTGAGGTTCCTAGGCCGATTCATAGTATCAGTCTTACAAAATTGCCTCACCGTGTCTATACCTGTTTAGAAACTGGTATATACGAGTACTTACTTATTTTTAAATCAAAAATCTCTTAGAAATAATTAGGTTTGGAAAATTACTATGACATCCATATTTTCTTTTTAAATATTATCATTCATCTCTAGTAGGTAAAGTAAATGGATTTATATTTTATATCTGCTTAACTTTATGCATACTATAAGATTGCTAGGTTCAAATGAGAGAAACACCTTACCAGAACTAACCATATAGGTAAACATTTTTTATTCAAGTTTTACTTAAAAATTAACTGATTATAGAATCTGTTTATTTCTGTTAAAAAAATAAACTACTACCTTTCAGAAAAACACTTGGTAAGTCAAGATGGTTACTAAACCTGTATTGCATTACAATTTCTGTTATTGTAGCTAGATATTTTTCTATTCAGATATTTTTGTTAAATAAAAATAAACAATTTTTTGTGGGTGGAATCTTTAGCACACAGTGCAAAATTTTCATTGGGTGGTAGTCTAATCAAAATCAAATAACAGTTTATTTAGTGGGTTAGCATAGCTATAATTAATTCATCAACCTAATAGTACCTACCTACTTAGTCTAGCTAGTCTTTTCCATATTAACATATATAGTAAGAGAAATAATCTATGCTCATCTGACACCAAAACAGCAAGCAAAAGAAAATTAAATGGCTTTTATGGGCACAATCATTAAGCAGAAATAGATTTAGTTCTTTTTAACCTTATTTATACACAACAAAATTGCCTCATCATATATACAGGGTGTCCAGAAAGTCAACGATAATACTAAACGGCTGATAGAAGAGCTCATAAGCATCCAAAAAAACATAAAATGACCTTAGTAAAAATTTGTTGGTTTTCGAGATATTGGCACTTGAAATTCTTTAAAAATCTTCTTTTTGATCAAATTTTTGAAGGACACACCTACAAAAATAAATATATTTAACTTTTAATATCAGTTTTGCAGCACTAAATACCCTTTTGAAATTAACTGTACCTGTAACTTTCTTATATTTGACATTTTGAAAAAAGTTATTCTTTATAAAAACTTAAGCTTTGTCTGAAATAGCAGAATCGTTTACAAGAATCGCCATATGTTATACAGGGTGTTTTAAAAGTGTGAAAATATTATAAATACGCCAATATATCGAAAACTATCGATTTTTTACCAAGGTCATTTTATGTTTTTCTGGATGCTTATGAGTTGTTTTACCAGCTTTTTCAATATTATCGTTGACTTTTCGGAAACCCTGTATGTTATATGTTATACAAAGCTGGCCTGCACTCTATTTTTTCAATTATTTTTTACAATTTAACTATAAATTGAGTAAAAACACCCGAACAAAAAATGTATTTTATTGATATATACCTACAGTAACCAAAGTTACGGTTACATTTAGGTATTCATTTTCAAGTTATTGTGGCCGAAGTATAGGCATATTTGATAGTCTTGTTAGCCGATAAAAAATATGCATCGAGCACTATTTCATTAAATTATTAATTACTAGTTAACCAACTTCCCATCTACGCTAGTAAACCTAATATATTCATACATACCTGTAGATTGTTTCCTTTTATTAAGGTTAAAAGTTGGGGTAAATCTTTAAGAAAAAAGGGATGATTAAACTGGAAGTCCTCATTATCTACATTGTGTGTTTTATGAAAATCATACAAATTCAACTGTCGCACAAAACTGGATAGGTGATTATGCTTAAAATATTTGGGTAGTGTAACTGATACAAATTTTAACTGATCATGAATAACAAAACCATCACCATTTGTATTCCAACTAATAATTTCTTCGACGTGATCATCATTTACCATTTTCCACAGCTTTTTATAAACAAAGGTACATTACCCGCAAGGGCATTTTGGATTTGAAAGGTACAAGGTTGATCTGTGTTAATAATAATTGGTGGTAATTCTTGGGTATCCTCTACATGTACCTTAAGAAAAATATCATTAGAAGGGTCTGTTGCTTTTCCTTCTGGTTTTGAAAGTTCAGTTTTTCCCTTGTTTTTATCCATAGTTCATTCTATTCTTCAAAAAAAAATAATTTAAATAGGAAATTCACGTTTTCCGATAGACTTATTCCCCATTTTTGTTATTAATTTATGGTCATAGACAAGATAATTATAAGGATTATGTTTATAAAAACACCTAAAAAAATTAAAACGTTTTTCTGACGTCCAATAAAAAGAAAATTTAAGTAGGCCGGTTTGGTTCTGGTTAACTGTAAAAAAATAACCTTCAAGCTTTTATCCTCTGGAAGCAGCTTTGCGCTTAGATATGCGGAAAGTAGAGATGGGTCATGAAAAAATCCGGGCGTTTAATTTTTGACGCATTTGCTGTATTCCTGTTATGCTCCAGAACCGCCCGGAACGGCACCATAAGTGTTCCTTTTACAATTTTTTGACATTTTTTCATGCTGTAGAACCGTTCTTGACACTATTGAAAGTTCAGAGAACGGTTCTCCAAGATAAAAGGAATACACTAATTGAGGAAACATTCCTTGGGAGCTATTTTATTTGCTGTATTTCTTTTATGCTCCAGAACCGCCCAGAACGACACCATAAGTGTTCCTTTTACAATTTTTTGACATTTTTTCATGTTGTAGAACCATTCTTGACACTATTGACAGTTCAGAGAATGGTTCTACAAGGTAAAGGAATACACTAATTGCTAACGGAGTATTTGAGGAGCGGCTAAATGTAGCGGCGATGAGGACGACTCGGCACGGCCAAGAGCTACAGTGTTGCCACATCTCGTTCATAATCTAATTGAGGTTTAAGATTTTCTAACGTAAATTTTTTTATAGGCTCAAAATTTGTACTAACGGTCGTTAGTGTATCTCTCATGCCGGGATATATAAAATTAATTTTTTCATAATTATTGATATTTCTGTGCTGTGTTAAATATTTTAGTTTAATTAATATTAAAAATGTTAACTTACAATCAAATACAACTGCATTTAAAGGAATGTAAGAGATTATATGCAGATTAGGTTTTAAAAAATAAGCGAATTTTTTATTTTATACTAAAGATAGTATTTAAAGAAAGGTATCGCCTTAGGGTTGCCTAAAAAAAATAGGTCAAGGCTATGACCAATTAAAAAAGTAAGTTTTAAAATTTAAATTTTAAACTTTAAAAAACTTTTTGGTATATTCTGTATTTTTTTATAATATATATATTAATAACTAGTATTTAAACATATACGGATTGCCATTATACAAGGTGTGTCAAAAGTTTTGAGGATATTTTGTTAAATTAAATATAGCCTTGACCTATTTATTTTAGGCAACCCTAGGGCGATACCTTGGTTTAAATACTAGCTTTAATAAAAAACCGTTTTTATCCGGTAAACAAATGGGTGAAGGTCGCCTCCTATTCAGATCTCGCAAAGTTAAATATGCATCGAAAATGTATTTTTTTTTTTTGGTTTTTAACACTATATCCATATTATTTATTACTATTAACAAAAAGTACCTCAACTTCCAAAGTTTATTATTTTTTTACATTTCTCCCACAATTTTTTTTATCTGCTTCGTTTATTAAAGGCATGGCAGTTTCTCTGATCTACATGGGATAGAAACAGGAAAATAAAACGAAGGATGCAAATTTATTAATTTATTCTAATATTTCGCAAAATATACAGTGTGTAACATAGACTTAACTACAACAATATTTATTTATTTTTTTTGTTCTAACTACCTATTTAAATAGCATTGAAAGGTAATAAAGATTATTAATGAAGAAAAACCATTTAATTTAGTTTACAATTAATTTTTTCCAGTAAAAAGCAATACGGAAAAAATGTACAAGACTCATTATTTTTAAACGCTTTTGAATCAAGTAGTTTTAATTAGATAGTTTTGTACTCGCGTCTGCAAAGTACTCTCTCTTGTGCACAAGTTTTTCCTATAAAAACAAACATAAATATATATTCCTATTAGAATTAACATAACTGTTAAAAATAAATAAATAAAAATTGGACAAATTAGTAATATGTGGATATTATACCCGTGGATCGGCAAACATTAGGAATATTATTTAAATGCCTTTTAAAGTTGTTTTGTTGGAAAAATACTTTTCTACACTCACTACACTGAAAATTCTTAGGCTTAGCTGAAGACACTAGAGAAGACATTATTAAAATTATAATTTATTAAGGACGATTAAAGCAGTTATGCATAAAATTCAAACGACCGTTAATACAAATTTTAGAGCTAAAAAATTAAGCTTAGAATATCTTAAACGTCAATGAGTTTATGAACGAGATGTGGCAACACTGTAACTCTTGGCTGTGCCGGGTCGGGTCGTCCTCATCGCCGCTACATTTAGCCGCTCCTAGTATTTGCCGATGTCAAAAATAGAGACATTTTGCACCTCTTATTCTGCAATTCCGTTGTGGTTAACGTTATTCTGAGTCTGCGCAGTAACGCAAACATGATCCGTTATCGTTATTAACCATACCGGACTCCTTTAATTACGGATGAATACCGGAGAGCTTATCGTTATCGTTATTGTTAAACTGCGTGGTTGCCGGATTGTAGAATTTTTAAAATCAATTATTTAAAAAGGTTGACATTTTAATGCCGTATTAATTAAAATATCATTGATACATAGGCTCTAATTAGCGAAAAATCTATAGCAGTAAGAAAAATAAAATAGTGTAAAGAAATTAAAACGGACTTGCATTTTTAAAGATGTTTTAATTCAGTAATTAATTTACATGTTACAATCTGGCACACTTGCTTTTATTCTACTACCAAACCTAACCTTACTTTGTGTTTTGCTTATACTGTATTGTTTACATCTACTTTAAAAACAAAATCAAGAGAACTATTTGCATATATTTAGATATCAATATATAACTTATGGAGAATAAAAGTAAGTACTGAATTTGCGTAAACTTTAAAATCGGTCAACCACAGGTAAAAATAAGGTTATGTGTCGAAAGCGCAGACGCAATATAAATTTCTTAAAAGAGGCTGCAAAATCTCTGTCTAAAACTGCTGCCGTAATCGTTATGTTTAATAACGATAACCATAAGGAGGCCAAAAAACGTCTGTTATTTTAAGAGGTGCAAAATGTCTCTAATTATGGGTCTATTTGGCTTAACAATAAGTTATAACTAGTTTTAACTTTTTTTTATACAACTACACTATTTTCGGGATCGTGAAGTTAGGTACATTTTATTAAAACGATAATTCTTGTCGATGAAGTCTTTGGACCACTCGTACGAACAAGTATAGAGAACATATATGTAAAAATTTAATTTATTGGTTATAAAAACCTTTTTGAATTTTCGACATTTGTGACATAACTCAGTTAAACCATAGATAAACTACATTTAGATCCGCAGTGGCAAGAAGTATTTTTCGGATTTTTACGATCACGCGCAGTAAACAAATGGACGTTGTGACGAACATGCGCGGTCTGACCGTGACGCTCTTTAACTACCGTATTTCGAACAGAAAACCCGGACGTGTTCGACAAATTCTTTCCGATAATGCGGATAGTGTGTTTATCTCCAGGTGCGTTTACCCTTGATTTTCTTGCGCACAAACCCGTTTTTCGCCCATGAATGGTACTTTTGCTTCGCGCAGGTAATAACATTGGCAATCCATCGAGATCAGTAAGTTAAACGCGTTTGGCGTCAAAACTAAAATACACTATATACACTATGCCAAACACACCTATGTTGTTTATAGGTGTGTTTGGCATAATGAAAAGTGTAGTGTATTGTATTGTAGTTTTGATGCCAAAAGCGTTTAACTGAGTTATGTCACAAATGTTAAAAATTCAAAAAGGCTTTTATGCTTTTAATTATAAAAAAATAAATTAAATTTTTACATATTTGGGTTTTTTGTTCTTTATACTTGTTCGTTCGACTACTTGTTCAAAGACCTTATCGACGAGAATTATCATTTTAATAAAATGTACTTAACTTCACGACCTCAAAAATAGTGTAGTTCTCCTTTTAACCGTATGATGGCTGTGGCAAACGAGCTTCTTAGGGAGGTCCAGACAGATTTCTTCAGTGATAGTTAAAAAAAACTGAAATCTGTACTTTAGTAAAGGTCTTTATTTTTTTAATTATATGTTATGGTTGTTCCGTCCTTGTTGTTTAGTATGTAAGATTGTTTTTTCTTTGTTCTCTAGTTTTAGAAGCTTTACATGTAATTACCAATTGTACTGGTGTTTGTAAAGAATACAATAAATAAATAAATAAATAAATAGTTTTTCAGCATCGTCCATAAATCGTTTAAAAATACAATAATTTAGGTTAATGTTTTTTATGCCATCGGATATTGAAATCTATTTACTCCTAGGTTTAGGTAGATATTCAAACGTGGTGTTATTTTGCAGCATATTTAATTTAAATATATAAAAATGAAGTTTGCTCCGGAAGCATTAAAGTTTGCTTCGAAAGCAATCAAGGAGCTATCGAATGCTCCCAGCGGAAACCCATCACAGGCAACAAGCTTCCGTGCAGGAAAAAGAAATATTCGGCTTAGTTCATATACTTGCAAACTGCAGAACGTGTTTTAATTGGTCAATTTTAAATGTTTCGTTCGAAATGACCAAATTATTAGAACAAGTTTCGCAATTCGTTAATCGCATTTCGCAAATAAGTATATGAACCAGGCCTAAAACATATGCTTTGTTCATATACTTGCAAAATGCGATTTGCGAATTGAGAAACGTGTTCTGATTTGTCAATTTCTAACGACCTATAAATGTTTTGTTAGAAATTGACCAATCAGAACACGTTTCGCAAATCGCATTTTGCAAGTATATGAACTTAGCTTAAAGCTTTAGTTCTTAACCGGTGTATACACGGTCATGCAAACCTGAAACGCACTTGCATGAAAGCAAATGTCAAATAAAGCTTTTGATTCACACGATTCAGATATACCTGTCAATTCGGCGTCAGTTTTGGGAACTGGTGGTGTGATCAACTTGAACATAAGCGTAAACCGGGGTATACACGGTCATACAAACCTGAAGCGCACTTGCATGAAAGCAAATGCCAAATGAAGGTTTTGATACACACGATTCAGATGTACCTGTCGGTTCAGCGTCAGTTTTGGCAGCTGGTGGTGTGATCAACTTGAACATAAACGTAATTTAGCGAAAAGATTTTTTTAATTTTTGTCAATGTATTCATAACTATTAACTTTCCAAAAGCATGGATAACCTTGGTACCAATCTATAAAATCACGCAATATATCTTCCTGGGGCCAAAGAGTCATTTTTTAATACCAAAACCAAGAATATAACTCTGTAAAAGATGTTCCTAAACTGAAACGTTTACTGACCTGTCCTATACATGCACAAGTTTGCACGACGCGCGCTACGAAAAATCAAACTCGGACATCGAGTCGCATGCCAGGCCAGATGTGGCAGTTTTTTATTACACACGATCAAATTTGCGCGCAATCCTTGGTTTTTTTGACAGATGTGACAGTTTTGCATGACCGTGTATACCCCGGTTAAGTCAGCGAAAATATTTTTGTATTTTTGTCAATGTATTCATTACTTTTATCATTCCAAAAGCATGGATAACCTTGGTACATATCTATAAAATCAAGCAATACATCTTCCTGGCGCCAAAGACCCATGTTGTTAATTCAAAACCAACAATATAACCCCGTAAACGACGTTCCTAAACTGAAACATTAACTGACGTGTGTCTTACACATGCATAAGTTTGCAGGACGCGCGCCACGAAAAATCAAAGTCGGACATCGAGTCGCATGCCAAGCCAGATGTGGTAGTTTTTAGTACACACGGTCAAATTTTCGCGCGAGCTTTGGCTTTTTTGACAGATGTGACAGTTTTGCATGACCGTGTACACCCCGGTATACACTTGCGAAATGCGAATGGAGAGTATCAAAACATATTCTTATCGGTCAATTTCTAATGACTTTCGAATGTTTCGTTAGAAATTGACCAATCAGAACACGTGCCGCAATTTGCAAATCACATATTTTGGAAGTATATGAACTAAGCTTTAGTTCATATACTCGTGAACTTTGTTCTGATTGGTCAATTTGTAAGAACTTTCGAATGTTTCGTTACAAATTGACCAATCAGAACACGTTTCGTGATTCGCAAATCGCATTTCTCAAGCTTATGAACTAAGCTTTACTGGCTAATTTCGAATGTTTCGGTGAAAAATGACTAATCAGAACAAGTTGTGTGTAATTCGGGACTAGATCTTTGGTATTCAGTCCTACTACACTATTTTCGAGGTCGTGAAGTTATAGGTACATTAATTTAAACGATAATTCTTGAAGAAAGAATTCTTAGAAGTCTTTGGACCACTCGTACGACCAAGTATAGAGAACAAGCAACCCTAATATGTAGAAATTAAATTTATTTATTGTTTATACATAAATAAAAGCATAAAAGCCTTCTTGAATTTTTGACATTTGTGACATAACTCAGTTGGCATCAAAACTTTTTTTACTTCACCTTCACTACAGTACACTACACTACACTTTACCCCTTGCTCAGCAAAACTAAAGTCCAGCAGGCAAATTCTTAACCGCTGTCTCGAGACGTAACGTATCGAGTCGCTACCGAATGGTGATTCTTAACTTATTTGAAACTCGATTTCCAGTCGATATATCCGAGTTCCATAACTAGGCACCATCCCAGCAAACACTATTTGCCGGAAATGTACATTTTCATATTGGCATTGATGGTAAAGCATTGGCAATTGGTAGCAATATTATGCCAACATCTTATACGCATTAAAAACTCAACCCTAAATAAACACTTAATTGCCAATAAATATTACATGCAGGCGAATTGCCGGCAAGCATGCAAAAATGGCGGCATACCAATCCTGATTAAATAAAACACGCGTTTTTGTTGCAGGCAAATAAATATTGGATTTTTGAAGGCAAACCTTCAACGCATATTCATACTTTTTAAACCATATTATTAACATTGGTATTTAACTAACATTAAAGCAATTTTTTTAATCTGTTTTATTTATAATGGCGGCTAAACAACATTATTTTATGTTTTTTTACATAATTTAAAGGAAATGGCCTTTTCATAACATTTAATTGTTAAAAATCATGCAAATAAAAATTAGGTCAAACAAAATGTTTATTATGTATTTTGGAGCGAATAAAAATAAAATGACGGTCTGTTTTAAAGAAAAGAGTTTTTTAATAGACATAATTAAATGTATTCATTACCTAATAAGTGTGTGTTGTGTGATTAATTGGTGATGGCTAGTCGAGAAGGCAAGATATTCAAGTAGACTGTTAGGAGCTGTAAACATTTTATTTAAAACTTTATTAAAAGTTTTAAAGACGTGTTAATAAAAAATATTATATATATTTAATAGTTTTTTGACATACCGATAGATGGCATTATGGACAATAAACTACTACCAAAGAGAATGGAGAAGGGGAGAGGAACAGTTGATTTACCCCCACCAATTAAAGAATGGCACACAACTGCGACTGGTGATTGTGTTCAGCGACCGAAAGAGCTCGTCAAAGTTTTATTTTATTCTTGCTTAAAGTTGGTAAAAAGCAGGTGCTTGGTTAAAAGTATGGATTTATTTATAATTTTTTTGTTTCAGTACGCACTTTTTGCGTAACATTTTTGTGTCTGAATCAATACTATCAGCAAAATATCTTGCGAACTTTAACCGGTTTGATGGTTACTCGTCATGCGCATGAGAAGTTCTTTTTTCGGCTTGCTATTGGCTGTTATAAATGTCAAAACTCTTGACTTCTAACTCTCTGTTTTGTGTTGACTTTCAATATGTTCAATATGGCTGATGTTTTGTGATTGTTGTGGCTGTTTATTTGTTTTGTGTTTTATTCGGTTTAATTTTACGTGTGACCTGTGTTATAAATATAAATTATTGAAACAACATTTGTGTAAATTTAATGGTTTTTTAAATAAAGTATTTTTAAATTATTTACGTTGTTTTTTTATGAATAAAAACAAATTAACACTTTATGTAAGATTCATTTTTTACCAAAATATTATATACATTATTATTTTACATAAATACGTAAAATATATTTAATGAATATCTTGCTGGAGGTAAAAACACAATGAACCAATAAAGGATTTCTGTGTGCGTCACTCCATATTTACAAAATTTCCTTGAACTGTAAGACAGACAAATGACCAGTTTAAAAAGTATTAATAGTAATAAAAATTATACTAAAGCAAAAAAATAAAAAGGCCTAAACACTAAATAACTGACCCAGTTGAGGTACAAACCAAGATTAGAGTGTGTCTACTTAAGTTCGTACCATAAGGCAAACTATTATTAATTTTACGAAAAAATTCAACCATCCCATATTAATTGTTTTCGGTGGTAGGTATATGAAATATCTTAAAAATTATGAATTTTTCTTAAGGGGAAAGTACACTTATTTTTGTCAATATCGAAAATTTGTGGAAAAAAGATGTTTAGGATTTAGATTTTTTTCTGCAATACCGAGCATTTTTGAGCTTCCTTTACAAAAGTATTTTATTTCAAGATAAGTAAGTATCCAGTATTGTGGAAACGTAAATTTTCATTGTTAATTAAAACCTACAATCTTATCTGCTTCCTCATACCTAAAAAAACAAGTATGTAGATATCGAATAAAATGGACCAAGCACAGTGGCCTATGGAAACTGAAATCCTACTACGCTTTTCTCAGTATAAGTAATATTAACTTATACACTATAATACCTTTCAACTAAATAGGATTAAAATAAGTCTAAAATTTATTTGGTTGGTAAGTTTAAGCGTGCTATTTTCATATATTAAAATTATACACTTCTTTTACATTTTACAAGCATTCGTTATGCTAAATATGTAATTTCACAATAAAAGTTTAGTTTTTAAGAAATAATTCTATTTGGATTTTCATTTTTAGTTCTTATTTCCCTAAAATTTATATATATTTTTCCACATTAACCTATTCCAATCTAAGTATAAAATAGACTTCTACCAAATACATTTTAATACACCATTAGCACTAAATTACCAATATTTAGTCATTAAATTATTAATAAATTTCAGTATTACCCACATTTCACACTTTTTATTAATGTTTTATGTATATTTACTCAATAAATCAATGTTTTTAAATATACCGCCGATTTTGACATTGGAGTGCGTATGCGCATGCCCTGCCATCCCGCAGACCCTTTCTTCAAATTGTGCCACTTTTCGAAACGGCAATTGATCCTCTATCCTTGTCTATTCTCTTTGACTACTACGTTTCTGCAATATCTTCGCTTTTTATCGTCTAAACTCATTAGACAAAAATAATTCGAGAGCGGTCTGCGGTAGGTGATCTTACTTAGCTTTGAAAGAAATATCTTCGGCTAGTGTAAAAATCTGCATCTCCAAGTTGGACAGTTTTCCGAGAGATATTGCAAGGAAATTGCATGCAGTAAGGAGTTTTTTCCTATTTTAATTTTCAAATAAAATAACGCATCATTTTTAGCTTTTAAAAAAAGTATATGCGACAATTTTCGTCAATATGACGTCAGCTTGCTGCTTGGGAGTATCTGCATTTGTCCTAGTGGTGTGCATATTTGAAAGATTTAGATATTCGAATATTCGTATTCGAAAGATCTTTCGAAACATTTTATATTTCATTGAGAAAGATATTTCGAAACATCTTTTAAAACATTTCATATTTCAATGCAAAAGATCTTTCGAAACATTCTATATTTCATTGCCAATAAGCTTTTATTCTGTCGAAATACCAATTGAAAGATTGTTGCTATTTGCGGCAACGAATTATTTCACGTCTTATTCCGAGTGTTTTCGAGCTTTGGCGGCTATTTAACCATAAATATAACAGCTGATATTCTTTGTTCGTTTGATTACTAATGGTTTGGGGTATGTTTTATGGGTTGTCTATAATAAACGCCTAGATATAAAAATCATTCACCAGTCATTCGGTATCTTTCGTATTTGTGTTCGGTGTTACGAATATAAATTCATGACTGATCGTTCATGAAATATTTTACGATGAAATACGAATATTCGGAAGAAATATTCGAAACATTTCGAATATCTCGATGTTCGAATATCATTCAGAAGATCATTTGAAAGGTTCCAACACTAATTTGCCCACTTTCGTGTCTTTTTGTTATCTTTTTGCCAATAACTTATTAATGATGGATGCCATCATCTTAAACGCATTTTTTGCCAATAACTTATTAATGACGGATGCCATCACTTTATCTGCAACACGTGGCCTAATAACGGCCAATTGTCCACTTTCGCGTCTTTTTGATACCTTTTTGCCAATGCCTTGCCATTAAAGAGTGTTGGCAATGCCAGTATATTAAATGTACAACGCCGGCAAAATGTTATATGGGATCCTTATTAAATAGGTCTTTATCCTATTAATTATTTACGTAAAAACAGATGAGAAAATAGGCCGATAGGTTTCGAAAGAATATCGAGAACTCGATACCAACCGAGTTGTCACCTATCGAGAAGTTAAGAATCCGGGACCAGGGTGTTTAGAGAGAAGGTGATCCAACTCTCATTTGACAGTTGATAAATGTGACGTAAAGTGGATCATTTAAAAAAAATGTCGTTATTTCTTTAGTGTTTCGTAAATATCGTGTTAATCGTGTTCATATTTATGACTTTCGGTCACTGGAACGCCATAAAGTAGAAAGAAGTGTTCCGGAGCCATTCGGGAGCGCTCTATATGCGTCACTGGAAAGTTATTAACTTTGATTTTTACCTGTTTCAGCTGGATCCAACCTAAGGAGATACACTTTTTAATAAGAAGTGCTCGATCCCATTTAAGCACATGTTTACTAAATTTTGTGACGTAATCTTTTCCCAAATTCTTTGTTTACAATCGTACTGGGAAGCTTATATCGTGTTTTTGGTGTTATTTTTTGCTTCTTAGTCACTGGACTTTTATATTAGTATAGTTCTCACTATATGTTTATAATTAAAATGAGTAGTTATTAGTAATGCTGTTAAAGATAATTTTATATCTGTAAACAGGGGTCACTGACCCTTGAACATTTTTTAAAGGGAAATTACGTTTAATGTTTGGATACTTTTTTGTATGTTTTTTTAAAGTGATTTTGTCAAATAAAAACTATATTGTGGCAAAACGGTGACGTCACTAAGACAACCTATATTTTCGGACAAATATGAAAAATTAAACACTCCTTATTAAAAAGTTTATCTCTTTGGATCCAACCTGAGTTAAAGATCCGATCAATTTATGAATATGGGTGGAGATTGGCAAATCCTTTTTGAACGGGTTTTCGTGGATCGGGTTAACTTAAGATCAATTTTTGAAAATGCCTTAGGTATCCATTACACCGGCATACACAAAAAAGTAATTAGTACTTTGAACCAGACCAGCATTTTTTACCAGTTTTTACAGCGGCGGCTGGTGATGGTCAAGGAGATAAACTTTTTAATATGTTTGTCCAAAAATAAGGGTTATGTTTGTGACGTCACCTTATTGCCATAATATTTTTTTATCCGACAAAATAAACCGATACTTGCATAAAATAAAATAAAATCACTTAAAAAATAGTATCTTATACATCTTCAATAACGAATTATATGTAAATTTCCTTTAAAAAAACAGGTAAGTGACCCCTGTGTACAGGTTTAAAATTCTCTGTAACTGCACTACTAATTACTATTCAATTTTACTATAAACAGTAAAGACCAAACTAATATATAAAAGTCCACTGACTAAAAAGCAAAAAATAAGACCAAAATCTTGAAAAAAGCATTTAGTACGATTGTAAACAAACAATTAGGGAAACTACTACATCACAAAATTTAGTGAATATGTGCTTAAATAAGATCGAGCGCTCCTTAAATAAAAGTTTATCACCTTAGGTGCTGACTAATTCGGTAGACACAACCCGCACCAAAGGTAAAAACTAATGTTTGAAATTTTATTTAGGTCTCTTATTATAAGTGATTAATGTATAGTGATAATATGTTAAATAGTAAAACAAACAAGGGGTTAAAGTGATTTTCTAGACTGTAATAATCAACAATTAAAAAAAATAAATATTGGGCTTAAAAAATTTAAAAAAGCTGGTCTGGTCAAAAGCATAATGATCCCTTTGTGTGCCGGTCATGGGCGCCGGCAGGATTACTTTGAGGGGGTAGTAGTAGTAGTAGTAGTAGTAGCTTTACTTTCAATCGTTTTCAGTCGCAGGAGGCTATGACGTCCCGTGTATACATGGTTGCAGCGTTTTTAAAGTGAACTTTCGCAATTTTATTGATAAAAAGTGTAAAATACATAGAAAAACTGAGTTTTAAAAGGTAAAACTCAAATATTGTATGCCACTTTGGCTTTATATCAAGAATTTTGTGCAAAAAGGGAAGAGGATTATAGTGAAAACAGGATAAGTTTAAATCTCAACTTTGATGATGGATATTTTGAAAAAAAAAACGTTTTCGCCAAAAAATGTTTTCAGATTTGTGATCGGCGCCTCAAAAAACCCCGAATACAAATTTTTGTCAAAATCGGAATTGCCGCAGGTTTCTAGAAATTTGTCGACCTTTTAAAAACACCCTGTATACACTTGATTACCTAAAAAGTTCAAAACTAACTAGTTTACACTATTACACTATTTCTGAATATCCTCTCCATTCTGGCTTCGGAGTAAGATTTTAAACATTGCCAATAATTTTTTCGTGCCAGCCATTCTCAAAAGAAGAAAGAAGAAGAAATGTCAATTTTGCATCATTTTGCTTGGCCACGGCTTGGCCGCCATCTTATTTGTCAATTTGTGAGTGCGTCGTGGAGTGCTTCCCAGTTCCTACTTGTTTTTAACAAGTTTTTGCTAAATAAACATTTGAAATAATAATCAGAAAATTTAACATTTTATTAAAACGCTTTCGTAATGAGTGACGCAAAATCTTTTTGCATCAATATTGCCAGAAGAGTAAAGTTGAACCGGTATTTGAAGTACGACCGACAGGTATGATAAAAATCAATACATTTAGCTGTAGAAAGAAAAGTATATTGTTTTTTAAGTAGGCTTTTAGGATCTATTTGAATTGCATTAAACCACTCCGTAAAAGGTGCCAAATTTCATAACATGTTGCTACCCAAATCCAAGTATTTGGACATTTTCAATCATTTGTCGATCAAAGTCATTTTTTCGTGTTAACTGTATTGATCGGAGTGGTTCAAACCGCAGTTGAAATGACAATATAAATATGAGTGTTAAACAGAGATAGGTATTCAAATGTTTTTAAAATGTTTTAAACCGTCGTAACACGAAAAAAGGCCTCAAATGAATTCACCTTTTCAAGCTGGCTATTCACTACGCGGTACTTGCCAAGTACTTGGTAAGTAGCAAGTAGTGTTTACGACGACTCGTTTAGACTTTGCAAGTTACTTGCACTTCCCGAGCTGTAGCAAAAAAATCACAAGTCAAAGGAGCCAAGTACTTGACTTAGCAATTTTTTACCGGCGCTACATTACACGTTACTTGGCAAGTCGAATTGAATGGTCACAGGGAATAACTATCAAAGTCCGATTGGCATATTTTGTCAGTATTTGCGTCAGGTGGTTAAATTTGTTACAAATTAAATAATTATTAAGTATACGGTTTTCTGCTATTTTACCGATTTTTTAAAAGGTTTATTAGCACTCGGTTTGTATTGTAAGTAACTTAATATTAAATATTTCATTATATTATTTCTTTTAAAGTAATAACAACTTTTATTATATTGTGTCAGAACAGAATAGTTCAATTACCAAAAAAAAACAAATTGGAATAGTATAGCGAGATAGGGACAGGTAAATAACACCACTATTGTATTTATCCTAACGTTTCGTGGCTGGATTGCCACTTTATCATCAAGGGCATATACTTAAAAAGACATTACAAAACTATTTCGTCACATGGACCCAATAATTTACAACATTAAAAAAACCTAAAAAAATATTGGGCGCATTCAGAAGAACTCAGCCGCTTAACCGCTAAGTAAGCGGAGTGTCAAAACTGTTAAAATAAAGCTATACTATTGAGGTTTTATTTATTTATTTATTTATCTACAAATGTACACTACAGAATAAAAACCTTCTAAATGGTCAAAGTCAAAGTTAAAAATCTCTATATTCAAAAAATGAAAACTACAAGTTTTTACAAAAATGCAGCTCCACTGAATGAACTGGCGTCAAAAAATCAAAAATATAAATTAATGCATACATTCTCAATATACACATTAAAAACACTAAAAACAATTCTTACTGCTAACCCTTAAACAGATCAGGTACTAAAATTTACATATAAAACAAATACTAAAATTTACATATTAAAACAAATAATCCCATCTTAAAAATCATAATCTAAAAATTCATTCACCGTATAAGGTTCAATATTTAAAATTATGTTAAAAATAGATTTTTTAAAACCTTTAATATTATATGTTTGCCTAACACTTACAGGTAATTTATTAAAAAAATTATACACGAATATGTGGGACCCTTTTCCGTTGCAGTGAGCCTATGTATCGGAATATTTAAACCGTCCATTCTTGTATTAAAAGAGTGTCCAATTTCAAAGGCTTCAAACTTGTCTCTGTTGTTGAAAAGAAACAATAAACACCGAGATAAACACTCATATACATATAAACCTGCCAATGTCAAAATTCCAAGGTCCCTAAACTTCCCCTACAAGACTCCCTCCAGTCCAAACCCAGCATGACCCAAATAGCCCCCTTCTGCACTAGAAACGCTCTACCCGAATCCACACTCCCACCCCAAAACATAACACCAAAACGCAAAACCGAGTGAAATGTGGCGTAATATACTGTTTTAAGGTTGCCCAGGTCAAGATATCTAGCCATAACCCTCAAAGAGTAACATGCCCTGTTAAGCTTCTTACAAACCAATTCCACCTGGGCTACCCAGTCGAAGTGCTGGTCCACCTCCATACCCAGGACTCTGGTACTTGCGCTAAGTGCAACAGCCCACAACTGAAGCTGTACTTCCTCTGGGATCACCAGAGCCCCATGCTTTGGTCTAAAGCAGACATAGTGAGTCTTATCCTCATTTAACAGCAGTCTATTTCCTGTAAACCATTCCTGAGCCGCCTCCAGACGCTCATTTGAGATGTCCAAGAGTCTATTTAGAGTTGAAGCGAGCACAAGTATATTGCTGTCATCAGCAAAGTTTACCAGACAGGAGCCATGACCAAGTATCTCAGGCGCTAGGTTGTTAATGTAAAAAACAAACAGCAGTGGACCCATCACACTTCCCTGAGGAATGCCAACATTTAGATGGCCCTCCTCAGAGAAGTGGCATACCCCATCCCCATCTATCACGACTCTCTCCCTGTGGTCAAGCAGATAAGACCTTACCCAGTCCAACGCCGGGCCTCGAACACCATAGAGCTCCAGCTTGTCAAGCATTATGGAGTGATCTAAGCTGTCAAATGCCTTTGACAGATCCAGAAACACCCCCATAGTCAGTTCCTTATTCTCATGCCCTTCCAAGATCCTATTTATAAAGGCATATACCGCTGTCTCCACAGATTTTCCCTTCAAATAGCCATGCTGTGAGTGGCTCAAGAGCTTTTCACAGTAAAAAAAACTCAGCAACCTGAAACACATTTCAATTTCAAAAATTTTAGAAAAAGTTGGTATTAAACTGATAGGGCGATAATTTTCAAGTAATGTAGGGTCTCCTTTCTTATGTAATGGTCTTACCAGAGACAATTTAAGTTCATCAGGGAAAATGCCATGCTTAAAGGAGTTATTTATGATGTGCACAGTGGAATTACCAACTGCTCAGAGCACTTTTTCAATAGGTTACTAGAAATCTCATCGTAACCACTACTTTTTTGTTCTTAAGTTTAAGCTTTATTATGTTTAATATTTCATGGACTGTTACAAGTGTTAAAAAGAATGATTTACAATTTTTTGGTATTTTGCATTTAAATTTATTAGAGGAAGGTAAAGTTTTTAAGAGATTTGGGGCAGCATTGATCACAAAGTTATTAAAGTTGTTGCTTAATATTTTAGGGTCCCCTGGTATCCTAACCTCCCCACCCTTTTATCACACCCTTTAATTTCCCCAACGATCTGCCAGACACTTTTGGATTTATTGGCACTACTGCTTATTCTGTTACCATATTGAGCCCTACGAGCATCTCTGAGAATGTCATGGTACTTTCTCTTTGTGTTCCTGTAAGGTTCCAAAATCTGTCATTTCCCCTGCTCAAAACCAGGAGAATATCAAACTCCTCCTTACAAGCCTGCAGTTCAGGGCTCTGCTGGTATGGTGTTTGTTTAACATTTAAGTTTACAGATTTGACAGGAAAGCAGTGATCAGAAATAGGCGTGATAATACCCCTATTATTATTATTATTTAATGTAATTTATTAGGCAACATAATACAATACATATATATGCTCCTAATGGGCCATCGACCTAGGTCCTTCAGCCCTTGGGATGTAACATATTTTTAACAGGTAAACATCACATGAACACAGATTAAAAAAAAAAAAAAACTTATTTGAAATATTAAAGAAATGGAGAAAAAAGTCAATAATCAATCACTCATTGCAAGTAGGGCCTCTGCCAAAGTAAAGGCTGGATATTTTCTAGCTGGTCTTTGGTTTTGGTCTCTCTCGATACATAATTCCTGTATCATCGTAAGTGTTTTTCTTTTTCTTGCAAACCTAGACGTTAATGTGGTAAGTCTTTCTGTTATTGGTTCGATATTAGTAGCATCATATAACATCTGGTTGGATGGGTTATGCAGGGGTTATTTGGGTGACGCATTTTAGTAATACTTCTTAGGGCTGTTGTTTCTGCTGTTTCTAAATTTTTCAAAGCTGTTCTTCTGCAATTAATGTACATTGGGTGCATATATTCTAGCAGAGGTCTGCACACTGCTTTGTATATGTGAGCTGCGGTTTTTCGTGAAATGCCTCTATTTTTATATGTTAAACCTCTAAAGTGCCTGGCCCTCTGAATACACTTATGTTTAACAGTTTTGGAGTGTGAATTAAAATTCATTTTATTATCAATTTCTACACCTAGATATTTAACTGCAGGTTTAGGATTTATAATTTGGTTATTAAGAGTTATTCTCGGAGACTGGTTGTTGCAATTATGATTAAAAAATATTAGTTGACACTTTCCTGGATTTGCCTTAAGTCGCCAAGTCCGAAACCATTTTGATGTTCCATTAACAAGCTGTTGCAGTGCTTCTCGTGTTGTCTGCATCGAAGAATTGTGAGAAATAAGGGCTGTATCATCTGCAAACTGTAGTATATAGCTGCTGTTGGAAACTTGTCTATTTTGGTCAGCGAATATGTCATAACAGAACAGGTTATATAACAGAGGGGAGAGTGGTGACCCTTGAGGAACTCCTTGTTCTGGATAGAATGGTTGAGAAATTCTACTGTTTATTCTGATTTTTAATGTTCGCTGGGAAAGAAATTCTTTGATCAGGAATATTAAATTTTTGGGGCAATGCATTAAGTGAAGTTTGTACAAAATCCCCTTATGCCATACACTGTCAAAAGCCTTGTTAATGTCCAGTAGTACCGCGGCACTGTGTTGTCCTTTTAGTTTTGCTGTCTGTACATTTGATATAAATATAGTGAGCGGATGCAAAGTAGCTGCCTCTTCTGTGAAGCCAAACTGAAATGATGGAATATTCGCTTGTAAAGCTTCTTGAAGCATTATTCGGATTATTATTTCGAAGTTTTTACCTATTACTGGTAACATCGTAATTGGCCTATAGCTTGATGGTCTGCTTAAATCCGTGTTGGGTTTAGCAATGGTGATTATAATGCCTTGCTTCCAGTAGGTCGAAAAGTAAGATTTTTTAGACAGAAATTATATATTTTGATTATATAACGATGGATATCTATATGAAGTTTTCTTAAAACATTCTTGGAAACATAGTCAATTCCAGGTGCTGTGCTTTTGCCCATATTCAATACGTGGAGATATTTTTCCTCTGAGATAAATTGTTCTTCAGAATCGCATGGGGGAGTTTGAAAGAATTCCTCATACCATCTGTTAACTTGGTTATAGATGTCTCTGTCAAAAGTCGGGTCGTTATCCTCTTTAAATGCTTTTTTAAAGTGTCTTGCAAATAGTTCTGCCTTTTCTGCCTCGTCCTCTACTGCTTGGTCACAATGTTTCCAACTGCTTATTTTCCTCAGACTCAGGCAACAAAAAAAATCCTTCCAGTCCTGCTAAGACAAAAGTTTGACAAACCTTAAATGGTACAAGAAAAAAAGAAGCAATAGCTAAGATTAAAAGGGACAATAATATAAATATAAAATAACATACAATATAGAATAAATTGAAACAGTTAAAGAGCACACAAAACAAAATAAAGTCCCATATAAGTACCAGTGACAAAAATAATTTAAAACAATAAACAGCGTTTGAAAGTGAAGCTAAGCAATTTAATGCAAAAGATGTGTAAAATACATAGAAAAATTGGGTTTTAAAAGGTGAAAATAAAATATTGTGTGCCACTTAAGTTTAGAATCAAGAATTGTGTTCAAAAAGAAGGGAAAATAAAGTGAAAATGAAGTTAGTTTGATTTTAAACTTTGATGATGGATATCTCGGAAACGAAACGTTTCCAAAAAAAGATCCTTTTTTAATTCGTGATCAGCGCCTCAAAAAACCCCTGTATACCAAATTTCGTTAAAATCGGAGTTGCTGTAACTTTCTAAACAATTACCCTATTTATTTTACCCTTTTTTCCTTAAAATTGCAAAGCTTTACTTTCAATCATTTTAATCGCAGTATCCACGGCGGCGCCACGCAATTGTGTGCAAAAAGAAGTCAGAATATGGGGTTAGATTAATTTTCAAATATGATAATAGATATCTAGACAACAAAACATTAATTGAAGATACAGTGGTGGCCAAAAGTATGGAAACTTTTAACTTTTTAAAAAATTCAGAAAATATCGCAATGCGAAAACTCAAAAATATAAATAAACAGCTTATCAGTAAATAAAGACATTCCAACTGAGGTAAAGCAAAAGAATTTTGTTTATCAATTTTGATGAAAGAGGGGTTATTTCTCTGTGGCCAAATGTATGGAAACCTTTAATAAAATCATAAACATTATTTACTGCAAGCTGTTTAACGGTAAGATTTTGTTTGAGTGAGGACAGACATTATGCCTAAGTGTAAATACTTATCTAGTGATTTAAAAAGTAAAATAGTTGAATTATACCAGAAGGGTTATAAAAAAATTGAAATAAGTAAAAGTTTAAGCATTCTAAAAGGCACTGTTTCAAAAATAATTAAAAATTTTAAAGAAAGGGAAAATGTTTCGGTAGCCCACAAGCAAGGAAGACCTAGAAAGTTGTCCAAAGGGGCCATGAAGGCAATGAAAAGAATATCGATGAACGACCCAAAGAAAACTTCTACAGATATTTCTGGAGAAATGAGTGAAATGGAGATTTCAGTATCTGCTCGCACTGTGAGGAGAAGGCTAAATGAAGTGGGACTTTTTAGAAGAGTGGCTGTGAAGAAACCGAAAAATACAAAAGATCGTTTGATATTTGAACATGATCATCTTACCTGGTCTTATCAAAATTGGAATACTGTACTGTTCAGTGATGAAAGTGAGTTTCAGTTATTTGGGAGTGACGGGAGACGTTATATTCGGCGACCAAAAGGTACAAGGTATAGCCACAAATACCAGATGCCCACAGTAAAACATGGTGGTGGAAGCGTAATGGTGTGAGGTTGTTTCTCCCGCTCAGGTGTTGGCCCCCTGTTTAAAATTGATGGAATAATGGACCGTTTTTTATACAAGGACATATTGGAGAACACCATGTTGCCTTATGCTGAAGAGGAGATGCAATTGAGATGGTTGTTTCAGCAAGACAACGACCCCAAACACAAGTCCCAGTTTTTTAAAAACTGGTTAAATGAGCAGGGCATTGCTTTAATGGATTGTCCTTCACAGTCCCCAGATTTGAATCCTATAGATAATTTATGGGATCATTTGGATAGAAAGATTCGAAACCATTCTATTTCAAACAAGGATCAACTGTGGGAAATACTGCAAACTGAATGGGCTGCCATGTCCAGTGAAGACTGTGCAAGAGTTATCGATTCAATGCCACGAAGATGTCAAGAAGTAATAAATTCTAAGGGATATGCCACTAAATAATAGCAGATTTTGATTCAAATATAGTTTATATGAATAACTTTCTTCAGTTTCCAAACTTTTGACCAAGAAAATATATTTTTTTCTTTCATTTACTTTTTATAATACGTTTAATTTCAAATTAGTATGTTAAGTTAGGTAATATATTACATATAGTTTATCACAATATGAGTAACTTTATTATAGTTCATGATTTCTTAAAACAAAATGTAAATTAAAAAGTTTTCATACTTTTGGCCACCACTGTATGTTCTGTATTTCGGCGGATTTATTTAATGGATGGTAATTATTTGGGTACACGCCAAAAATTAAATTACAAGTACCACAAAAATTTTGGCGTGTACCCAAATAATTACCATCCATTAACAAAACATTACCGAAAATCTTCTGATTCATGAGGCGATTTTGGCTCATTTTGGTACCTTTTTGGTTGACAGATGAGCAATAGATTAAACTTCATTATTTACCAATTGCTATGTTTTTGGTTAAAAGTGAAGTGTAACCTATTGTTTATCTGTCAACCAAAAAATGGTACCAAAATGAGCCGAAATCGCCCCTGATCCTCACCCCAAAAACCCACATTTACCAAAATTGTTAAAAATCAGAGTTGCTGCAACTTTCTAGACAATTACCAAATTTTTATTTGGCAGTGATTCATTTTCGAAATATTCATCATCAAACTTGAAAAGGAAATTTACCTAATTTTTACCATATTTCCCATTCTTTTTACACACAATTCTTTTTGTAAGCCTAAACTGGCACACAATATTTTATAAACCCGTTTTTTTTTGCTTAAGAGTAAAATACCTGTATTTTTGCTAATATCAAAAATTGTTATAAAGAAAAGATATTTATTTAAAATTACATCTAAATTTGCAATTTTGTTTGTTTCACAAAAAAAAAGATTATTTTCTTCTGTGATAATTGAGAAAACGACCCCGCACCATTTGCATTGAAAACCGGCATCAGTATGTTAGAGTCCCATCCCTACTGGTAATATTTTTATACAAATTTCTGAGGGTAACAGGTGATATTTTAGATTTAGGGCTGCCCCAAGCACCACTGGATGATATAAAAACAAGCACATTATATTACTTTACTTTAAATACATTTTTATAAAACATAGATAGAAGATCGGATTTTGGGTTATTTGGTTTATAATACATATTATGTTTAAAAGATATAATTAGGTTTTGAAGTTTGTGACCCGCAAAAATCTACAGGGTGGTCCAAATTATAGTCTAGAAAAATTGTGCCAATACAAGCAAATAAAATGAAGGCCAAAACATTTTAAGACATATTTTCTTATTGCACTTTTGACCTTTTAATTGAAAAAGATGAGAAATTTAATTATCCATAATTAAGGTTCCTATAATTATGGGCCTCAAGTGCACGGTTACGGAGATACAGGCCCAAACGTTTTTTGCTAAATGGCGGCACTTCCGTTCGCCATATAAGTAACATTACTTTTAGGAAGAGTTAAAAATAAAAGAACTTTTTGTAAAATATTTAACATTTTTGCCATTATGCTTTTGATTCTAAATTCTATATTTTCATGATAAATTTACAGGACTCTTTGGCTTATATTAAAATATTTTTTTTGTGGTACTCCAAGGTATTTTTTATTATAAAATTCATAGATAAAGTTTTATAATTTGCTTTGGACCATGTACATAAAATAATTTTGTCTGCATATAAATTATCACTAATTATTCTAGGACCAAAACATAGACAAAGATTTCTATGTGAGGTTAGAGTAAATGGGCATAGCTATGTAGCTGCCGGAAATTCCACTAACAAAAAAGATGCACAAAGTAATGCTGCTAGGGACTTTGTCAATTATCTTTTGCGACAAGGCCTTGTCAAACGAAGTGATATTCCTTTCGATGTGGATGCTGCTCCAGTACTTGCTGGACCAGGTAAGTTTTATTAAAATTTATTTATGCAAACTAATATTAAAAATATTACTACTTTTAAATTTTGTTGTGATTCAGTGTAGAATCATTTATGGTTATATTTTTATTTAAAATATGCTTCATTTACCAAATATTTCTTATTGGGTTAATCTAAGGGGTCATCCAATAAGAATGTCCTATTAACTGCAAATTGGGTTCAAATTCTTTGCGATAATTTTGCATTTTTCATATGTTTACAGTCAGTTTTACCAAATTATCATGAAGAGATACATGATTCCAGAGCGAGTAAAATTGTTAAAAAAAATGTTATTAAAATGTGTGTTTTTATCCACCTAACGCACATGGTAGTGAAGTCGGTTAGCAACCAAGATTTTGTAATTTAACGCCCCTCTACTTTTTTATAGTAGGTACGTGAAAACCAGGGTATAAACCATTAACTGAGGATTTACAGAGCAACATTGGAATGACTATAAATTAAATTCAACTGGCTTTATGTGAAACTGTAATTGAAAAAACTGAATATCTCGAATTCACGCTACTCAATGAAGCCGTGGTGGCCATTTTTCAGACAGTTTCATATTTAATGGTATATACTGTACTTACAAATAAAAAAAGAAATACAATAATAACATTAATTTTAGTTATTTTTAAAGTAGGACACTTCTGTTAGATGACCCTTTATTTATTTACCACGTATCATTTAAAATTAAGTTTTATGTATTTAAATGTATTTATTTCTTGGTAATTTAATATTATAATAATTTTATTCAGTGCAAAATATACTTGTATTTCAGTTATGTACAACCAGTTTTACTACATTGTTTATTTTAGCTGAAGCGGCTCAAGATAACTTTCCAAGTAAACCACAACATCAAGTTTTTGGACATGGAATGGGCCCTTCGAACTATGGAGAGGCTTACCGTCCAAGAGGAGCTGAATCAGAAAATTGGCATTATATGGACAGGGCACAGGACCAAAAACGCATGGAAGAGGCAGAAGATTTGGACGTAAATGCAGCTATTCACGGGAATTGGACAGTTGAAAATGCAAAGTCAAAGTTACATCAGTTTATGCAACTAAACAAGATCAACACAGATTATAGATATACTCAAGTTGGACCTGATCATAATAGGTTTGTCTTTGAGTCTTTAGAAAATCATTTTGGTTCTGGTAATAAAATGCTTTCTCAGTTTATTATTTTATAATTTTAATGTAACTGATTTTAATGTTTCAATTTTAATTTAAAATGTTGATAATATAATCTACAGCCATGAAAAAAATATCTTAACATATTTTCAGTAATTTTACTTAAGATATTTTGTTTATTTTGTTTACAAAAAGTTTCCAAATATATTCAAAACCCTTTAAGTTGAGAGGAAGAAATTTTTATTTTTACGATAATTTACTAACAGCTTTCAAGACTAGTTTATTTGTTCAGAATAAATATACCTTTTTAGGATTAAGGTGTCATTTATAAAATTGTTAGTTAAGCATGTTGCTAAAGTGGTTTCAAACACTCTGTAGTATGCTGAAAATCAGAAATTTCATAAGGGTAAGAATAGTAGCAGCTATTTTTGTCAAACCAATACCATAGTTGGCATGGTGAAAATAGCCCCATCTGTTTTTACCTTAAAACTGAATATTGCTTGTATTAAAAAGCTTCTTAATTATTTTGTAGAAAAAATAGTTTGAACTTTTTAATACGTATGATCCATTTAATTTATTATGTGTTTTTCTTACTGATTGAACTAACTTATAGCTGTTTTCCATTTGGATTTGAGGGCTGTGGTTAACCAATAAGAAAATTGTTATCTTATTTGTTTTTCACAAAGAAGCTTTACTATTTAACGATCTTGAGGTAAAATAAAAATTATTTAGTTGTTCAGTTAACTTAATGTTAAAAAGTTGTGGATAGTTCAACAGTAGTGAAAATTGCATCCTAAACATTGTGCACCTATCCTGGCTGCTCTTCCTGTGTAAGAAAAACCAAGAACTGCTAAAAATGTTTAAAAGGTTGTATTTAAGATCTTTCTTAGTTAAGAAACTTCTTAAATATGTTGTTTAAAACAACACATATTTAGTTTCAAGTTAAAAATATTTTTTGTGTGTTCTTTAAAAGCTTCATATCTATGGTCTATTGTACGAAAGTGTTAAGAAAAAAAGAAAAATAAAAGAAAACGTTATATCTTAAAAATTAAAGGAAATTGACATAATTATTTGTTTCAAATAGATAATGTCAATTCCCAACACAATTTATAAATGTGATTTTTTGTGCATTTTTGCATTTAAGTACTTATTTTAAAAAGTAAGAAAAAAACAAGTATAAACTTTAGAAATCACACATGTTTGGAGTGCCCAACAGTAGTTGAGTTACGAGTTAAACCATTCAGGACCCCATAAATATTCTAAAATAAATTTAAATCCGTCTAGTAGACTTTTATATTGTTTTACATGTATTGTGTATTCCAATTAAAACGAGCCACCCCCATAATTTGGTTATTTGTACACTTATAAAAAAAAATCCTAAAATACATAAATTTTTATTTTTAGGGGGACACATTTTAGTGTCTTATTTAAGGTTCCCCCCACCCAAACAAACGTTAAAAAGTTTAAATGGGAAAGGGGTCAAAAGGTACATCATTTTAAAGCTCCTGACAAGTACTTTATAAGCCTAGAATATAAAGACAATATCTTCACCTACTACAAAATAGCGTTACTTTAAAAATTACCCAAATACCTGATTCGGATGGCCATATTTCCAAAACTAAAAAGTAAGATGTATTTATTGTGGTATTTTCTTAAAGATTTTTTAATTGGTAATAGTAATATATAGTGTGCTTTATTAAAAAAATACACTTTTTATCCTACCCTGTATATTATCACTAGTATTACCAAGAAAAAGGTTTTTTAAAGAGCCTTAAAAAATACCACAATCGGAACATCTAACTTTATTAGTTTCGGAAATACGGCGATCCCAATCAGGTATTTGGGTAATATTTAAAGTTCAGTCATTTTGTAGTAGATGAAGATATTGACTTTATATTCTAGGGTTATAAAGTACTCATCAGGAGCTTTAAAATGATGTACCACTTGACCCCTTTTCCATTTAAACATTTTACGTTTGTATTGGTGAGGGGAAGGGATAACTCTAATCAAGTAAATTCAGTCACAAAAATATGTCCCCCTGAAAATAAAAATTAACATGTTCAAGATTTTTTTACAAGTGTACAAATAACGGAAATATTAAGGGTAGTTCGTTCTAACTGGAATGCACTGTATATAATATTTATACTATTATATTACTAGGTGTGACAATTTGTACTAAAATTTATCAAGTTGCACTATAACCCAATGATTCTGGATTAACCTGTTATGATAGCGATCAGTACATTTTAACTTGAAACTGACATCACTTTATTATGAGATTACCAAAAGAACCTATCAGAAACTTTTATAGATAGTTTTTATAGCTTATTTATTTATTTAGCTTAAATACTATCTATTTTTAACAAAACAAGTATTTATTTTAAGCAGTTCTTGGTTTTTAGCTTTTAAACAGGACCTGCAGCCAGGACATCCATTGGTTTTTCTAAATGTAAGTATTAATAGAATTAACTTTTTAATACATTCTACATGTTTGTGTAATTGTTTATTTAAATTATTTTTAAAGTTTACTTGGTAATATACACGCGCCAGCTTTGTGTTCAATTGAGTTTCTGTGCGTTGAACACAAGCAGGTAAAGATAAGACAAAGAATATCTGCACGTAAACAACTTGCTAATAGACTATTGCATTGGGTTTGATTTGTTGCATAAAGACTGTACCCTTTTGACATCTTGTCAAAAATTCCGAATTAAACGTTTTTAAGTGGCACGACTTGTATATTATTGGTAAATACGTCAATATTAAAACAAAACAGCTTAACTCGCCTTCGAGTCTACCTGAACTGGAAGGAAGCTCGCAGGTAAGTGCCATCTGGTGTATACTGAACTAACGGCGCGTTCCTAAGCAAATGATAGGGTTTAGTCTTACATGCAGACTAGACACTACAGGTAGGCTCGAATGCATGCCTTATCGTGTGTATACCCATTACGGAATAAAACAATTTTCTCAACATTTAAAGTATACCAAATTTGCCAATAGATTATGACATTTTAAGTGAATTATTTAGTTTAAAAAAGTTATTCTTGTATACGAGGTGATTCTTAACCTATACGCATAAAGTTGGGATATTATTGTTAAGGGCCAAAATTACCTAATAATGGAAAAAAATTGTAAAATATTTTTAGTTGGGGGATATTTGAATATTTCAAGTAAAAAGAAACGACGTGAATTATAAAGGCAAATAATGACTAATAGTGAAAAACAAGGTAGGGTAGGGCGGGGCTAGTTGAGCAATTTTTCACTTGATCGGTTATAGCTCCTCAACAATATGTCTTAATGGCCTATGATGCATACTGATGGATTGGCAATTTATCCCTTAGCAATAGTGTCCATAGTAACTTATTTTTAGTAAGCTAAATTAAGGAGCTACATCTATTTTAATGTAGATAGTCAGGTATGCTCAACGTACCCCATAGGTGAGGTAAGTTGAGCAAGGGTATGGGGCTAGTGGAGCACTTAGAAAGTACAGCCAAATTATAGGTTTAATGTTAGGTAGGTTTACAATAAAAATACATTTTGACAATTTGCTTTTTATATTTATAATCCTATAGTCACAAAACAACAAATCTCATCAATAAAACTGCAACGTACCCATCTTAGCCTAACTACTGAATTTAAACTTGAATATTTGTATAATTATTATTAACATAGCTTGTACAAATCATAAAAAAAAACATTTAAGACATTTAGGAGTCTAAATCTTCATTTAAAACAAAACAAAGTAATTTTTTATTTGGTTAAAAAAACTAAAAATCAAATCAACTCCAAGTTAACTTTATTATAGCATTAATTAAAGATTAGACTTTCTATTAATAAACAGACTTTATATGCAACTATCAATATTTCTGATATAATTTAAAAAAATATATTAAATAGATATTATTTGTCTGTGATTTGGCTCCTTTTCTTGGACCAGCCTTTGGGTATGGTCGAACTATTTCCGGAGAAAATTTATGAATTAGATAGGTCAGCTCGTTTTTTTATTGCTTGTACGGGATGCAGCCTCATATAAGTCTTGAGTAGTATAGGAACCTCTAGTAGTCCAACTTTTATAAGTCCGTATCCTAAAAAAATAAAAAAATAATTTTATACTTCTGTTAAAATCGTGGGGTTAGGTGGACAACTGTAGAGCAACTAACCCCAACCTGAAATTTTATAGCAAAAGTGAATTTATTAAAAAACGGATAGAATTATATTTAGTATCTGTATAAAAATGAAAACCGCAATAAATTTACTAAAGATTAACACTTACCTGATTGAAAAAGGATATTATTTAACTATTACAGACGAAATATTCTGTCTGAAAATTATTATACTTTTTAATCACAAAATAAACAATACGTGGGGGTACTTTTCTCGATCGCCGCGTCACCACTGGCGGTCGCGCGATGTGTTCCTCTTGCGCAACCCCTTCTTTACGCTATTTGATGCGTTTGCGTACGGTCGATAGTTTTTGATATATTTGGATTGCCCAACTTACCTCTATGCTCAACTAGCCCCGCCCTACCCTACTTAAATATTTTTTGGGTCAGAAATAATTTGGTATAATATTTATAATCAATAATTTTAATTTTAATCGCGAAAAAATAAATCACATAAATTCACAAGTAATGCTCGAGTACTAAGAGACGTAACATCCTTATAACTTTATTGACTTAGTTTTTACAAGTAACAAAAGGTTCAGCTGTGGTAAAAAAGTAGTTTAGGATGATTTTTGTCATTATTAGTTATTATATTTGCTCAGAAGTCAAATTCTTTTTTAATTTATAACAATTGATTATCTCAATAAGTAAAAATATATTACTTTTTTTTTCATTGTTTGTCATTGTCTTAAGCAATAATTTCTTAAGTTTCTGTTTATAGGTTAAGAATCACCATTTATATTGTCAACTTAATTGTAAAACCACCTAAATCCAGTTTAATAAAGAAAATGTTTTTTTTATGCCATCTTTAGCCTTATTTTATAAGGCAATTTTTTTTTTTAATAAACTGGAGTTTTACAATTAAGATGACGATAGATATTAAAATTTAAGTCACACTCAAAAAAAAATACAATTTTTTAAACTAATATTAGAGTTCAAAAATCAAGTAAGTTTATTTTTATCTACTGCACAATGACACTCTAATATACCCTTTTTATAATTTGTTATCAAAATAAATTGCAAATTTACCTAGTGTAGAAGACTTTGCTGGAAGGCCTTTTAGAAAACCAATAAAAACATAATAAATAATTATGATATTTTAGTGATATGGAAATTTATGCTGATATATTTCTTGTAGGACATTTGTAGCTGAAATCAGCTTCTATGTAAAGCAGTTAAAAAGGACTCTTCATGCTCGGGATGGTGGTTCAAATAAGCAAACTGCCAGTAAAAGCTGTGCTCTTTCTATGGTCAGACAGCTCTTTCATCTTGGTGTTATTGAAGCGTTTTCAGGTACTAAAATGCGACTTATCAAGATAGAATATAGATATAAAATAGAAGTTAATCCTCATGTAAAGTTTATAAACACAAGTAAGGTTTAGTTGTGTAGCTATAATTGTTTTCAGGAACTCTTAAGAAAACAAAAAATGCCGCCGAAATGCCACCTTTTGAAGTAAAACTATCTCCACAGTTGCAGTCGCAAGTGAAAGATGTATTAGATGAATTAAACGTTCATCCATCGCAAATTGAACCAAATAAATCCGATCAACCCGTTTCACTATTAAGCAGTCACGTTTTGGACGATTTTCATCCAGCCGACCCAACTCAAGTAAGATTTAAGCAAGCCAAGTAATACATTTTTGTATGCATATAGTTTTAAAATTTAACCAAAAGGCTAGATGATCTCTGGCTTTTTTGACTTTAACGCCTGTTGAATTATGCCCATAATGCATATGAATATAAATAATATAATTCTTATTGAACAGCTTATTGTAATAACATAATAGGCTACACAGCCCCAGAAATCTGTTTAATTCTTTAATTTATTTTATTATTTATATAAGTGACAATTAGTTTTAGGTATTATCATTAGAGCTAATTAACGCAAAAATTATTCAAGCTTATTTTTAATAATAGTGGATCTAACACACATTTTTTTTTAAACCTAAAAATTTTATAACTTCAATACAGAGTTAGTAGCTTATCAAGTTATTACAATAAGCCCTTCAATTGTATTATTAATATTTTAGGCGGGAGTGGTACCATGGTCGCCACCTCAACAAAATTGGAATCCTTGGACAGGATGTAATATCGATGAAGGTAACTATTACTATATGTATTTATAGATTTATTCTTTAACACATTTTTAAGGGCCAAAATTACCTAATAATAATAAAAAAATTGTAAAATATTTTTAATTTGGGGGATTTTAAATATTTCAAATAAAAAAACAACATGAATTCTAAAAGCAAATAATGACTAATAATAGAAAACATGTATTTATTTATTTATTGTTTAACATATTTTTAAAGTGATATAATCTATTATAAACAGATAATGTTTAAGTTTATTTTCAACTATTTTTATTAAAACAATCTGTTTAGGCTTTTTGGCAACAGCCACAATGGACCAGATTAGTGAACACATGCTGGAAGAAGCTAAACTAAAGCAAACTTCAGATACAAAGCTACAACAAAGTATTCTTGATAGACAAAAGCTGCCTGTATTTAACAGCAAATCTGCTCTTATGGAGGCCATTAATGAGAATCCTGTAATCATTATTAGAGGAAATACTGGATGTGGTAAGTAATATTTTAATATATCTTTTTATCACTTTGCATTTAGTAATTTAATATTAGATAATCTAAAATAATAAAAGTGGAATTATTAATATAATTAATAATAAGAATAATTTTAATAAACAATCTTTATTTCAAAAGTATGTTCCACTGTAAGGTTAAAACATAAAAGGAAATAACGTCAACAAAAAATCATACAGTAGTACTGCCATACCACACACAAAAAATAACAATTTTCTTATATCTACAAATTTCTGACATATTCAAAATATTCAGCAACAGTATAGGGTTCATTAGTTACTAACAAATTAAACATTTTTTTTTAACGTGGCAAATGATTAAATAATTTTATACAATTATAATATGCCGCATTTTCATTCATTGTTAATCTATGTCTAGGATAGATATAGTTAATACTTCTGGACGAATATACGTTTAGTGGGGAGCTGCTCTGGAATAAGTTTCGATTCTTATACAAAAATAATATACATTCCTGTATGAAAATTGCAGTCACAGTCAACAGTCTATTTTTCCTGAATTTACCTCTGCACGACTCTAAAATGCATCCCAAACATAAGCCTTATTACTCTTTTGGCAGATAAACAATCTGTCTATGTCTCTACAATTTCCATACAAAATTATGCAATATCGAATGTGACTTTCGAAATTTGCATGATAAATCACTCTTTTGTTCGAACATCTGTGTATTTGGCTAAGACTTGAAGGCTGTAACAAACTGAGTTTAATTTCTCTTTGACGTACTCGACATGATGCTCTCATGAAAGAATATCGTCCATTATCACACCCAGAAATTTTGTCTTTCCCATCAAAGCCAGAGAATCATCTTTTAGTTCTATTTTAGTTGGTTCATGTATTTTTGACCTATTTGTGTTAAAAACAATGGCCTTTGTTTTGCTACTATTCATAATTAGTTTATTTTTGTAAACCAGTCTCCTGCCTGCAGCATTATACTTTTTGTTTTCATTTCAACATTCAGCATATTGCTATTGTGCACCAAAATACTTGTATCATCTGCATAGTTTGTTAATTGACAAAAATTTTCATAACCTTTAGATATTTCTTTAATATTATTTAAATATCTTATAAAAAGAATAGGTCCTAAGACACTGCCCTGCGGTACTTCAACCTGAATTGCGATTTTATCGGATAAATATTTTTGGTTTTCATTTCTTATTAATACCTGTTGTTTTCTTTCACACAGGTAATTCGCCCATTCACAAAATCTTCGTCGAAGTTTTCTACTTTTTAGCTCATGTAAAACTTATTATGGTAGATAATTTTACAACCGTTTGTTTTTAGGTAAAACTACACAAGTGTGTCAATACATTTTGGAAGACTATATTATGTCAGGACAAGGAGCCTGGTGTAGTATTGTGGTGACTCAGCCTCGTCGTATTTCGGCTGTTTCTGTTTCTGAACGTGTGGCTAATGAGCGTTCAGAGGAATTAGGGCAATCAATAGGGTAAGATTTAAAATTATATGGTTTAACATGATTCTTAGCGACCTGGCAATAATAGTTATTTATTAGATAAGTGAGTTATATTACATATAAGTCACGTAAGAAAAATTTAACTCTAGCGAAGGGCGTGAGATTTCTTAAGTGACTTATATGTAATAACTCACGTGTCTAATACAAAATTTTATCCAACACTTTCGTATAAATCGTTTTTAATATCGAAAATAATTTGAAAACGTCATCCATTATTTGTTACTTGTCATTGTCAACACCAGCAACAAAATTTTGTATTGTCTATAATTCACTAGTGAGCTAAAGGGTACTTTAGCTCACTAGTGACTTATAGTACACTTTATATCCTCAAAATCTGATCAATTATGTAGATATTATATGTAAGTGTTGGATAAAAAAGTTTTAATTATAATACTTGGAGTTAATTAACTCATTAAAAGGCATTCACGTTTATTTTTGATAAAAGTTTAAAATTTAATAACTTGGTATTTTGTGACTGTGGCTTATTATGTTTTTACAATAAGCCTTTTAATTGTGATTTTTTACAAAAGAATATTGGGTTAAACAAAAAATGTCTAGAGTTTTTAAAAATGCTTGTAAAACTAAAATTTTAGTTATAAAATAAAATGGTAAATTAACTTCTACATATTATTATAACTTAATATTTATTTTGTTTTCTTATATACACTGTGACCCAGGATAGGTGTTACAAAATGACAAATGGACCAAACATTTTGGAATTTCAAATTTGCTTTTGGGAAAACTGGTCGTATGGTCCAAAACTAATAAATACAAAATTTTACCCTATTGGGTATTATACAGGTGAGTAGGGTGAGTTATAACTAAAAATATGAAAAATGACCAGAGGCCAGCTACTTTTATTTTAAAAAATAGAACTAAATTGTATAAGTAAATGTTGTAGAGAATAAAATTTTATGTCAAAATTTAAAGTTAAAGCATAGGAGTAAAGAAAAATGAAATTGTCAATTTTTTTATATTAAGCATTACAACTAAAATAATGGGCAAGTCGGAGCAAAATTTAAAAGAAAATTAAATAATTTTAAATATGTTGTTAAAAGTCGCTGCTTTAAGCCAAATATTTGAAAAACTGTTAATGCATAATGTAAAAAATTGACAAAAATATATTTTTTTAACTTTAATTCTTTAACTTTAAATTTTGACATAAAATTTAATTTTTAGAATATTTTCTTATAAAATTTTGTCGCATTTTTAAAAATAAAGGTACTTTACTCTTGGTCATTTTTCATATTTTTAGTTATAACTCGCTCTGTATATTACCAATTAGAGTAAAATTTTGTATCCAGTTTTCCCAAATGGACATTTAAAGATTCCAAAATTATTGGTCCATTTTTCGTTTTATAACACCTATCCTGGGACACACTGTATAAAAAGGGTAATATATGGTTCTTCTGTTTTTAAAATAAAAAACACAAATGAAATAATTTTCATAATTTTTTTTGTAATGGTAATGGAAAACCTGAAAAAATCAAGAAATAAAAGTACAAACTTGCTAAGAACCCTGTTACTAAATATTACTTAGTACAGTACATTCAGAACTGATCTTATTATTTTTTAATCTAGGTATTCTGTAAGATTCGAATCGGTCCTTCCTCGTCCATATGGCTCTGTTTTGTTTTGTACTGTAGGAGTTCTCTTAAAAAAACTTGAAAACGGCCTTCGAGGAGTAAGTCACGTAATAGTCGACGAGATTCACGAACGTGATGTAAACAGTGACTTCATAATGGTTGTACTTCGTGATATGATCCACACCTATCCTGACTTGAGAGTTATTTTGATGAGTGCTACAATTGATACTACATTATTTTCGAAATATTTTAATAACTGTCCTGTGTTAGAGATCGAAGGCAGAGCGTTTCCGGTTAAACAGTACTTCTTAGAAGATGCCATTGAACTGACAGGTTTCATACCCTCATTGGAACAAAAAAAGAAGAACAAATCTAAAAAGGACGACGAAGGAGACGAGGACACAGTCGCTGATGATAGCGATGAAAATTTGAATGCAGTCGTAGGAAATAATTATTCCATGCAGACCAAACAGGCAATGTCAAGGCTAAATGAAAAAGAGATTAGTTTTGAGCTTATGGAATCTTTGTTGCAGTATATTAAAAGACAAGATATTCCAGGTAGGCCATGTTTTATTTTTTTTTTCTATTCAGATAATGTAACTTATAATAGGATACTTATATTTACATGTAGTGATATTAGACATCAATTTAGGCCTATTGGGCTGTTTACATATTTATTGTAAAAATTTGTAACACATTTTAATTCACAATACCAAAGACAAAAACAATTATCAAAATTCTGCAAAAACATTAAGTTCCATATTGAAAAGCTTTTGTAATAATGTTCGACAAACATTAGTTTCCACGACGAAATTTTTCGGTTTTGCCGAAAAATGTCGGGCGTTATAAGTGAACCAAATAAAATTAACTTATTGCTGATAACTTTTTAAAAATTTTGGAAACAATATCTTAAAGCATTTTTTATAAAGGTTAATATATCAATTAAATTTGCAATTATTGCTTATTCTTCATCAGAGAAAGTTGCCATCTTTATAAAAGTTTAGTTGCCGAAGAATAATATTCTGGGTGTGTGAGTGAATCAAGGAAATAAATCAGTAAAAAAAGGTGCTATGACTGAACGGTATCGATTTGACGACGGAACTGTGGCATGACTAGCATGACTAATGTGTGTAAACCGACCTTTAAATGGAATTTAATGAAAGTCATTATGTTGTAACTTGGCAGTCTATTTTGATGTCTGTGAATTTCAGATTTTTTAACTTTAAAACATTTTATATGGTATTAATTTTATTTTTTAGGGGCTGTATTGGTATTTCTACCTGGTTGGAATCTCATTTTTGCAATGATGAAACATTTGCAAGGCCATCCTGTTTTTGGGGGACAAAATTACTGCATTCTACCATTACATTCGCAAATTCCAAGAGAGGATCAGCGCAAAGTTTTTTACCTGTAGCCCCACATGTAACAAAAGTTATTTTGGCCACTAACATCGCGGAAACATCCATTACAATTGACGATGTCGTATTTGTCGTCGATAGCTGCAAAGCAAAAATAAAAATGTTTACTTCACACAACAACATGACTAGCTACGCCACAGTGTGGGCTTCCAAAACAAATCTAGAGCAAAGGAAAGGTCGTGCTGGACGTGTTAGACCTGGTATTTGCTTCCATATGTGCTCTAAGGCTAGATACGACAAATTAGAGGAGCACATGACGCCCGAGATGTTCAGAACTCCCTTGCATGAATTGGCGCTTAGTATTAAGTTGCTAAGGCTGGGAGGTATTGGTCACTTCCTCTCCAAGGCTATAGAGCCTCCACCACTAGATGCTGTTATTGAAGCAGAAGTACTTCTTAGAGAAATGAAATGTCTAGATAGAAACGACGAGCTTACGCCTCTTGGTCGCATTATCGCTAAACTTCCCATTGAACCGAGATTAGGAAAAATGATGGTGTTAGGGTGCATTTTTATGTGTGGTGGACCGTTGGCAACAATGGCAGCAAACTCTTCCACTTTCCCAGAGATTTTTACTCTGGATATAGGCCAGCGAAGGCTCTCTGGGCATCAGCGGGCTTTGGCCGGTGATAGGCACTCTGACCATGTTGCTATGTTAACAGCATTTGAGGTAAGATAGTTTTTACAAGATATTTCATAGTTCCATAGAACTTGTTACCCTCTGGCATTTTTTTTATCAATTTTTTCATTTTTCGTTCTAGTAGTTTTTTATCATAAGACGTACATTTTGCTACATAATTCTGTTATGAGCGTCGGTATTCAACCCTAATTATTTTTAGCTTTGGGATCAAGCGAGACAAGGTGGGGAAGATGCAGAGATCCGTTTTTGTGATTATAAAGGCATTAGTATGCCAACAATGCGAGTTACTTGGGAAGCCAAGCATCAGTTGCAACAGATTTTAAACAATTGTGGTTTTCCCGAAGAGACGATGTCTCCTTTACCTATGGAAACAGTAGGCCCTGATCCGAAACTAGACGTAATTATGGCCTTTATGTGTTATGGGCTGTATCCAAATGTGTGTTATCACAAGGAAAAGAGGAAGGTAAAAATACCATTTTTATTCTATAATACTAGTGGAATAATAATTGTACACTGATTCTGTTTAATTGTTGTAATCTTTTATGCTGAATATGCTAAATATTAATTTTAGGTTTTAACAACTGAGAGTAAGGCTGCTCTAATTCACAAAACTTCAGTGAACTGCAGTAACTATGAACAAAATTTTGCATATCCATTCTTTGTATTTGGTGAAAAGATTCGTACGAGGGCTGTATCCTGTAAACAAATGTCCATGGTCACTCCTATTCATCTGCTTTTGTTTGGTTCAAGAAAGGTAGGATTTTAGGTTTTATAAAAACAGTTAATATTACAATTTTAATGATATTTAAAAGTTTACATATTCTTCTTAAAACCATAACATTGGCATCAATTTTAAACTTAATATCCCACACATTCAAAACACTTTCTTTTTAGGTGGATTGGGTCGATGGTGTAGTTAGATTGGATAATTGGATTAATTTAAACATGGATCCTTTTGTAGCCGCCCAAATTGTTTCTCTAAGACCAGCTTTAGAAAGTCTCGTGATCCGAGCTTCTCAAGAACCAGAACAAATTATGGACTTAAGCGACACTGATAGGAAGGTATGGATATATATTTTTCTAATTAAGTTTATAGTATCATAAGTCACTAAAAACTTTTGTTATTATTTTATTAAATTTCTCAATTATTTCATTCCTTAAGATTATTTTCAATTAGTACCACTTAATTTGTGTTTTGATTTCCAGCTAATAAAGAGCATAAATATTCTTTTTTAGGTAGTTACAGTAATAAGGGAGTTGTGCAAGCTTCATGCAGGTAGTTTTGGAATTGAGAGGGAAAAGGGTGGTCAAATGAATATGGGTATGGGAAAAAGGCCTCCTAGAGGACACAGTTTAGGTTCCTATTCAGGTCCGCCTCCCAAGATGTTCCGTGGAGCAAGAGGTTCAAGCCCCAGAGGTACAATTTTTATTAAATGATTTTCATTCTATTTTTTTTATTGTGGCTAATTTATTTATAAGGATATTTAATTTTTATTAATAAACAATAATTTATTACTTACACATTTAATTTTAATATGGCGGCTTTTTTGCTTAATTTCTTTTTTGTTGTAATTTTTTTATATTGAAAATTCAAAAACAAGTTAAATAAATATTTCCTGACAACCTGACCCAATTTAAAGATAAAAATCTGACGTCCCTAATATTGATTAAATCTAGAGAAAAATTTTTGAATAATGTTTATGGTGTCAAGGAAAGCATTTTTTAAAATATGTAGTAACAGGACTATAAAAATGTTCCGTTTACTTATATTTTTTATGATTTAGCTTATTTAGCTTGTTTTTTTATCATGGATAACTTTTCTAATAACTTGACTAGTTTTACTATATTGTAATATCGCGCTTTGTTCCATGATTGATTTACTTTTATAATTATTGCTGTAATTTCTAGTAAAAAAACAATGTACTTTTAAGGATAGTTAAGATTTTACGTTATGCTTGGTCTGGTTTGATTTATATTTTTTCTCTGTTTTAGGTGGTTTTGGTGGTCATGGAGGTGGCAGCTACGGCGGTCGTGGAGGGGGCAGCTACGGCGGTCGTGGAGGTGGCGGTTTTGGAGGCCGAGGAGGCTTTGGCGGTGGTTTCGGAGGCAGAGGACGAGGTGGATTTGGCGGAAGGGGTGGTTATTAATATTTCCTTAGTGTTAGCATAATTATATTTAACGAATCTTTAAAGTAAGGATACCAAAAATAGTATTTAAAAAGTAGTTTAACTTTCTTACATTATTTCAAAAGATGATTTGTGTTGTGCAATTATATAATATTGCATTCATTGTGATGTTAATGATAGTATAGTTTTGTTAATAATCCCAAAAGAGTTTTTTTTTACCATGAATGATTCATTTGTTGTAAGGAACATATTTTATGTATTGGTAATATCAATACCTAAATAAAAGCTGTCAGAAAAGCTTTGTTTTTTTTTAAATATCTAACCAATATTATCTACAAAATACAAAAATAAATACAGGATGTCCAATAACTCAACCGACAAACTTCTACAATGAAAAATAAGAAAAAACTTATATGAACATACGAGCCCCATCTCAGTAAAGTTGGCCCAACTGATAAAAATATATTTGTGTAAAGGACTTCGCAACATTTGCATTAAAAACCGGCATCGGTGAAATCTTTTGAATTGTAGTATGTTACAGTCCCATCCCTACTGGTAATATTTTCATAAAAAATTGGGAGGGCACCGATAATATTTTAAAATAAAGTAACGACACTTATGGATATTAAAAAGCACATTATACTACTTTAATTACATTTTTCAAAAAAATACATAAAAGATCGAAATATTGGTTATTTGATTAAAAATACAAGAATTTAAAAGAGAGAACTATGTTTTAAACTTTGCTGTCCCACATAGTATCTACAGGGTGGTCCTAATCATACCCTAGAAAAATTGTGATAATACAACTCCATTAGGATGGTTTAAACCATCGAATAAATGCTAAAACAGTTAGGGGATTTTTTTATGCACTCTTGATCTTTAAGTATGTTTTGATAGTTTAAGTTTTTTCAATAGTCCTGCAGGAAGAAAAAAAACAAACCTAACATAATTACATGTTTTAGCTAGTTGGGCCAACTTCACTGAGACGGAGCTCGTATGTCCTAAATGACTTAGTTTTTGAACTATGGGGTGTTAAATTTTTAAAAACTATCGTTTCGTTATAATAACTTTTATACGAATTTAGATATTTTAAAACATTTTGGAAAACTTTTCCTGTGCATCAGAAGACATCATTTGACATACAAGAAAAATAATTTTTTACCACTGTCGTCCATAAGGGGTTTAGGGTAAATATTTTTTAAGAAAAAAAGGGTACGCCACAGTATTTTTCTAAAATAAAAATCTTTTAAATTCTTCTTTAGAAGAAATTTAATCTGTTGATTTTTTTATTTGATGTACAGTTTTTGCATAAAAAATAGAAACCGTTTTTTGGCACGGTCATTACGTATTACTAATACCAAATTCTACAGTGAAAAATAACCTTTTTATTTATTTTATAATTAGATAGGAATTTGATCATGCTGAGAAATGGTTTCTTTTTATTTCAATAAATTGGCCCCCAACCGTAAACATCCAATAATCACTTTTTCTTTGTTTTTTTACCTGCTAAATTATATTTCTAGTTGGAGCATTTTTTTAGAAGTATGCATAATTAAATGAAAAAGTTGCCCAGGAAAAAAATACTTGTATTAAAACACAAGAAACAATTTAATTTTAATGGAGGTCACTGTCATTATTTTTTTGAAAGCTAATTATGGGACGGCAATGCGAGAAAGGCAAAATTAAATTTTATTATTTATTAGTACACTTCACACTTTGCCTAAGTTAACATAAATTAAATAAAATAATTTATATAAGCCCCAAAATGGTTATCATAGCTAGATCCTTATTATTAAAAGAATGTATAATCTTTTTCATTACATTCATCTCTAAAAAAACACATTTTTTCTAGAAAACATAAAATGGAAGTATAAAAACGTAATTCTCCTTGAGAAAAAAACACGAAATATTTTTTATTCTGAATCGGTTTTTCTTGTTATCTTAGAGCTAGGTAATGCTCACAAATTGTTTTCATATAATATTTGCACATTATGGCCGTTTATATTTTACACAAAAGTTTGATGTCCTATTTTTTTGACAAATAATACATCTGTTCCGACTCACTGAGCCTTTCGCAACTTGATATATACAGGGTGTTTCACAACTTATCTGACAAACTTTAAGGGCTAATTCTACAATGAAAAATATGAAAAAAACTTCATATGAAATATAACGTCTTAGTTATTTTAAACACTTATTTATTTATAATTACTCCTTAATAATAAGCCTTTAAAAATAAAAAATTTAATAAACATTAAACTTATTAAAAGAGAAAGCAGTTTAAATTTTGTAAAAAATGTTAAAAAACCCCATCTTGCCCCCAGGTGAGGTAAGACGGGGTATTGGAAACTAGTTCTATTCTTGTTTGTCAAATTGTTTTTTTATTTTTTGTTGGTTTTTTTCCATTTCCCTTCTTTTTTTTGTTATCTTCTACCAGTTTTATTTTTAATAATTGTGTCTTTTAATTAGTTTTTATATGAAGGAGAAGTTATGATGCTGTTTTTTCCTTTTCTTGTTATATGTGTAATTTTTCGAGTGACAAGATAAAGCATCACTTGTTGAGAACTGACAACAGAAAATACTGATGGTAATAAAGGAGCTTACTTTTGATCCATTTCTATATAGCTCATCCAATAAGGTACCCCATCTTGCCCTCCAACGAACATTTTATTAAAATTGTATTTCTTAAAAAAACTAATCAAAATGGGGAAACTAACATGTTTGTACCCGCTGCTGTAATCATTAATAAACAAGAATAACTGTTTAACAGTTTTAAATAACTAATGTTAAACTGAAAATTACATGCGATGTACAATACAAAAATTGCAACGAACTCAACAAAAATCGAGTTTTTGAGTTAAGGGCAAACATGCGTGGACTAACAAGCCCTTTCACAACGCTGACTGCTAAACAAGATAGTAACGCATCATTTCGAGCCAGATCGGCTGTGATCTGTCGTTCGTACGACTGATGTCACTTGATATCCCGTCTTGTCCCCTTCCCCGTCTTTCCCCTCCTTCCCCTACAGGGTGTTAAAATTTAAAAATAAAATGTGTTTTTTTATTAAAACTTTTATACCATTTAAATATTTTAAAAATTTTGGAGGACGCCTCCTATGCACGAAAAGAAATTTTTTGGCATACAAGAAAAAATTATTTTAACCAGTGTCGTTCATGAGGGCTTTAAGGTAAATATTTTTTAAGAAAAAAATGGTAAGACCACTGCATTTTTCAAGAATAAAAATATTTTTAAATGTCCATTTAGTTTGACACACATTTGATCTTTTGAACTTTTTTTTCGCGTAAATAAATAATATCAAATTCTACAGTGAAAAATTACCTTTGATATTTATTTTTCAATTAGATAGAGATATAAACATGCCGAAAACAAGTTTTTTTAACACGCTTTTATTAACTTGGGTTGTAACTATCCATCTGGCTATCTATGTAACGGAATCTTTGAGCCTAATTTTAACCAACTTCCAGCTATTCGATTTCTTTGAAACTTTGCACACTTATTAATGACCCATGACAATGCAATAATCTGCAAACAGTATCCCGTTATCTTGTTTTTGATAGCCAGGAAAAAATCCATTATATTATAAAAACAACACCTGGGTTGCCATCTGTTGGCAACATTTCAAACTTTGCTACTCAATGGAGAAGAAATTTTTAGTGGGTTGCCATCTGTTGGCAACATTCCAAACTTTGCCTGGGTTGCCATCTGTTGGCAAAATTTCAAACTTTGCTACTCTATGGAGAAGAAATTTTTAGTGGGTTGCCATCTGTTGGCAACATTCCAAACTTTGCTACTCTTGTTCACTAAAAAAATTTTTCGCCATTTTGTCAAGAGTAGCAAAAACTAAAAATGAAAAATAATTAATTTATTTATTTACGTGAATACCGTGCATCAAATAAAAAAGTCAAGAGATTAAATTTATGTCGAACTACATGGAAATTAAAATAATAATAATTTGGGAAAAATGCATTAGCGTATCATTTTTTTCTTAAAAAAAATCTTTAAACCCCTCATGAAGGACACTGGTAAATATTTTTTTTTGTATGCCAAAAAATGACTTGGTGCATAGGAGGTGTCCCCCATTTTTTATATCTAAATTGATTTTTAAATATCTAAATTGATATAAAAGTTATTATAAAAATAACACCATTTTTAAAAAATTTTAACACCCTCTAGTTCAAACTAAGACTAAGACGTTCAGGACATATTTCATATGAAGTTTTTTTATAATTTTATTGTAGAATTAGCCTTTAAAGTTTGTCGGATAAGTTGTGAATCACCCTCTATATTGCTCAAAACTATAACGGTAGTAGGAGCGTGGGTGTCAAATTGACCCCTAAGCGCAAAAAACGTGCATTTTTGAATAAATTATGAAATGTGTGTTTTTTTTGTTATTAGCATATACCCTAACGAGGTTTTAGGAAGGTACCCACAGATTTTTTTAATTAATTGTAAAAAATCCCAAATTTATTACAAAAATGACTGAAAAAGGCTAAGGGTCAATTTGACCCCTACTTACAGGTTAATATCCAATAGTTTAGGTTAGCTATTTTCAACATCACAACAAATATTATTTAATAGGGTTTTAACTGTCTTTATTTTATTGATGTTATTTTTGAATCATGTTATTAAATGGTTAATAAATATAAAATAAATGTATGGAATAAGCCATACATGTATTTTATGTAAGGTAAGGGGTATGCGAATAATTCGAACTTACGACTTATTCCTATCGAATTGAATAATTCGTATTATTCGAAAGTTCCCGAATAATTCGAGAAATTTCGAATAATTCCAATTTTTTAGATTATTTCCCTCAATAGAAAATGGACCAATCAGAAATCACAATTTTTGGATAACTTTTGTTTAGATAAGTGATTAAACCACAAGTGCTGTTTAACTGCGAATATCCAAACATCCAATCTAGTTGTCAAAATTAAAAGAAAATGTCAAACTTTATTATGAATAAAATTCTGTGTTGTTGGCTTTAATAAAAGTTTTTCAGGAAATAATCTAGCCGTATACCAATCGACCTACAAATTTAAATTGATTAAACTACCCAAATATTTTTGTGAGATTGATTTGGCAAAGAGTTTCATGGACAATAATTTAAATAAAAGCTCGATCGCTTCGCGGTCTCGTGTTTTTGATTAGGTTATTGTACATTCTATACATACAAACTATTTTCCAAAAAAATCTTACTCAAAATATTGGTGGGTAGTTTAGTGGATTAAATTTTTAGGTCTTGTGATAATATAATACATGAATAATTTTTTTTCGAATAATTCGATTTTTTTTTTTTGAATTATTGTAGTAATCGCGAATTTTCGAAAAAATTGAATTTAGGATTTGTTATGTTTGATATTTAAATGTAAATTTGACATATAATATACATTAATACATTTTATTATTTGAACCATAAAATTTAATTCTTGAGCTAAAAAATTATTCTTGTCTCAAATATTTTTCTTAGATCAAGAATTTTACTCCTATGATTCAAGAAAAGTGTTTTCTCCCGGATGCTGTTCTTAAGTTATTTTTTGGCTGTTGAATCAAGTTAATTTTTTTATCAGTGTGTGTATAACCTTTTTCTCATAAGTTTTTTCAAAAGTAAATTAAAAATTATAAAAGGTAAAATGAATTGAAAAGATCTCTTGCTAGTATGAGGGGTGTCCATAAATTACGTGAGGTGTTTTTTCCATATTTTGGACCCTCCTCTTCCTTCCTTGGTGAGATTTTCTTTAAACCCCGTCCCTCCTTATCTAATCTCTCGAACCGAAATTGATTTTGTCCTCAAAAAATTTTGAAGAACAAAAAAAAAAAAGAGTCAAATTGAGAGTTTTGTATTTCCATCATAAATCTCACGTGAGATTAGATAGGGGGAGAGGTTTAAAGAAAATCTCACCTTATCTCAGCAAGGGGGAGGAGGGTCCAAAATATGGAAAAAACACCTCACGTAATTTATGGACGCCCCAGAGGGCACCACAGCCAATATTATTAAGAGAAAAAGTACCCCACTGACATTTTATGAAGTTTTTATTTTATATATATTATATATATACAGGGTCATCCAAATTAAGTGTCCGCCATTGGAAACTTCGTTATTATTCAAAATACAAAAGAGTGTAAATTAGCAAACTAGTAGAATTTTTTACGCTCTTTAATATTAAAGATTCGAAAAATTCAAATTGATAATCGGGTTTTTGAGTTATAGGGCAAAATAACCTTTTTTAAATGAAACACCCTGTATATTTTATAACCATTAAAAATATCTTTCAATTCTTTTAAAAAAGTCTACATGTGATATATCCAATTTTTTATAGTTTCGGAAATATGGCCATCATCAGGTTTTAATAGTGCATTTTTAAATTTAAAAATAAAACAATCTGTATTTTATTTTTTTCTGTTAAAGCATTTAATTTTAAACAAAAACTCTAATAATGGTTTTTTTCTTTAAGTCAAAAATTATGCTAATATACGATTTTAAAATATTACCAATACCTATTTAAATAAAAGCCGTATTAAATTAAAAAGATAAAAACCGTAAACCTTTACAATTTATTTAGTTATTAATTTATTTGTACAATTTAGAAAACAAATAGCTAAAGCTATTCAAAAATATCCTAGTCGGTGACACCAATCCATATAACTAGAAGGCTTTGGAAAACAATGAAAACTCCTTCTATTAATAAATCGAATATAAGTGGATTTGTCAAAAAATTTTCAAAAACCTTGTTGTTCTATTCATTCTTTTAAAGAAAAATGGTTTTTCCCATGAAGAAAAGTGTGACATGTTAGAATGATTGTTAGTGTGCAGAAAATCATCTTTAAGAGCAAAAGAATAGTATGCAGAATTGTATCCATAATGTGTTCCTCCCATAGATAACCTACATTTAGATCCGCAGTGGCAAGAAGCATTTTTCGGATTTTTACGTCCTCGCGCAGTAAACAAATGAATGGGTGGACGAACATGCGCATTTAAAAGCCGTGGCAAAATACAAACACCGGCACCACGTACCCTTCGTCCGCGGTCTGACCGTGATGCTCATTAGCTACCGTACTTCGAACAGAAAACCAGGACGCCGCGCCGTCGACAAATTCTTTTCAAACTGGTTTTTTCGCCCATATAATGTAACTTTTGTTTCGCGCAGGTTATAACATTGGCAATCCATCGAGATCAGTGGTTCCTCCATATGAAAAATATTTTCCGAGACTGTATTGAAAAATTTAGGCGTAATGAAAATGTTTTTTCTAAAACAAGGACAAAAAAGAATTTATAGTAAGCGAAGCAACGGAAATTGCTGACATTGGATATTTTGAAGCCCATCGTGAGAATTCTATACAAGATATAATCAATGACTCTAATTTAACTTATGGTACTGTAAACAGAATAAAAAAAACACAAATATATTCCATATAAATATCGCCCAGTTCAAATGGTTTTGCCAGGGGATCCAAAAAGACGACTTGTTTTTTGTAATAGGTATCTTAACTTTTGTCGCCAAAATGTAAATTTTCGCTACATTTTATGGATAGATGAATCTAATTTTTCAAATTCTGGTATGTATAACAAAAAAAAATCATTATTGGTCAACCGAAAATCTTCTATTAGTAAATCTAAGACGTCCACAAGTCCGTTTTAGTTTTAATGTTTGGTGCGGGTTAATTGGATCAAGAATTGTTGGCCCGTTCTTTTATGAATGCAACCTAACTGGTGAAAGATATTTTGAATTTATGACCAGAACTTAAAATATTTTTTTAGACGAATTGGACTTAATAACTAGGCATAATTTACATTTTTAACAGGATGGTGCACCTGCCCACAACCACAGAGACACTTATCAACTTTTAAGTAATATTTTTCATAATCAGTGGATAGGAACAACGGTCCTATTCTATGGCCTCCCCGGTCACCAGACCTAACTCCACTTGATTTCTTCTTGTGGGATTACGTAAAAACCAACTTTATAGGCAAAGATATGATAATGTCAACGCTCTAAAGAATGCAGTTAGGGAAAAGATAAATCAGATTGTTGGCAGGACGATGCTAAAAGCAGTTCGTGATGTTGAAAAACGTGCCCAAATGATAAGGAGAAAAAAGAATATGGTATAATAGAAAAATGAGTAAAATAGATGTGTTTTGGAAAGTTTGGACTTTTTTTTGCTTCTCAACAATTTTTTATACGAAAAAGGAAACAGTAAATGATTTGTGAAAATATATTTAAAATGGAAGGGTTTTGGAAAGCAAGGATTTTTTTGATCACCCATTTTTTTGCCAGTTAGAACCCCCTCCCCTCCTCCCCCACTTAAAAATCTGCCTGGTCTGTACCCCGGTATAGATTATACTGACAAAATTTGATATCTGATAGTTGCGCTTTAGGTTTTCGACCATGCAGAACTTTTTTCGTAAAATTAATAATAAAAAGTTTTCCTATTACGTCTACTTACATATACGCACTGTATACTCGCTGGGAAATACCTTTAGATAAGTAACACATCCAAAGGAAGCCATGTGAAAAAAATATGTGAGTATAAATTACAAATTGTGGGAGTGGAAGAAAATAAATGGTTTTAAACAATACATGAATCTTAATTATTACGATAAAGATAGTCAATAGGATTAGGAGAAAACCTTACAAAAAATAAGAATAGATAAATAAATCACACATTTTAAACGTCCTTTGTCAGCAAATACCTATTTAACTGTATTAGATATGTAGGTCAACATTTTTTTCAATGTGTGGTTGTGGTTTTTTTTTCTGAAACATGAGACATAGCAACTTATGTTTTATATTGGAAAATATCATCTGAAGACTACACGGCAAAAACGATGAATGTCCAACAGTGTAAAATGTTCATTATACTGTATAAGCAATAGCTAAAGGTATATCGGCCAGTAAAGCAACAACAAAGGATGTATGATGAATCATACAATATAAAATGTTTACATGCCGGTATTCACGTTAGACTATCTCTTTTCCTCACATTGCCTGTGTCTTATCCCAAGCAGCAAGCTGACGTCTTATTGACGTCTCTTTTTAGTCATTTTTGGTCAGCAAAGACGTCATAAGATGACAACAAAATGACGTTAAAATGCCCCCTAAGTCACAGACAAAAGACTTCCCGTTAATGACGTCTTTAGGATAACAAAAAATTGACGTCTATACTTTTTTAAAGCTAAAATGCTGGGTTTTTAAACATGACGTCATTAGACTTTTATGAGCTAGTATGACAAAAAATGACGTCGAAAAGACGTCACTTCAACGGCGTCAAAAACATCAGCAATTTTAGGCGTTCAACCAATTATAACCGCGGTAATAATTGGTGACAACTTTGACGTATAATACATTCATCAATTTTAGGCGTTCAACCAATTATAACCGCGGGAATAATTGGTGACAACTTTGACGTATAATACATTTTTAAAACGTCAACATAACCGATTGGTAAATACCGTTTTAGAATTGGTTTTTCGCCTAAAATTGATGATTATGTTTAAACGTCAACATAACCGATTTGTAAATACCATTTTAGAATTGGTTCTTCGCCTAAAATTGATGCATGTCTGTAAAATGACGTTAAATTGACGTCATATTTTGTTCCGATGACGTCCTATGACCAAAACCGTCCAAAAATAACTACAAAATGACGTCAGCTTGCTGCTTGGGAAGCAAAAATAATTTTTTTGTCAAATCCTGTAGATGACTAATACCATTTAATATCTGATGTTTACCCTTTAGGTTTTGGACTAGTAAGAACTTTTTATGCAGAATATTTTTTGTAAAAAAATTAATTATAAAAAGTTTTTTATACGATATGAGCAACGCTGTTTGGTTCATCGGCAGGCAATAGAATAACAAAACAAGCACTATTAGTCACGCATGTTTACATGCCGTGATTTAGTTAGATTGTCTTTTTTCCTCACATTGCCTATGGGTTATGTTATTTACCTGAACCTGTATATGACTCCAACGTACGTAGACACACTGTGTATAAACATAATAATGATAAGGTCTCAATATGGGTATTCTTTAAGTATGTCCAATATTATTATCAAAGTATCTTTTATGCATACTCCCACTTTAATCCACGCTTCCATAAATCTTTAGACTAATTCTTAGACATCTTTTTGTAAATGGTATCGCCATAAAAATCTAGGACATGTTCGCTGTTTCCTCTATTGGCATTTAAATTACATTAATATAAATTTCCGTCTAGTATAATCATGTTATAAACGGACATTTTAATAGGTAATTTTATTGTTGTAGAAGGTAGGGTGTAGGTTGTGGTCAAACATAAAGCAATTCGTAATTGAAATCCTCAGTCGGTACTGGCAGTGTGTGTAATGTTTGAGTTTAAAAGCGTGTGCGATAACAATAACGTTTGGGTGCGCATCGTTTGAATATGGAGCCACCGTCGTCACCTCCACCGAATATCAAAATTACTCCAGCTATAGCGGAAGCGGGTAAGTATTATTATAATTTTTTTATTAATCTTGTAGCTTGTTTCTAAAAAAGTTAAAAGACTATCATATTCATTTAAATTATAATAAACAATGAAATTGGTATCGTTGACAGTTTGCGCGGTACTTTAGTAAAATTAGTTTTAACAAACAGATAATAATAATAATTTAATAATGATTATTTATGATATTAAAAAAAACAATTATCCAATAACAGTAACTAAACTTGTAAAAACATAAATAAACAGTAACTCCTGCAAAGGAAAACCTTGTTCGCAGAGTGCACACTATACAGAGTGTAATTTAATTGATGACTAAAAGTACAGGATATTCCTTAGCCTATTCTTGGAAGGAAAGTTCATAATAACCTATGTCTTAAACCTCTTTACTTTTAAGCTAGAGCGTGTTACACTTTAGGGAAAAAATGTATTCTTATCATAACTTTAGAACTAAACAAACATGCACCTACTTATTAGCACCAATAGGCATTTTTAGTGTGAAATATTTTTTATTATTTCTAACGGTGGCATCCGTACGGGATGTATACTAAAGATTTAAAAAAAATATGTTACGCCATTGCTTTTTCCAAAAATAATTTTTTTTGTAAAATGCCTATTTATTTTGCATAAAATTTTACTTGTACGATGCACCGTTTTCGTGTAAAAAAATAAAAACCGTTTTTGATGGATGTTTGATAAGAAATTATTTTAGAATAGTGGGCTACTGCCCCATTTTTAATTTTTTAGGCGAAAACGGTGAATCGGAAGAAAAAAGGCAGGTGATCAAGTTTATTGCAAAATCAATGATGATTAAAAAAATATTTTTATTTTTGGGAAAAGCAATGGTATACCATTTTTTTTTAATCTTTAGTATTCATCCCATACGGACGCCACTGGTGGAAATATTTAAAAATCTTTGACATAAAAAAATCCTACTGGTGCTTAGTAGGTGCGTGCATAATTTTATTAAAACATATCTCGAACAGTTTTAATGTTGTGATGAGAATGCGATTTTGTTTAAAGCTTTACCACCCTGTAGCTTAAAAGTTTAGAGGTTTAGGACATATGTTAATATAAACCTTTTTTCCTAAAATGGGCTAAGAAATCCTATTCTGTATTTTAAGCCATCAATTAAATTACACCCTGTATAAAGTTCATTACTCCATGAAACCGTATTGAATGTTAAATTTAAGTTTTAAGTTAATACTAATATAAAAACAAAATAATATTCTAAAAAGAAAAGAAAAAAAAATGAAACAAAATTAGGAAAAAAAACGACAAAATAATACTTAAATACATGTAGGGGAGTCCAAGAGGGAATTTCGGGATTTACTACAGCGCCGCAGATTAATATACCGAAGGATACCTTGTACCTTGTACCCGGTTAAGTACCTTCATCAAATATGAGCCCCTTATACAGGGCCGATCATAAAAAACAAAAAATATATCCATTAGAAATTATCGAGCGCGTTAGACTACAAAAAAACGTTAGTTTAACATTTTTTTTTCTTTTAAAGAAAATAATTTAGGGATAACGAAAAATATAATTATCCGATACGACCCGAACGATTTTCACAAGCCAATATAATAATAGTATTTCTTTGACATATTTTTAAAAGTCTATAGCCACTTCCCCACCAATAAAAAGGTATACATTATATAACATTTTTTTTTCTTATCATCTAAGCTTTGCAACCCAATAGGTTCTTTATGACGCTCGAGTAAATCCCCATTTAGCATCGTGGGCTCCCCTACTAATAGTTCAACTATAACTACTATTATTATTTTTTTATTTATTATTTTTTTGCGGAAAGGTACGTTTGTGGAAAAAACATTTTACTGAATTTTGTTCTTATAATTAGCTGTTATATTTTTATATTGATAAGATTATAAATAGTTTTATACAAAAATATCATATCTACGAAATATATAAAAAAATTGGTTGGCTAAATTATTATTCAATTTGGTTCAGTGACACTGGTATTAAAATCATTATTTAAATATTCGCGAGCATCCGCAAAACTATACATATTTGCGGGTTAGCCATGCATCAAAAAACAAACATTTTTATTTACAATGTGCAGGTAAATCTCAAATTAGAAAAAAACGTTTCTTGTCTGGTAGCATCAGAGTTGGGCAGAATACTGAAAATCGGTATTCGAATACGAATACCGGAAGAAGAAAGTATTCGAAGACCGAATATTTGAATACTTGGAAGAAAAAAATTATTCGAATACATGAATACCCGGTATTGGTATTCGAATAGTGGAAACGAAAAGATTCGAATACTACTAAACAAAACCTATCACAAAATTGAAGAGCAAAAAAAGTCCTCACCTCCTTTTTTCTATTTTCCTTCCCCTTTTGCTATTCAAATCATGACAATTTAAGTATTCGGAGACTGCTTACACTTTTTCGTATTCGAATACTCAGACGCCGGTATTCAAATACTCAAAAAGTATTCGTCGAATACTTCTAAACTATTCGAATACAGACTCCCGAATACTGAACAAAATGTATTCTGCCGAATACCAAACACACAAATGTATTCTAATACTATTCGAATACCGGCAAAATGTATTCGGAATACTATTCAGAATACTGAGTATTCGAATACGACCCAACTCTGGGTAGCATAATGTAATATACACATTAACGGTCCATCCCACTAGAAAATCTGTCGGTGTTTTTGTGATAATTAAATACTATAATTTTAGTTATTAGAATTACCCATAACAATTTTAAAGTTAAATCTAAATTTACTTACTAAAACCTAAAACTTACGAAGTTTAGTTAGAAATAGGATACAATTAACAAAAAGAATTGAGTATTAAGTCGGGTCCAGACTTGCAACCCAATTCACTTAAAAGATCAAATCCAAACAAATCCAACCTATTTGTGTGCTCTTTTGATGCAAAAAAACCGACAAGGCTCTGAAACACCACGGAATCATATGTCAATTCCTTGAAACGACGTGGAATTCCGTCCATTACTTGCCATGTGGCGCTATATTCGGCACTTGACGAATTGTTGCAAGTCTTGACGCAGCATTAGTAGTTTAATTTAAATATTAGGCTTAGGGTAGTGTTTCTATTTAAAGTAATTTCCTGTTGTAAAGCCGGGAATTGTATTTTTACGATACTGAAAAATAAGACTTTAAATAGGTGTAAAGCTCACCATTAGTCTTGTTTCACCCTCAATGGTTTAACAAAACGATAAATTTGCAAACACCATTTTCAAGATAAATATAGCGTGTGACATCATTTTACTTAGAATTGAATGTTCTATTTTAAGAAAATATCATAGCTACTTTGGCTTTTAAATTTATTTATTTTATTTTTAGTGTAAATCTGTTACTTATTAGACATGTACGTTTTTAATAATTTCTTTTTTTTTAACAATATTGTTTTGTAGTGTGGCTACTTTTAGCTTATAATTTTTATTTTATATTGAATATGTTGACGTGTAAAAGCAATTTATATTGTATACATTACCAATAAATACTTACTTACTTACTTATAGGGAGTTCCGTTTAAAATAGCAATTTAAGAACATTTCCGCTTAAACGGAAGTGCAGTGGAACATAAGAGTAGAAATCTGCGCCCTATTCAGCCGTACATCCCACTAAAATTTCAAAATCGTAAAACGCTTCTTAAAAAATAACCTTTTTGATAGTAATTTTGTGGGCAACCAGTATACGTTTATTATTACGTACTTATTTTACAATGTTTTTTTCCCAGCCGCTATTTCAGGTTAAAAAGCACTACTCTATAACCTTGTTCACTAGTGTTGAACCAACGTGTTATTTTTTTCTTATAGGTCGGTATCTATAACCACCAAAGTAATAAAATTTGATCTGAATATAAAAGTTAAATCCTAATTAAATTAATACACTAGCTAATTTAGTGGCTGATAACTGCTGTTTGGCACCATGGAGCTCTATATTATTTTTTATTCTTTCATTTAGCGGCGTTTAAAAACTACTATTCAATAAACGCACAAAAAGCGGAAGTCCGATTAGAATTGACACTATTCTTTAAAATTTATTCAAAGTACAAATTAAATTAAAATTCACATTGAGTATTTATAACTGTGTTTGTGTATTTACTTTTTAACATTTGGCTTTTTAATTAAAAATACAATGCATGCTCATTTTATATACCGGATTAGCTAAATTACATAACACATAGGCGATATGAGGAAAAAAGTCTAAAGTAAATACTCGCATGTAAACATTTCGGATTGGATGAGTCAGATACATCCTTAGTTGTTGCTTTGCTGGCCGATATATCAATACCTATTTGCTTAACCAGTATGTATGTATTATGTATAGAGTACCCATATCTATGAACTTTAAAAAACTATAGTTTGACAATTAAATAGGCATAATTATTCGTTTATTTTACTTTCTTAAAACATTCTAATAGGGCGAGAAAACACCCGAAGTTTACCATCAAGTAGTCCTACATGTATCCTGCATAACTTCGTTGCAATTTTATTTTCAGTATTTTTAAGTTTAAAATTATTTACCAGTTTAATATCTTTTTGACTATTTGGGGCAAACATAGTTAATCCGTTGAAATTCGTATTATACCTGTTAAAAGCTATCCCAAAATCCAAAAATATTAGTTACCTTCAGTTTCGGACTGGTCTAACTGGGGCTAACACATAAGTAGTAGATGCTCGGTGAGCCGACATCTAGGGGACCATTCACAGAGGTCAATCTAAAGTAACAAAAAAATAGGACGAAAAATTGAGCATTGTAAAAATATATATTTTTGTATTTTTTACTTAAGATCAGTGAAATAATATCTGCAATATGCTTTTTATAAACAATTTAAAACAATAAAAAAACACAAATTATTTTTCCTCAATATTATTTTCTATAAAAATATGTTTATTTTTTCTTTTAATTATATTTTAATACTGAAAAAGCCAGCTTTGATTTTTGATTTGGAATCATTTTTTAATTAATGGTTTAAACCAATGTTTAAACAATGCTAAATAAATGATCTTTTAACTCAAATTGACCTCTTTGACTATATCTATAACTATAGCGGACCAGTGCCCACTTCGTCGGGCGCCAAAATCTGAAGTTTTTGTTTAATCATAGTAAAATATAGCCTATAACACTCCTGAATAGTGTAGCTTTCTGATTGTAAAATAATTTTTATGATAGGTTCAGTACTTCCGAAGATTAGCGGCTACAAACAAAATCACAAACAAACCCACAAACAAACAAAGTTACACACTTTATCTCTTTATACAGTGTGTCCCAAGATAGGTGTTACAAGAGGACAAACGGACCAAAAATTATGAAATTTTAAAACGCCCTTTTGGTCGCATGGTGCAAAACAAATAAATACGAAATGTTACTCTGATTGCTAATATACAGGGCGAGTTATAACTAAAAATATAAAAAATGAACAAGAGTAAAGTACCTTTTATTTTTAAAAATGGGAAAAAATTGTATACGGAAAGGTATAGAATTAAATTTTATGTTAAAATATAAAGTAAAAGATTTAAAATAAAAAAAATATATTGTTAATTTTTTTCATTATGCACTAACAGTTTTTGAAATACTTGGCTTAAGGCAGTGAATTTTAAAAAATATTTAAAATTATTAAATTTTCTTTTAATTTTTCTTTCCTTTTGTCCATTATTTAGGTAGTAATGCGTAATGTAAAAAATTGACGATTACATTTCTTCTACTCTTATGTTTTAACTTCAAATTTTGACATGAAATTCAACTCTCTACAACATTTACTTATACAATTTTATTCTATTTTTAAAAATTATAGTAGTAAGCTCCTAGAAATTTTTATATTTTTAGTTATAACTCGTAACTCGTAACTCGTACTCGTATCGTAGAATTTTGTATTTATTAGTTTTGGACCATGCGACCAGTTTTTCCAAAATTTCTTTTTAAAATTGAAAAATTTTTGGTCCATTTGTCCTCTTGTAACACCTATCCTAGGACACACTGTATATTAGTATAGATTTTTAATTTTACAATATTTTTATGAATCTTTTTATAATATAAAAAAGTCAAATGTCATCTGTAATAATTTTAAACAATTGTAGCAGCACTTAAAAAAGTAATTTTTGAAAAATTACAGTAACCATAAAAGTAATAAACTTACCAAAAGTTGCTTTGTGTTTCACTTTTATTGTCCAGATAATTGGTTAAAAAATAGTAAATTGTTTATGGTTTAATACCAAAATATTTAAAAACTGTTCAAATTAAGAGGGCCATTATGAACTTCTGCCCGTGGGGCCCAATGGTCTCCAGTTTGACACTGATTACCTCAGGATTTGGGTACACTTAAATATATTTTTTTCCTTAAAGTCGCGGGTTTTTGGCTCTATTCTTGTAGGTTCATTCGCAGAGAAATCACAGACCTGCCAGCGCCAATCAGATATTATCATTTGGTCCGGTGACCGGTTTCTAACTGAACACCTGACGTACTTGTAAAATCTTATTGGCGTTAACTAGTTTGTGATTTCTTTGCGAACAGGTCTTATAATTGTTTATAACTGATTCTATAAAAAATCGTCTACGGCTGATTATCTAAATTTTACTAAGTGCAGTAGTCGGACCTAGGTGGGATGACCCGAAAGGGCGGGAAAAAATTCTTTTGATATTGTTGGGTACCTTATTAGGTATTTTTTTTATTTTGTACTCCTGGCAGCATATGGTGTTAAGAGCTAAATTAAATGAAAAGTATTTTTAAAGAAATAGTGTTTAGAAAAATTACAGGTAGTTATACCAGAGGTTATCAGAATCGGAAGGTTAAAAAAATGTACCTACACAAAGTACCAAGAGTCATCACCTATTAGTAAGTAGTAATTGAAACTAAGCTGTCTTTAAATCGGGGTCCATAAAAAGTTTGCAATAAAGTAAAAGGCTCAATAAGTACATTGAGCACTGAAAATTAAAGCTTTACTTTCTTGAGCACTTCAGCAGCATCAGACCCAGACGGCGATTAGCCCCACCAAGAAGGCAATTAGCCCTCACAAAATGAATACCCTTAAATCATGTTAATTTTTATAAAAACCTTAAAGTTGTTTAAAACGTTAAAACCATACTGTCTTTTCTCTAACCACGTCACAATAAAAGACCTTCGACTCATTAAACGTAAAACAAGGTCGTAAGAGACTTGTTTCCGTGTAAAAACGTTGTAAGTGACATGTATATAAAATGTTTTTTAGGGAGTTTTTTCTTACCTTCAGAACGTAATATTAAAGGTTCATAATAAGATGTTGTTTATTCTAAATACGTTAAAATACCCATAGGTAAGCAACCTAAGTGTTGTAGTTTTTTTAATTGAAAGAAAAACATAAAAAGCGTTTTTTCGTTTTTCTCAAAACTAAACTTTTGGCAGTTAGAACTTTGTTCCGGCATACCCTTCAATTAGTTAAAATAATGTTCTACAGATTATAACGTATATGAGTACTATACCATTATCATTATAGGTTTTATTACTGTAAATTATTATTCATTAAAAGGCATATTATAGGTAGTACAGAACCTTAATTAAGGTGGTCTTTTTTACAATGCGCGGGAAAATTGCTTTAAATTTTTTTAGTTTTTTTTTGTTTAAAATATATATTACATATATATTTATTTTTAATATCAACATAATTGTGAAAACTTTCCAGATTTTGTATTACGAAGTATTATGCAGACAGATCTCGTAGAACAACGAGAAAGTAAGTTTAAAAAATTCAGTAGTCATAGTTTTCAATTTTACCTTTTTCTTTTTTTTTATTCTATGTCTTGCTATCAAAACTCGCTTATAATAAGAGACGCAAACATTTTAGTTTATAAAATGTTATATACACCATTTTAGAACCATTGTGGTATGAGGACTAAATGCAGTGCCGAATCAAGCGTAGATCCGTAAAGTAACGTAGTTAAAGTTAAAAACTACATTTGTTCTGGTTGGTATTTATGTGAAGCACTTTTTTCTCTCTTTTAATTTTTTCGACGAAAACAAGAAGAAATTTATTTTTGGTTATTGCTTTAAAAAATATATATTGATAAGGGCGCAAATTGAAAGAAAAAAAGGACAAATTAGAGAAAAAAAACGCAAATTGAAGGAAAAAGAAAATTAAACTTTAATTTTTACCCAAAGACTTGATCGTAAATTTTTCTAGGATGATAAATTTATTTTTGGTTACTGCTTCAAATATTGCCTTAATTCAACACTTACCACAAGGGCGCAACATTAACTCTTTGCTTCAGTAGAAAACAGGCATTTATCCGGCATTGACTAAATGACATACATTTATTAACACAAAACTATATATTTACAGACTGTCCACGAATAGGTTTAGCAAGAGAATAAGTAGATTAAAGGAAATCAAAAAAGGTCACAGTTAGTCAACATTGTCGCTTCTCAATAATTTTTTTTAAAGATTTACAAAAACAAAATTTGGATATATTTACTCTTGGAGAAAAATCATGTTTTGGAAGATTATGCGAACCCACTATACAAAATCATTTTTCTTTCCTTGTAACTCATTATACAGGGTTATTATTAAGTTGATATTTTCCATTTAACACCGTACAAAATGCAAGAAAATAGGAAACACTTTCAGATAAAATTATGTCCAAAAATGTTTCGTTTCCAAGATACAGGGTGTTAAAGTTTTAAGAAAAAATGAATTTTTCGTCATAACTTTCCTACTAATCATTTACTTTGGAGTTAATTTGGTATTTTGTTATTTTTTAGTACGAAAAACGGTTTTCGTTTAAAAAATAAAAGCCATTTTGATGCACGGCAAAACCGGTAAAATCTAATATGGTGTTTTGTAAGTTAAATTCGTTTTTGTCTAATTTGTATTAAAAGAAGGTCAAAAACTTAACATTACTACAATTTAAAGTTAATAAAAAAATAGTCAGTCGTTATAATTTATAATAAAATTCAAAAACGAATTTTACATACAAAACAACCTATCAGATTTTAGCGATTTTGCCATGCAGCAAAATAGAATGCATTTATTTCTTTAAACGAATACAGTTCGTCGTATAAAAAAATAGAGGCCAAATTAACTCCAAAGTAAATGATTATTTCAAAAATATTATTAATTCGAAGAAAAAGCCGTAGCGTACCATTTTTTCTTGAGAAAGTCCAATACAAATCTAATTCAAACGCCACCACACAAAACTTTTTAAAAAAATTTACAGAAAAACATATAATGTAATGGTCAAAAGAAATGTACCAACTTTTGTGGAAATATCTAAAGTGGTGAGAAAGTTGTGATAAAAGAGGCATTTTTTTCTTAAAACTTTATTACTCTGTATCTCGGAAACGAAGCATTTTCGGACATAATTTTATCTGAAAAATGTTCCTATTTTCTTGCAACCCTGTATATTAAAAACAATGTTTATTTTACAAGCAAAAGTTGTTAGCATGATTTTTCTCGAAACGTATTTTTTTTTATTCATTTGTCCTCTTGTAACCCCTATTTATAGGCAGTCTAATGTATTATGGACACAGAAACTAATTAAAACGGAAAATAGCCAAAGTAGTAAAAGATAATTATTTTAATAATTATATAACGTTTATTTTGTTGAGAAACTTTAATTGTTATGAATTTATTACAGCTTTATAAATTAAAATATTTTTTAATCAAATCAAGAAAATACTGACAAAACTGACTGTGAAAAAGAAACATAGTTTACATCCACGTTAAAAGCATTTCAACAATTTTTGTGCAACGAAATTTCAAATATTTATGAAAAATGTAAAATATTGGAATCTTTTAACTATACAGTAGTACATGATATTTATCAACTAATTTAAATCAATATTATTTACTTATACAAGCTAATCGAGATTTGCTAAACCACGCAGACAGTCCTGCATAGTCACCTTAAAATGTATCTCTCATTTTGTCCTAATTCAAGTAGGCGATATATTCTAAAATAATAAAAAAACGTAGCTTAATTCCAGTTTCACATATAAAGATAGAAATTAGGTCCTTACAAAATAGAGCTGCAGAAACGTTAATAGGTTTAACTATACCTTCGGCGCGAGTAACCGAGTCCTACATTTTTCTTTTGTTTTTCGTCATGTGTTTCCGCCAATTATTTACTGTTACGCGAGCAATAGCTACGTTTAACAAAACTTACGCGTCATTTAATTTAAATAATGTAATGGCGGTAATTTCAATAATGTAACACTTCACCATCAAGCTCAATTTCATCTACAGCATATATTTACTGAACCGATGTTTATACACCATGGCATTTTAAAAACAAAACGGAGCTAATTTTGGGCACTCCAGGTCATTTAAGGAAAAACTCTCGGACAAATCAATTTTAATTTTAGAAGGAAACATTTTTTTGCCAGTTTTATCGCCTAAACTGCAACTCTCGCAGGTGTAGGACTAAGAGGGGTCAAGTGGTACCTTATTTTAAATGTCTCTTGACCCTGATTATAACTATCTGCTATTATTTTTGTTGGTATGAAAGCTTGTCAAAATTTTGAATTTTATTTTTTAATATATAATATTAAATTGCCTGTGAGTGCCAAAACAGACGGAACGGTTTTTGAGGTGCCGACCGCATCGTCTGTTTTGCATTAAGGTATGATTCCGAGGACCGCGACACGCAGCTAACCGTAGACGCAAGCGCCAGAGCCATTCATATTAGCAGCAACGCTATTAGTTACTTCCCAAAGCGAATAAGAAATATGAATGGCTCTGCTGCTCGCGTCGGCGGTTAGCTGCCTGTCCCGGTCTTCAAAATCATAATTTTTAGGTACGGTTCCGAGCATCGCGGCAGGCTACTAACCGCCGATGCAAGCGCCAGAACGTTATACTAATTTTGTTTTCGCCTTATGGAGTAACGATTACCGTTGCAGGTAATATAAATAGCTGTGGCGCTTGCGTCGGTGGTTAGCAGCCTGCCGCCGTGCTTGGTACCGTACCTTTAAGGTATGATTCCGAGCAATATGGCAAACTACCACCTGGCGCTTGCGTCCGCAGTTTTCTGCCTGCCGCGGTGCTCGAAATTATACCTTTAAAGTATGATTTCCAGCACGGCGGCAGGCTGCTAATCGCCGACGCAAGCGCCAGAACGTTATACTTGTTTCGCTTCCGCCTTGGGGAGTAACGAGTAGCGTTGCTGGAAATATAATTGCCTCTGGCGCTTGCGTCCTCGGTTTGCAGCCTGCCGCGGTGCTTGGAATCATACCTTTAAGGTATGATTTCCGGCACGGCGGCAGGTTGCTAATCGCCGACGCAACCGCCAGAACGTTATACTTGTTTCGCTTCCGTCTTGGGGAGTAATGAGTAGCGTTGCTGGTAATATGAATGGCTCTGGCGCTTGCGTCGGCATTTAGTAGCCTGGCGCAGTCCTCGAAATCATACCTTTAAGGAATTAAACGAGTCGGTCATATTCGAAAATATTGTCGTGAAAGTTAAAAAGTAAAGTTAGATAAGTAAGCAATTATTTTATAAAAGCTGTGCCCAAGTTTTAATTAATTTGACGCCCCTACCAGTTAGACAATGAGGGTGCTAGGGTTTACACATTATACAGTAATCGCGACTGGATTGGAATAAATGTATTAAAAATGAAAGGGTTTGATTTTTACAAACACGCTCTATACGCCAATCTTTATGTTGGGCTGCGGGTTTTTATTATTAAAATCATGGCTGCAGGGAGGCCAAAAAATAGGCCATGATTACCGACCTTAATTACCATAAAATTAGGGAATCCAAAAATTAACAATTTAGGTATATATTTTTATTTGATGCAACAAAGTACTTGCTTTTAATTAAAAATAAATAAAAGCAAAACGATTTATTAAGTTAATCAGCAAGCATGACATGCTATGTAATTTTTTGATTTGGTAATAAACTTTGCAGTGTTAATGATTTAATTTTTATTTTTTGTTTCTATTGTTCGTGGGAGAAATAATTATAAACAATAAATGTAAAAATTGTTCAGGACATGATTTACTGCATAAGATATGTGTTTAAATATAAAAATTATAGCTTTTATGGTGCACGAATACTATTTCAAACACACACAAGTTGCCGACACATGCCATATACACAGGGCCGCTGAGAGCCGTACAGACCAAAATCTCGGGCCCCCTTAATGGTGAAATAATTAAGAAATTGTGTCGCAAAAACATTTATAGGGTTTAAGGTAAATTGTCGTTTTAAAGGTAGAACTCACTAAGTGACATTTTTTGATTTAGGGAATACCAACGCTTTTTTACAAAATTAGCGATGAAAAAGAAAAAATAAGCCATTTGTTTGTGTATAATATTTCAGTTAAGATTTATGGATGTTATAAGTGTAACTAATGAATTATTTTTATTAAAAAGTTTTACTATAAAGAACTTAAAAATGAACGAATAATTTTTCCTTACAAAATGTACTTAGTGACTTTACCTTTAAACCGACGATATGATCAAAAAGCAAACTAATTAAATTTGAAACTCATAAAATTTTAAGATGCTGGCCACGCCATACGATATACCTGGTCTGATCGTGATGAATTTTCTTTTAGGCATTTATTCAGTTATCCTTAGTGTTTTGAAAATACCTAGTTAAGTATTATTAATTATTAAATATTTCCTATGACAATTGGGCCATTCTGTATTTTCCCATACTTTAAATAGGAATTTTATATTTGAGATATGCTAAAAAGTTTGGGACAAATACAGGTTTCCTAACTACTGTATGAAACTTAAGAGGACATTTTTTTTTAATGAAAAAAGTATAAACATATTAAATGTTATGAGGCGCTCTACCTAGGTTAAGATTAGTGGGTTTAGTGAAAGAGTGTAAAAAAAAACAAAAGTACGCCACTTATTTTTTAAAAGTTTATGTATATTTGTTTTTACTAAGCACTTAAAATGCAACTTTTTAGCTTCCCTTACTTGCTTCGTATCTAGCTTCGTTTTGGAGAAAACAAAATTAAAGCCACTTTAATTTCTTCTTAAAGGTACCCAGGGACTACATGATCTAAAAAATAAAAATAAATAATAAACAATTATTTGCCTTCAAATAGATAAGTTGTCGTATAATTTATCGAAAATCGTCATTTTCATAGTTACTAAGATTAAAACTGTTTATTTTTAAATTTTGGATGCTATTTTTTGTGGTTTATAGATACTTTTTGGAATGACTTATAGTGCCTTCAGTTTTTTAAAGACAAAACGAGACACGAGAAAATACAAGGGAATAAAAAGTTGCATTTTTGATTGCATAATTCAAAAATAAAAAAAATACCAGCATTCTTTTTTCAAAATAATTTAGGCTGTGCCCACTGAGTCGCCAGTAAACCATGAAACCATTGATATTCTATATTTAGATCCGCAGTGGCAAGAAGCATTTTTCGGATTTTTACGACCTCGCGCAGTAAACAAATAGAGGGTGGACGAACATGCGCACTTAAAAGTCGTGGCAAAGTACAAACACCGGCACCCCGTGCCCTCCGTCCGCGGTCTGACCGTGACCCTCATGAGCTACCGTACTGCAAACGGAGAACCAGGACGGTGTCGACAAATTCTTTCCGATAATCGGATAGTCTGTTGGCGCCAGGCGTGTTCACCCTCGATTTGCTTGCGCACAAACCCGTTTTTTCGCCCATGGAATGTAACTTTTGTTTGGCGCAGGTAATAACATTGGCAATCCATCGAGATCAGTGAAGTAAACCCAATAATCTAGGTAGAGTTTTATAAGTGTCTTATTACATTGAATAAGGGTACCGAATTTCATCCAATCCAAATGGCTTAAAGGGTTTTTAAGATATTAAAAAAACGACTTTTTTAAACTAAACGCCCTGTACCGCAGAACTGAAGCAACTCCACACATATCTTTATAGTATCTTTTTTCATAAAAATACATAAGAAATTACACCCTTAACTTACGTACAATAGTTAGAAAACACCCTGTATAGAAACTCAATGCTTAACATGAGTTTCTCCAAATTAAGATTATTAGACAAATTCTTCTATTTACCGTTTTCTACCATGTCGGATGCTTTTTATTTTATTTTACAGATTCTTTAGCTAGTGTTTTTCTTTTATTTCTTTTGCCCGCACTTGATACACATTACATTTAAAGGTTTTTCTTTTAGAGAGTCCTAAACGAAAAGTAAGCATTGTTGAAGTCGAAGGAAATGGTAGATCTGATTTACCAAAAGAAAGGGAATATTGCACATGCTTAGTCCTTTCGTAGAAAATGCTTACAGCACTAAAGATGGTAAATTTTGGCTTTGGGTTTTATGCATTAGTGGTTTCTGGTTAGCTAGCTTTTCTATTTCAGTTGTTACCAAAACTACCTATGTATATTAAATTTGCATTCGGTGAAAATATAAACTATTTAAATATAATAATTTTTAAGTTTGCAAAAAAATACATCTAAGTATAGTTACGACATAAAATTAAATGTCAAAGATTTCAGAACCTCCTAAAAAAGCTAAAAATTTTAAAATTTTAAACCTAAACAATAGTTAATTTTTAATTTTTTAGTTTTATCAAAGACAATTATAGTTTCATTTTATTTAATTTATCTTGACACTGACTCTCGGTGGCAAGTCTGACACCGATACGTCGATTTTTAGTTCTCTATTTAGTTGTTTGTTTTTTTGGTACTTTTAATTCTTTATTTTGGCGTGTGCCCAAATAACTACCATCAATTCCAAGTTTTTAGTAACAAGTAATATGTTTTTAGGTTGCTAAGAATAAAAGTCAGGTAATATTAAAAATAAAAATCTAAAATTGCGAAAAAAAAGTAAAATAAAAGTACGTCCAATTAAATTTCTGTTCAGATATTCATTGTGTTCTCGGTTGACACAGTGTACGAGTATGTATGTAGTATCAACTAGTGTAACAACTGAGGTATAAAAGATCATATTTACAAAACCGCCACTGGTTTTATAAATAAGGGGTTCAATGGAAAAGTGTTATAAGTAACAATTAGAAAATAACAATAAACGATTTTAAGAATATACTGCTTCATTTATTGCAAAAATTAATTGCTTATATTAAAATTTTTAAAAATATATAAATTACAAATAAAAATGAAATTCTAAGAAATATAAATATACAGTGTGGGCCAAATTAAACTTGCACACTTTTTAGCTAACAGAAACTTTTTATTTGTTGCATTTATCATTTTTATTTTTAAAGGGCTAATGGGTAAATGTGTTTTATTTAGGTTTGCCAATTTTATCAAACAAATTTAGACAGGACTGGACTTACGGGACTTTTTCCAAAATAATGTATTTAACCTCGTTGCAAAAGAAATCTGATTTAGCTACAATTTAGACAGACTATGGGAAATTATTCAGTAAAAGCGATTCTTACATTCGAGATTTCAGGAATTATGATTATTCTTGATAAATGGTGCTCTCCATAAAGTATGCATTTCTCTCAGTTTTAACAGGGACTTGTTTTTAGTGTGCTTTAAAAATCACAAATATTAGGTTACCATGCCAACAAACTTAACAGTTAATTAATTAAATTTATACGTATTAGCCTAATTGTAGATAAATTCGATTTCTTTTGCAACAAAGTTAAACGTATCATATGGAAAAAGTTTCTAAGTTCAGTCCTGTCTAAATTTAATTGACCAAAATTGGAAAACTTAGAGAAAACATATTTACCTATTGCTCCTTTAAAAATAAAAAGTTAGGCGCAAAAGATAAAAAGTTATCATTAGTTAAAAAGTGTGCAAGTTTATTTGGCTCACACTGTAAATAAAATATAAATACATAAAAAAATATACAAATATTATATTGTATACATTGCTGCGCTTATCTCTCATTTTAACAAAGTGGTATTTGTACCACTTTCACTTTTCCACTGAATCTCTTAAATATAAAAAAATCTTAGGGCGGCATGCATTTATTACAGTAGATTTCTCTTGATGGCTTTTTGATTTCAAGTCCCAAGTTTAAGCATATTTTGTGAGTTTTTCAAAAAATTGTTAGTAGGGACAAGTTGCTGTCGTATTTAATCTGGCAAAACTATTCCGCCAAATAGCAGTAAAAAGATTAAAATAGAATTTAAAAATATACTTTTAAAAAAATTAATACTTAGTTCTTTGGGATTTTAAAATCAAATTAAACATAAACATTGTTACAGGGTCAAAATATTTTCATTCTATTAGGAAGACCAATTATTTACAATTATGATTTAAGAATAATACCGACCAAATGTCGTCCACGACTCTGTTGAGAATCGCGGATTCAATCAGTCCAATTTAGCATGACGTTTTCACACATTTGGGTGTTTTACGAATAACGTTTCTGATGCCAGTTTTTAAATCCTCCATAGTTCCTGAATTGTTAGCATGAAACTTTGATTTCCCTTAGCCCCATAGGAAGTCACACGGCGTCAAAATTCATGATCCAAAAGGAATAATTACTTGACCATGTCATGATATCACATTATCGCCTAACTGCTCCTGCAATAACTCTATGGTTTCGTTGGCGGTATGGCGTGCGTCTTCTTCCTATGAGGCTATGTTAGATCGAAGGTTTATGCTAACAATCCAAGAAGATACGGGCCCTAATATGTAATAAGGTCATGCTAAATTGGACTGATCAAATTCATGATTGTTAACAAAGTCGTGAAGGACATTTTTTAAATCATAATTGTAATTAATTGGTCTTTCGAATAAAACAAAAAAATTTTCGGTCCTGTAGTAATGTTTGTGTTTGAGTTATTTTAAAATCCGAAAGCACTTATGGGATCATCTTTAATTTTTTTAACTTTTAAAATCTTAAGCTTACACATCTTACTTTATAAATTATTTCGAATATGCTTAGCACTTTCTTAAAACTATTGCATTAAAAAATGTCACCTACCACTTTATTTAAATTAACCTTCTTCTTTACTTGCTTCTGTTTAAATTTGTTTACATTATTTTATACGTAATTTATTTGCCAAAAAATACATTAATTGTTTTAACGCAAGCAAAAAATGCAAAACAAATGTATTGAAAAACGCCCAAATACAACTGTTTTGAACCAAGTCCCAAAATAATTTTTATTATACAGTTGGATACATTTTAAATTTCAGAAAAAAAGGAAAATGGAAACGCTAAGTCAAATGCTTATGGTGATATCGATTCAACACATGCACATTTCACTTATTCACAAAATTACCAGGATGACGACAGGTAAGTTTTTATTTTAATTTTTGAAGATTAACCTGGCTATAGAAGATTCAAACATTAAATTTTAAAAATCGATCTAATTTTTTTTGCTGTGTAATGTTAGTAAATTTCATAGATGAGCACTTCTTTGTTTAAATAAATGCCGAAAATATTATATATGTACTTGAAGCCTTTTTTAAAGTAGGGAAAAATGGGGAATGGCCTAAAATGACATACTTTATAAATGTTTGCCTATATTTAAAAAAATAATAATGCGATTTATTGTAACAAATTGTAAAGTGCCTTTAAAACTTATTCTTAGTCATTACTTAAGCCAAGGCTCACCTAATCCAGCATAGAAAAAAAATAACGGCTATTTTTCATAATGTCCCAAAGTATGTCATTTTATGTATGGTGTCAGATAAAATGAGACAATAGCTTAGGGTAAAATGACATAGGTCTCCTTAGTAAAAACATATAGATTAAATACATTTTAAACTCATTTGTATTAAAAACAATTATAATATGACTAGCTGACCCGACAAACGTTGTTTTGCCATATAAATAATTTTTAAGTAATTTCTAGCCTAAAAATTAAAAAAAATGTTAAGGTTGGACAACCCTTATCACTAAGGGGTATGAAAAATAGATGTTGGCCGATTCTCAGACCTACTCAATATGCTCACAAAATATCATGAGAATCGGTCAAGCCGTTTCGGAGGAGTACGGGAACGAACATTGTGACAAGATAATTTTATATATAAGATAAGGCATGTACCTTATCTTGACTGTTTTTAACTTAACAACAAAGCTCACGGAAAATATCTTGGTTCCAGGGGAGACTAAGAGCATTCAGCATGGGTCCACTTTGAACAACATTGGCGTATAAATTTTGTTTTATATTTCCCAACCATCAAGAAAAAAGTTTTTGATGTTAACGATCACGTTAAAATAGTATGTCATTTTATAATTTATACATGTATGTCATTTTACCCAAAAAAAAGGATATTTTTAACATAACTGAATATGATGTATATGAATAAAATTATTATTCAAAGAAAAAAGACGTTTTTAAAAATTTTAATATACATAATATAATATTGTATGATAGACACTTTTTTAAAACCAAGATAGCTAGGCAAAAGTCGAAGAAAACCAAAAAGTCATTTTTCTATATTAATATTAAAGTCAGCTTATAATTCCTTAATACAAATTGTAGATTTTGTAAGTAGTTATTTTTGAAATCAAGTTTAACCTAATAAGGATGTAAATAAATGGGTTTTATACAGCATATCTACTTATCAATAATAATAATAATAATAATAATGATATAATTAAGTTCGCACCATATGGAAAACTTTTATTATTAATTTTACGAAAAAAATTGCTTTATAAGAAGCTGTACACGGCTTAAAACCCAAAATGCAATAATCAGATATTAATTTTTTGCAGTGGTATCCGAGGTATGTCAAAAACTATGAATCTTACTGAAGAGAAACTACCCTTATTTTTTATAAAATCAAAAATTAACAAAAAATGATGTTCAGGATTAAAAATAACAGTCAAATGTGTAAATTTGTTTATTTTCAATTTAGGGTTAACGATAAAAAATTTAGTTTGTACAGTGCGTCCAATCTAACTTGTCCACATTTTAAATGCCCATAACTTTTTATTTCTTAACTTAAAAAAATGATCCAAAAATCAAATTATTAAGTTATTTTTATAAAGATTAGGTACACAAAACAATTTTATTAACAGAATATATTGACATAACTTACCTTTGTTTAGATGGGACACCCTGTATATTGTGCCACCATTAAAAAGATCTTTAAAATCTGAAAAACATTACATGTAATTATCATAATATCTGCTTAGTCTTAGCTTAGTCCTGACTAGGTATAGTGGAAATTATACATAATATTTTTTAGATTTAAATGGTAATATTTCCGACACTATTAAAGATAGATATACCAAATGTAGTATTTTTGTAAATCTCTTTAAAATACCTTTTAATTGGTGGTATATTATACAGGGTGTCCCATTTAAAAAAGTAAGTTATGGTAATTTATTCTGTTAATAGAATTGTTTTATGTAATCTTTATAACAGAAAAAAACTTGATAATGTACTGTACAATTTGATTTTTAAATATTTTTTAAGTTAAAAAATAAAAGGTTATAAGCATTTAAAACGTGGACAAGTTTGATTGGACGCACTGTACATAATTGCCTACTTATTTAAAAATGTAAGGTAAAGAAAGCTTTAGAACTATCAAAAACAGCGAAAAATCACAGAAACGCTTGTTATCGCAAAAAAATGTTTAAAAAGATTGTTCCTTTAAATAAATCAATTTGCATGTTTGAATGCTATTCTTAATCCTAAAGATCTTTCCTTTATAAATTTTTTGATAGTTTTGAAAAATAAAGATACTTTTATCTTATATTTTTTGACATACCTCATACACCACTGCAAAAAAGTATGATTTGATGGTTGCATTTTGGGTTTTAGACCATGCAGAACTTTTTATAAAGAATAACTTTTTTCGTGAAAGTTTGTTGTTGTTTGTTGCTCTTTTATATAATGTGTGAAATTTTTTTTAATGTATTTGAAAGTTATGAAAAATACATAAAAAAGGGTAAACGTTTTTTTAAAGAATGGTTTTACAATATTTTGGAAAAAATTGTACCTCGATATGTATTTGTATTTTAAAATAAAAACTCTTTTAAAAATATGTAGTATATTAGGAAAATACAGTACATTGTTAAACAGTTGTTAAATAAAATAATATACAATATTGATTTTAGGAGTTGGTGGTATAGATTTTGTGTAAAATGTCGAGGTGAAGACGAGTCGCTTCCGTCATGGGAACCCAAAGCTTGGCCACAATTTTGTCCATATCCATTTTTTCCAACCTACAGGCAATTTTCCAGAATCATATGTTTAATTTTAATAGGTCTCTTGTTTTGGTGTGCCATATATTCCATAGTAGGTAAGTTTTTTTATTTAATGTTTAGATCTCAAATGTATTTTATCTATTTTTTAAAGACAAAAAAATTGTGATGATAAAACATCAGGAATAAGTAAGGGTATAATATATTTGCAAATTAGATTACTGCCTTTCACACAGGGCGATTAAAAATTATTTATTTTTGCCCAAAACTTATAATTACCCTGTAGAATGTATTATTAACAGTAAATAAGAACGGTTACGCCAAAGGTATAGCTTCACCTATCTTTAACATTTTTTAAATTGTTGTAATAACCTAATTACCATTTAAATTAAAGCATGTTTCTGTTGAAGCTATGGAGAAATTCGATCATATGGAATATTTTTGTCCATGAGTGTATTTTTGGTGATACAAAATAATGTTAAATATCTTATTCTTTCCATATTTTCATCTAAAAAATTAATAAGTATACAATATTTTAGGAGAAACTGCAGCACCTCCACATGGAAAACTTTTTCAACTTATTTTACTTAGCATATGCGCTTATTTAGCAGGATGGGTGACGAGTCTAACAACCCTTCCAGCTTTAGTCGGAATGTTGTTTACAGGGTTGTTCTTACAAAATGTAGGTGTAGTAAACTTGGATGATTCCTTTGCTGAAGTAGCGAATAAGATCAGGTAGGGTATAAAAAATGGGTATACAATAAAAGTTTATTTATAGGTAATTACATTTTTTTGTATTGCTTAAATAATAAATATATTTAAAAAATAATTGTTATTAATTAATATTTTTTCTCTGCGTATATAAGTTTACCAATAACGTTTTTTAAAGTTCTGGGAAGTTTTAATTTTGTTGCTGACTCTATACAATCAAATAAACGGTTTCTTAAGCATCTACAAATTTTCGACTTAAATTATATCCAGAAAAATATATTTTAAAGCTGCCCCTTACTTATTAAGTAACCGATCTTCAATCATTCCCAACGTTGGGTTTCTATTTTGTTGCTATATTGTGACAGACAATGGGCCATATGAATAAAAAGAAGCAAATGATTTTGCTTATAAGTAAAAGCTAATGATCATAATATAGAAATAAAGAAGGATTTACTTCAAAAATATGAGCTTTTGCTTACAAGTGCGAGTATTAACTTATAGAAATTTCGAAATTCGTGATGCTGCTATTCAGTTGCTTTAATTTTCTATAAGTAAATACTCGCACTTGTAAGCAAATGCTCATACGTTTGAAGTCAATCCTTCTTTATTTCTATATTATAATCATTAGCTTTTACTTATAGGCAAAAGCATTTGCTTATTTTCATTCATACAAACCAAGGTCGTAAGCAAATTTTTAGTTTGAATTTTACCTGGAAAAATCGGGTGTAAAGATAGAATAGACAAAAAAAGTTATTTCTAATTTTTTTCAATAGCAGCAAATCGGCTCATCTTTATTAAGTCAATTATCCATGCTAACTTACCGTAAAGCGGGACCTGTTACAAACTTAAGAAAATCGTTTATTTAACAACTAATTAGCAACTAAACTGCTGCTTAATTCAAATCCAACTGGGAACTTTGTTGGTAAATTTCAAATTGTTATTACCCTTATATAAAATGCAAAAACAAAATGCAGTTTTTACCGTTTTATAGGAAAACTTTTTTAGAAAAAATTTACTATTTTAATTTGGGTAGAGTTTTGCTTGTTTTTATTCTACAGGATGTAAAAAAAGTCCTATTTCCATTTGACAAAAAAAATTGTTGTTTTTTAATTATACCTCTGTGTTATTCAGTAGACGATTCCAAAAAAAAAAGCAATATTCTCATATTTTTGATATTTGTTTTATTTTCCAAGATATTATTTTTTCCAAACAATTGATTTTTTAAAATATTTCCCTTTCTGTACTTAACAGTTTATCAGAGAGCTTAATTTTTTCCAATAATGTTAAAAGTTCACAAGTACTTTTTTAAATTTTATTAGAAATATATTTCGAAAAAGTAGTGTTCCGTCGTAACGTCTCAGATGTAATAAAATTTTATTTTGCTAAATGATAAATTCTTAGTATATAATTTAACACCCACATTGTCCTACAAATTGCGAGGTACATCATCCTGGTTTTTTAATATTCATCAAATCAACCTATTTAATCCCTGCTACCTCTGTATGCTGCCACCAACAAAAATTGATGTAAGGAAAAAGTTGGGCGTATACTCACGAAAAATTAGCTTGTTAGTAATGAATGGTAAAAATGGTCCAGGGATCCCTAACTATAAGATATAAAAAATATTAACCTGTGTTTTAAGTTAATCGATAAGTAGTATCCTAAAATAACCCGAACTACCAATTATTACGGTGACGCGATGATATCTAGTAACTAAAAATGAGCATTTAAAAATATATTTTAACTACGCCATTGATAACTTTTTTTGCAAAGGGTCTCGAAATAAATATCCACAATTTTCAGCAATTGTAAAAAACAATTGAAATCTTAAATACACTATGTGGTGCTCACGGAGAATTTATCATTTAGCAAAATTAAATTTTATTACATTTGCGACGCTACTGATGCGTTAGTAATTTTTTTTTCGATACACATTTCTAATAGAGTTTCAAAAGGGTACTTATAAACTTTTGAAATAATCTGAAAAAATTTAGCTTTGTGATAAACTGTTAAGTACAAAGAATCGATATATCACACTTTACATTTATGCGACGTTTAGAAGCGAAAAACCACCATCTACCGTTTTTAATTATTGTATTTTGTATAATATTACGATCTTATTCGAAACGTTCGTAAAACTTTTACTTCTAAGGTAAGGCTGCATCCATTTTTTTATATTCATTTCTTTAAAACTGTTTTTATTTATTTATTTTTTTATCAATCAACAAGCAACATATATCAAAATTATATACATAATTTTATTATACGTATTAAAATAAAGTATTTAATTTAATCAAATGCCTTTATTAATTTTTTTGAAGTCTGTCAAAATGGATGCATACACTTACCTGCGAAGTAAAATTTCATCGTACGTTTGGGATTAAATCGTAATTGTTATTAGCAAAATAGTAAATGATTCTCTGAGTTTTTTCTGTTAAAAACGTTACATAAATGTTGAGTGTATTACATCGTTGGAAAAAAATACAAAATACAAGTTAATTAAGTACAAAACCATATATCATAATCCTCCCATTAAAAAGAAAACAAAGTTGATAATGGTGGCTCAAAAACAAAACGCATCTTTAATTAATCGACATCATAAATTGTCTACTGGTGCATAGGAGGCGTCCCCCAAAATATTTAAAAAAATTAAATTGGTATAAAAGTTATGATAAAAACAATAATTTTTTAGAATTTTTAACACCCTGTAGTTTTAAAACTAAAACGTTTAGGACATATGTTTATATGAAGATATTTTTTTTTTTTATTGTAGAATTAGCCCTTAAAATTTGTCGGATAACTTGTGAGACACTCTGTATAGAATACGTTTTTATTATTTAAATATTATTTTCACAATTCTATTCGCACACATTGCAATTTGCGAAAAGGTATTCAGTAATAATTTATAGTGAAGCGAAATTTAAACAGAATAAGGTCGATTGCTGCCTATACTTTTTATGCATAGTAGACGTCTAGAATATTAATTTATTGTTACCTCACTGCAATTTACGAAAGGCATGAGAATGAAGGCTTGCGGAAAGTTAATGCATTATTTATTATGAATGAAAATCCAATATCCTCTGCCAACGTGACAACTCTTACTATTATACAGTGCTTCTTGTTTATTTCATTAGCTCATTGCATTTAAAAAAATACACGTTTAATGACTCCAAATTAGAAAATAAATTTTATTATATTACTGTTATTTATTTTTTATGGTATAATTAACGTCCTTACATGAATTAATGACATTGTTTGATAAATTATTGGCATGAAACCAATGAATTCGCCCGCTTTCGTGGTAAAAAGATTTAGAATGGAATTTGTAATTAAATTGAGTGTAACCATTTCCTGTGCTTAAATCGCTAATAGATTGTTAAAATTAATATAACAAAGGTCCATCAAGCTAACAATAAATTCGAAAAATTAAATATGATAATTTTAAAAAATTAATAGGATGCATCATGGGCTAAAATTACCATTTTACTTGCACTCCGTAGAGCGTTTTTGTGGATTTACTTTTTATTGCTAAAACATAAGGGTGTTCTTGTTCATTACCTATCCTCCATTATAATTTAAGTAATATCATTCAGCTCAGCCATGCCAGACTAAACCATAATTAAAGGCGTAGTTAGAATTTTTAATTTTTTTAATCCAAAAAATGAGACATAGTACTCACACCAAATATATACCAAATACCATTCGCCTAAACAGGAACACCTCTGGTAAAAAAATATATATTTAGGAATTTGCTAAAAAAAGTGGATTTTTTGGTTACCACCCATTAAACTTAAGAAAATTATCTGTATTTTTTAAAAACCCTAGCCACTTTTTTTTACTCTACAGTGTGGGCCAAATTAAACTTGCACGCTTTTTACCTAATGATATCTTTTTATCTCTTGCGCCAATCTTTTTGTTTTTACAGGGCTAATAGGTAAATATGTTTTCTCTAGGTTTGTCAATTTTGGTTAAATAGATTTACACAGGACCGGACTTACGGGACTTTTTCAAAAATGATGCATTTAACTTCGTTGCGAAAGAAATCGATTTTATCTACAAATAGGTGAATACGTTTAATTTTAAATAATGACTGTTAAGTTGTGTCAGCATCCAACTTAGAAACCATAATAACCTCACATTTTTAAATTTTTAAAGCACATTAAAAAAGCTTCCTGTTAAAATCGAGATAAATGCATACATTTTGGGGCGCATCACTTATCAAGAATAATCATAATTCCTAAACCCTTAAATTATTGACAGATTTGATTTTCCTAAATCATTTCCCACAATTTGTTTACAAGAAACGAGGTTAAATGCATCATTTTGGAAAAAGTTTAGTAATTCCGGTCTTGACTAAATCTATTTGACCAAAATTAACAAACCTAGAAAAACATATCTCTCTTATATATATAACTCTTAGCACTGTAAAAATGAAAAAAAAGGCACAACAGATAAAAAGTTATTGTTACTTAAAAAGTGTGCAAGTTTAATTTGGCCCACCCTATATAATGTTGTTACGCAAAACAGATTTACATAATAAAAAAGCAGTTATTGATACGATATAGATTGTGAAAATTGTAATTTAACAATAAAATTTAATCAATTAAAAAAACCTTTTGAATCCCAGATTTTATACACGGTGTCGAAGAATATGTTGGCAATCTCTTGTATTCATATAAAATACATAAAAATAATGTTACAAGTTTTTATAAAATATTTTTCGAAAGTCCCTATATACAGAAATATGTCTCATTAAAAGACGCCACTGGAATTCAATTTTTCTTGAATAACTTTTATATCACTTGGTATAATAAAATAATTTTTTAATATGATAAACCCACGGTACGTTACGTTAGTATTTATGCTTTTAGCCTTCGTGGTTTGTCCAAAGATAAAAAAAATACCAGTTAGGACTGATTTAAATGGTATTCTTGTAAAACATTTGCCTTTATTAGTTCGCCAGGGGCAGACTACCCCTTACACAGTAATACTAATTGGTTTTAAACCCTGTTTAATAGAAAAATAAAAATATAATTTTTAAACAGCTTAACCCCTTAGCCAAAAAAAGGTTACCTCTGTCCAATATCGATAAAGTGACGCGTTTTCGATAAAAATAACATTTTCATTAAATAGGGTTGTATTTAATAATTTTCTTTGTCGGTTTGACATAGGCTCCCTGTTATTTTACGCATTCTCTAGCTTTAATTTTCACAGATTATGGGACCCGCAACCGCCACAATGCTGCCAGCATTATTTTTTAGTTTCGTGCAAATACAAAAAATTTTTTGAACGATTTGCAAGAATAACCTAATGTTTTTAGATACTACTAAACAAAAACTAGTTTTTTGTCAAAAAGGCTTTAATTTATCGACATCTAACAGAAGTACTATTTTCTCAGCTAAGGATTTAAGCTAACCAAAAATATTTATTTCATTTCTTTATTATACGGGGTGTAAAATAATAAACACATTTGTGTAAGGGTTAGTCCGCCCCTGGCTAACTAATGAACGTATATTTTTTACAAGAATACCATTTTAAAGAGTCCTTACTTGTATTTATCGCATTAAAAAATTATTTCATTATACCAAGTACTATAGAAGTTATTTAAAGGGGGACTTTAAGAAAAAAAAATTAGAAGGAACCCTTCACATTATTTTCACGAGTTCTATATGAATCCGAGAAATTGGCCACATATTCTTGGACACCCTGTATAGCGAGGGTAGCGGCTAACCAATATTTATTTTTTCATGGCAAATTCCAAATTAAAAATGTTCTCTACCTAAGAGTTTCTCTTCTGAGGCCAACTGGTATTCACGTTGGGACACTTCAAAACGTTCATAGGTAATTTTTGCTAAAGCGTGAAAAGGATATGGTCCAAAGCAACAACAGAGCAAAACCAAAACCGATGCGTCATCCTATCAGGAAAATGTTTACATGCAGCATTTTTCGTCTATTTTCTACCTGCTAGTGTTCAACTTACAGAAACTCAATTAAACGCACTAAAATTGCCCGACTTGTATAGCTATGGTACTATGGTCTAGGTCCGATACTCAGTTTTTAGATACTTAATTTAACAAATCATAACATAAATTATAAAGGAATGTGTATCCTCATGTAATTTCAAGGATATTTAAACAAAATATCAACTATTATTTTTATTGTGATAAATTTTATTATTTATAACAATACATAACAAATTTACAACATTCAATTTAACAGAACCGTAAAACTCGATGGTGCATAAATACCTCTTGTTAGACTTAGTCATGCACATTTTGGAGAATTCCCCATTTTCACTTTACATTCCCCAGAAAATGTCAAACTTACCAGGAATACAGCTCGATGCTATGTTTATGTGTGTTCAACATTAGCAGGTAGAAATTAGACAAAGAAGGCCTGCATTGAAACCCTTCCTGATAAGATGACGCATCATTTTCGCTTTGTCGTATTTAAAACTGTCTGGTTTTTACGCATTGGCAAAAATTGTCCATGATAATTTTAAAGTAACACGACGTGTTTACAGTTTTCCATTACTTTGGGGTCAAATACCAAAACACTTTTTAACACAATATGTACCGTCAAGTTAACAGGGAGTAACTCAACCGACCAACTTTAAGGGGTGATTCTCCGTAAAAATAGGAAAAAACTTCATATAAACCTATGTCTTAAACGTCTTAGTTTTTAAACTATAGTTTTTTTATTATAGTTCTTAAACCAATAAGGATATTTTAAAAAAATTAAAGACGCCTCCCATGCATCAGGAGACATTTTTTGACATTCCAGAAAAAAATTACATTACCAGTGTCGTCCATACGAAGCTTAGGGTAAATATTTTTAAGAAAAAAATAGTACGCCACTGCATTTTTGTAAAATAAAAATATTTTTTAAATCCCCGTTTAGTCTAGAACAAATTTGACCTCTTGACTTTTTTGTTTGATAAACTTTTATGCATAAAAAAATAAAAACAATTTTTTGGCATGGTCATTTCGTATTGCTAATATTAAATTCTAAAGTAAAAAATAACCTTTGTTATTTATTCTATAATTAGATAGGGATTTGACCATGCCTAGAAATAGTTTTTATTTATTTATGCGAAAACCGTACATCAAACAAAACAAAGTCCAGAATTCAAATTTGTTTTAAACTAAACGGGGATTTAAAAAATATTTTTATATAAAAAAATGCAGTGGTGTACCATTTCCTTTTTAAAAATATTTACACTAAACCTCTTGTGAACGAAAATGTCAAAAAATTTTTTAATGCATAGAACATGTCATCTAAATTTTCAAAAATAATTTAATTTGTATAAAAGTTATAATCAAAAAACGATATTATTTAAAAATGTTTAACACCCACACCAACTAAAGCTTTTTTTCGTATTTTTCATTGTAGAATCACCCTTTAAAGTTTGTCGGTTAAGTTACTGGACACCCTGTACATTTACACCCCTTTTTACTTCTTTATTTTATATCATTTTATCATAGCCTACTGTGGTTTAAAGTAATAAATTTAAATTGATCACATATAAGATTAATAGTATTATTTAGGGTGTGTTATATTTTTAAAAAGAAAATTTAAAATGCTTTATTTTAAGATTAAAATATACAGAGTGTTCTATTTGAAAAATAAGGTTATGTCCAATAACTTTTTAACGAAACCCCTTAAGACAGCAGAATATTCAGCAGTCATTTAAAAAAAAAGTATAAATTATTTTTTAGTATTTCTATCAACTAAGAAAATATAGCGCTATTTTGAAATTGAAATTATTTTTATTTTTCCCAGTATCCCTTAAATGAGCGAAAATTTTCCCATTTTAATTTTATAATTTAGTTTAACCCAAAAAATAACACATGACTCTTATATAACTGTTTTGAAAGCACTAACAATTACAGAGATATATCAGCTAAAAGTATCAAAAATGGGATTCCCTGTAGTTTTGGAATTTGTTATTAGATTTTTAATATCTTTAAAGACATATAGAGGATACGAAAAAGTATTTTTTTTCAATGGCAACCCCTTAGTCGAAAAGTTGATCGTTCGCAACATACATACAGTGCGTCAAAGTTTCCATTATTCAAATAATTTCTTAAAGAGTATTTTTTTACAAAATTTGGTAGGGTTCGCGCGTTTAGTAAAGAAGCCACCGACCGACGCCATCATTATCTGCGCGAAATTTTCTGTAATTCCTTTAACCCGTATTTAAAATGTAATTTATTATCTAAAATCAAAACCATACAATGTCTATTTCTTAGGTAACGATACGAAGCCCATGAAATAGCGCTTTAAAAAGAGATACAGGAGATTTCGCGTAACTAATGATGACGTCGGTGGCTTCTTTACTAAACGCGCGTACTTTATTAAGAGGTTTTTCAGAGGGGGAATCGACATTACTTGTTTGTTGTACAAGGGGCCTTATAAATAAAAAGAAGCAAGTGCTTTTGCTTATAAGTATAAGGTATAGAAGGATTTTTTTCAAACGATTTATAAAGTCGAGCATTTGCTTACAAGTGCAGTATTTACTTATAAAAATGTAATGCTACTGAATAGTATTATACTTATAAGTAAAGGTATTTTTGATTATTTTTATTCATATGGCCAAATGTGTCTCATACATTACCTCCTTACTTCCCTATAAGGTACCTCGAAGACCATAAGGAATATCAAAAATCTAAAAATCTTCTGTAGTAAAAACAGTTTATGGATGGATTGCCATTCATCTCGGAGCTACAGGCTGATTTTCAGATTTTGCATATTTTTACAACTTTATTTACCTCGTGTTACTATTAAAGCTATGAAAAAATTTTAGATAGGTTATTTGTGTGTTTTTTCGTAGAATATTGTGATGAAATTAGTTGTTTTTCTCTTAAGCCGTTTTTGAGAAAATTAACCAACTAATATTTTTCCTTACGGAACACCCTGTATATTTTTATTTTGTTGATTAGGCTTTCTTTAGGGTTTTTAAAAATATATATTAGTAGGTATATTTTTTATTTCAAATTTTACTTAAAATTAGCATTTTTTATAATTTGGGCTTTTTTTATAGAAGGCTCTGACAGAAAATGACAAAACATTATTTTTTCCACGACCGTTAAAAAAATATTGTTTTTTAATTTTTAACATGAAGTTAAAGTACTCCATTCTAGTACACTACATAAAGTGTTAAAAAGTAACTTTTTTTCACAGTTTCAATTAGTGTTTTGTTTCAAAGCCTACTGCAATAAACTTAAATACGAGTATCAGTTTATCCTATGTAACACTAAAGGCGACATCAGTTGAACCAAAGGATCAATTTAATTATTTAAATAATAAAGTTAATAGAAATTATTGAAAATTATTAGTAATAATGAATTTGGATGACTAAGAAATTGAAAAGGAATTCATACTGTTTTAGTATTATTTCTACAAAAAGCAAGTAAACAGTAAAGTTTTCTAAAATTAAATAATAAATGCATAGTTATGAAGACAATGTCTCTAAAAAAATGAGGAGGCTATGAGCTTTTTTGCAATATAATGACTGTGCTGCAAAAATTAAAATTAATAAGTTTAGATAAATAAAAAATGGTATTTTGGAAAATTTTTATACGGTCGTGAAAAAATATAGTATGTAACACATGCATTAAGTGTCTTTTTACTCATGGGATTGCCGCACTCGCCTGACGGCTCGTGCCGTCAAACTTCCCATTCGTAAAAAAAATATAACTTATGCACTTGTCACATCAATTACTATTTTAATACCTTTTTTTATTATTTAGCTACCGCAGCTTAATATCTTATAAAAATCAACTTAAATATTGTAATTAATTTTTAAAAAGTTAAAAAAGTGACATTTTAAACATGAGCTCCCTCTGCATTTTACAACTAGAACGTAAGCAAATTTTGATTTCTCACCATAAAAAACCCGATTTCAATAGCAAATTTTGTATTAAAAAGTATTAAACAGTAAAAAAAAATATTTAAAAATAACTAAAACCCAATAAACACACAGTCTCGCAAATGATCCACTTTTCTACCAAGGTAAAATGCGTTAGATGGTTGTTTTATATTTTGAACCATTTTGATCGCGAATAAATTTAGAATAAACATATTTATTAAGATAAGCTGCTCGTAGAAAGCCATAGGCTTATTAAAAGTTTTTTTAAATTATATTTTAGCAATTTTGTTGTGACATTCTATTAGCACAGAAACAAAATGGCCGATTTTTCGATATAGGGCAACTTTGTTATTTTAAATGGAACATCCTGTATATTTGTATATTTTCTCTATTTTTAAAACTTTATCTTTCCTTTTAAGAAAATGTAACATAATATATGTTTATTAAAAAAAATCAACAAATTTACTTAACTTTGAAAAATTGAGTGCACAGCAACTCAAATTATTATTTTATGTTATTATTTGACAACGAAAATTTGATACATTAATACAAGGTTTAAAAAACGTCTGCAAAGCTATATTTACCCCCTTCTTATAATATTTATTGTTAAAATTATGAATAACATAGCTATAACAAAAAAAATGCCTAATAGTCTAAGATCTGATTAGAAAGCGACCTGCATGCATCTTCCGGATAAAAACTATTTTATATTAAATATAGTATACTCATAGTATACAGATCCCTATAATGGCAATTTATATATTTTTTTACTCTTTACATGGCAGTACTCACTATATCACTAAATTGTGTTCTCTCCAATTTGATAAATTAATAAATCATGGAAAATTGTTTAAAATTAGTATTTTAAACAAATATGATTTTTTGGTATTTTTTTATTATTTAAACATACCTATTATATTAACTAGCCTTAAAATGTATTTAAAAATTGGGGTGTCCATTATACTGTGTTTCAAAACTACGAGTTTTTTTGTAAATTAAGATTGTGGCGAGCAGTGGTGCAGGGGCTAACGTGCTAGCCTCTTACCGCAGCGATCCGGGTTCAAGACTGTCTGGCGTCTTGTTAAGATTTTATTTTATTGATTAAAATAATTTCAACCGAGTGCTAATGAACCATTGTTTATAGATTAAAACCTTTGTATTGTAAGTAACTTAATATTAAATATTTCATTATTTTATTTTCTTTTACAAGGTAATCATATTTTATTAAATTCTGTAAGAGCAAAATAGCTCTTATAATGTATGGAAGCTTGTAATTTTCTTAAAATGTTAAATAGACTTCTAATTTTATTCTGAAGAAAAGCCAAATAATATTTTGTTTAAATTTAATCTCCCAGAAACAAATAAAGTATAAAATACCTTTACAAATACGAATACCGGAACAAAAGTATTCGAGTAACAAATATTTAAATACTTAGAAAAAAGAAGTATTCGAATACCTGCAGTATTAATGAATACCTGGTCACTTTTTACAGTTTCAGTATTGCACTGAGTACATAAACATTTCGGTATTCAATACTCGGTGCGCCGGTATTCGAATACTTTAAAAAATGTATTCGTTGAATACTCAAAAAAGTATACGAATACAGATTCCCGAATACTGACCAGAAAAGTATTCTGCCGAATACCTCGAATACCAAACACACAAATCTACTCTAATGCTATTCGAATACCGGTCCAATTTACTCGAATACTATTCACAATACTGAGTATTCGATTTCGACCTAACTCTTAGTGTGCAGGTCATATCCTCTTCGGACTTTACACTATAAGATATAATAAAAAGCTTTTAAAAAACCTTAGACTTTCTGTAAAAACCGCATAGTAATATTTTTATATGTTCTAAAGTTATTCAAAATATAGACGGACTTTCTGTATTTTGTACAAGTCAAAAACTACCAGCCCATAAGTAATTTGTCGCATTTTTTGTAGACATGGAGCTCTTGTAATAATTTTAATTAGAGCGGGTTTGGATCTGGATCCTAAAGCCTTGTGGCGCCTAAAGTTTATAGTAATCCGATTAAGTCTTATACCATGGATTATAGAAGGTGGAGTATGTGCCATATCAGCAAAGTTCTTTCTTGGAATGGCTTGGGACTACTCAATTCTACTGGGAAGTATAATCGCAGCAGTCGCTCCTGCGGTTGTAGTACCATGTCTTTTTAGGTAAGTAAGATAAGTACTTTAAATTCAATTGTACAACAAAAAAATAAGACACGTCCACAAAATAAAAATAGGTTGGTGCTGGGTATTGGACAACCAACGTAGGTTTTAAACATGTATCATCTTTCAAAAGTTGTCCAATTTTCTCGCCAGCCAATATACAGTGCATTCCAATAAAAACGATGCACCCCCTATAATTTCGTTATTTGTACACTAATAAAACAATCCTGAAATACGTCAATTTTCATTTTAGGGGGACACATTTTTGTGTCAAATTTGTTCAGAGTTATTCCCTTCCCCCACCAAAACAAACGTCAAAAAGTTTAAATGGGAAGGGGGATTAAGTAATACCTTGTCTTTTAATGTGTGTTTTTAATTTTCTACCCAACAGACTTTAGTTTTTCAAATCGATTCAGTAGTTTCCGAAATAACGTACCTCAATTCTGGCCTTTAGCCCATGTAACTTTTTTATTTTTCAAATTATTAACATAAAATTTAGTAAATATATAACTTACATGTGCAATATTTATGGATTCAGTTGTTTTCTGTTATATCCGGTTTAGCCGTAAACGACCTAAACTTTATTATTTTAGGCACCCGGTATATTTTAATGTATTTAAATAGAAAACATCATGCTGAGTAAAATGTCATTTCATTTGCTACTTTTTAACATCTAACCTTTAAATATTTTAATTTTTTTTAGAGTGTTCTAAATGAAATAAAACGTTAAATTTTGGACCAAGTAGTCACGACAAAATTAACAGTTACATTTATTTTTCTGGGATTTCTTGGACCAAAATTTATAGTTTTATCGCATTAATAGAACGTTAAATCAAAAATATTTATAGGTTACATGTCAACAGATAGCCAATAGAGTGTCATTGTTCTCGGAACGGAATTGTCTATTAAAATAAATAAAAATCTACCGGGTTTCTCAATTTAAATAAGAAAGTTAAGGTCATTTCCGGCTAAACCGGAAGTAACAGAAAACAACCGAGTTCATTAAATATTGCACATTAAGGTGATATACCCACGTACCAAATTTTATTTTACTATTTCGAAAAATAAAAAAGTAACAGGGGCTAAAACACCAGGTATTTAGGTATATTTTCTCCGAAACAAGCAATTTTAAAAACTAAAGTCTGTTAAAAGTCAATGTAAAACCCTTTAATATAAGGTTTTACTTGACCCCCTTTTCCATTTAAATTTTTTGACATTTATTTTGGTGGGGGAGGGGATAACCTTGGACAAGTAAATTTTGACACAAAAATGTGTCTTACTAAAAATAAAAATTGACGTGTTTTAGGATATTTTTATAAGTGTACAAAAACGGAATTATAGGTGTTAGCCGTTTTAGTTGGCATGCACTGTATATATTTTATTATTATTTGGTACCTTGAACAATGAATTAAGTATTATTAAAATGACTTTCCTCACAACACTTTGCATGTTTGATTCTCTACAAATAATGCTTTTTTCTTGCCTACTAAGGACTCCTCTAAAATAAATTAGCCAATATTTATTGGTTCTTTCCAATAGGACAAAACGATATTCAATTTCATGATTTCGACACGCTGAAAAGACTTTAATATTTTCCTTTTAATTGTTTTTTTTACATTTCGGAAACTAAAATTTGGAATTTGGGGAGGTCTTAAATCCCAAAATACTTAATACTGTTTACCTGATATTGAATATTTAAACACGTTTTTACATAGCCTATTTTCAAAAAATGTGTTTTTACAGCTTAAATAGAGAAAATAGAATTTTTATTTATTATGGTTACTTTTCAGATTGCGAACAAAAGGATATGGTGTTACCAAAGGCATTCCTACATTAATTATTGCAGTTGCAAGTATAGATGATGCTACATCTATTGCTGTCTTTGGTATCATAAAAAGTATTATGTTTGTACATAGTTCTGTTACGTCACTGGTTCTACAAGGTCCAGTTTCAATTTTTGGAGGATTTGGATTTGGAATTTTATTTGGATTGTTACTAAAATATACACCTGAGAGACACGATAGATTTGTGGTAAGTGTAAATAGGCATACACACGATGAGGCATCTACCTGAGGGTAGGTTCTAAGACAAGTCTGTAAGTAAGACTGATACTATTTATTTGCCTAGGAACGCGCCGTCAGTGTATCCTCCCAAAGTGGGAACCTAAGAATAAAGACGTCGAGCAGGACATATCCGGCGAGCACGCGACTACACATAATATGCGGATTTGTCCACCGGACATGCTTGGCAGACAAATCCGCCGTACAAATACGTATGTGAGTAGGCCCCTTAGCCAGAACAGCTCAAAATCGATAAGATATAAAAAATGATTTTTCTTGTGGTAAACCAATATTTTAGTTATGGCCTTATCATATTTTTTCGAAGTAAAATAATTCTAAAAAATATATTTGTTTATACTTTTTGTTTTGTACCACAGCAACTTGTATTCCTACAAAATTACAACGGAATTGAAAGTAATGTATTGAAATGAACAGCATGGGTTTATAATGCAAAAATGTAATTCATTTCCTCTGTTTTAAGTAGGTATTTTACTAAACCCATTTCAACAAAATATCGCAATAAGTTGTTATTAATTCAATTATAGTAGGGATGGCGAAAATTTTCGTATCAACGTATCATTTTTTACAAACATGTAAAATGATGTTCCACGCGTGCCATGAAATATTTTTTAGCCAGTAAAAATTTTGAAGAGCACAAAAAAAAGGTCCCCACTTTAAAATACAACTACAATGTTATCAAACTCAAAAGAGGTTTTTCCTAAATAGCGCCTTTTATTTCACAAATTGTCCGCCCCCGCAGCATTGCGCCTGGTACCTTTCACTTCTTGCACCACCCGGAAGGCACGGCCCTGCTTCTACGCACCACCCAGTAGGCACGGCCCTGCTTCTACTCATCACCCGGTACGCACGGCCCTGCTTTTACTTAAAACTTCCATCCTTTCCCTTCCAGCCACTGTGGAATATTCACAGAAAAAAACCATAAACACACTCGCGTGCCCAAAATTTTACCTTCCGTGCCATTTGTGTCACGCGTGCCATTCGTTTACCATGCCTGAATTATAGGTTTCTTCGCAGAGAAATTATAAACTAGTCAGCCCCAATCAGATTTTAAAAATATGTCAGGTGACCAGTTTCCAGCTGGTCACCTGAGTAACTGATAATACCTGAATGAAGCTGACTGGTTACTGATTTCCCTAATAATTTAAAAAGCTACATATCAGAAAAGTATAGTTTAATTTTATAATATGAACTAATACGCGACGTGGTATTCTAAAAATATAATATACACTCCTGGACAAAAAACTTGGAGAAAATTTTGTTAAAATTCAATCTAAAATAAGTAATTCGTTTTTGACCTATTTTAATTATGATATTTTTGTACAGTGAAAGCTTTTTTCATCAAGAATATTTTTTATTATGGGAATTATAAAGAGTTTTATAGGATTAGGTATGGAGGGAAAGAGCTCAATGTTGCATTTTGACACAAATTTTCGAACACACTGTGGAATAATTTAACGTTACAATTTTTACTAGTGTATTGGATTTTAAAGCTCCATCTTTTCTTTACATTTTTTTTTATTAATATCAATATTTTTATTCTAAAAGAAAACACAACATTTTAAAGAAGAAAATGAAATTTGTATGTAGTTATATTTTTACACCCTTCTTAAAATTTTTATTTTTTAAGATAAAAAATAACTACAAATATTAGTTTGTTAAGTTGGTTTTGTAGTTTCTAAATCAGTAATCAGATTTTTGGTATCTCTTAAGATATATAGAGTACGACAAAAAGTGTGATTTAACAAAAGAAAAAAACCACCCCAAATATTGTATCACTAATAAAAATATCTTTTAAAATTCTTTAAGAAAATACTACACTTAATAATCTTATCTTTATTAGTTTCTGAAATATGACCATCTAAATCTTAGGTTATCCCAATATGTTTGCATTATGGCGTATATTACGACCATCATAATTTAATTGTATTGTTTTCTTTAAAACTTTGTTTTTCTCTTCCCTGTATAATACTTAATCCTACAAAACTTTGTTCAATGACCATATTAACTAATAGTAATGATAAAAGGAGCTACAACTGGACTAAAAGTTATTTTAAATCGGTCAAAAAACCAAAAAGTTATTTAAGATAGAATTTTAACAAAATTTTATTTGCCGGTTTTTTTGTCCAGAAGTGTATTACATCATAGGCGCAATTAGGGAAGGGGCTAGGGGGCTTAGCCTTTCCGAGACGGCGATTAGCTTACCCGAAAATTATTGAACATTTAAAGTAAATTAGTGGTTTTCGCCAAAAATACTTTATAAACCGGGGCTTAAGCCCCCCAAAAAAACAGAGGCAGATGCGCAACTGTATTACATATAGTATCTTTAAAACTTTATAAAATTTTATATTCTTTACTAATAGAAAAATGTTCTTAAAACTCAATGCGCTAGTAAACTCGCACTGGTTGTGTTCGAATACCGAATAAAAAAATATCAGACCAGGCTGAAATTTTAACATATCTATTAAAGCTTTATCAAAGTAAATGCGGTTATCGATCCTAGTAGTTTTTGGGGCTACATAAAACAAAAACAAGGGTCACTATTTTATCAAAGAGACCACTTTTTCTAGGAAAAAGTATACGGGTAATTTTGAGGTACCTTTTGCTTCATATTTTTGTTGGCTATTTGAATCATCCAGTAAGAACTCAGATACATAATATATTGTTTGGTATCTGAGATAACTTTGAACTCTAAACCAAAAGTTGGAACTTACAACATTATATCTTATATCCTCAAGTGCTGTACAGCTATCGCTCATGGGCTTCAATACCAGCTCAACTCAAAACATATGTTTTGACATAAATGGGTTTAAAAATTTTATTGCTAAGGTAAATGCATAAGAAATGCTTTAGTTTTCTTGAAAGAAAATTATCTTTGAGTTGATATTTTCTCTTCTGGATTTGCTGCTAAAAGGAATGTGTATTTTCTTAGTACAAAACTCATTGCCCCTGAGCGATATGTTTGCAAAGCCGTTGGTTCATATTTTTAATTTATTAATAAGTTAGGGTCGATGGCGGACTGGAAACCATTTTGCCTCCCTAAACTGTAGGTCTAGAATAAAATATTTAAGTATTTTTGCAATTAAAAAAATGGTACATTTTAATAAACAAAGATTATTATTGTTACCCATATTTTTTATGGGCTTTGATAGTGCAGTACAGGGAAACTTTTCTACGAGATCGAAGGTTATTTATAATATTATTTAATGGCTATTGTAAATCAAATGAGAATATTTTTTGGGCTTTTTCTCCTTTTTAACTTCATGGATGGCACTAAAGCGTTGGCCCACAGGCAAAGCAGTAGTGGTGACGCAGTTTTTGTTTTATTTTTATAAATAGAATCAAGGTGGGAGAGTAGTAAACATATTCAAAACTAGGAGGTTATTTGAAATGCATATTTATTATTATTATTATTATTATTATTATTATGTATTATTATTATTAATTTAACTTTAATTCCAATGGCCTCTTGGTTTTAAATATTTTTTGTTATAAACAAATAGTTATTATTCCTATAGGTAGCTGCTAAATACGTACATAATAATTTTAATTTTATTCTCTTTGATTAAAAATGTATTTTCCTACTCTCTACTTTTTTAAGAAACACATTGATTCCACTTAAAATTATTTTAATACAATGTATACATATTATTAGGCAATAAGCCCCATTTAATGAGCTAAAATGTGAATTAAAACATTTACTTTTTATTTTAAATAAAATTCAACAAAAATGTTGCTAATAAAATAGGAAATATTATGACCACCAACTTCTTTGGTGTTCCTTCTTCAGAAGGGTTCATAACCTGAAATTTCTTTTAACATTTTAATATGATGTGGTAATAAATAGTTTGCTTAAACACTCTAAAAAATTGGAAAATAGAAAAAAAAACAGGCTTTTAAAAGCAGGTTTGCGACAGCTTAGCATTGGTGTTGTAAATCAAAATGTTGAAATTTCTATTGCTTACTTTTATTTCTTTTTTTTTTTAATTTTTAATAAGTATTAACTTTGTCTCAATATAAATACAATTAATTTTAAATTAAGAAGATATTTTTAACGGGCCTGGCCAATTTTTTTTTCAAGTCTTGTTTTTTTTCCCCAAAAATAATAACAAAAGTATATTTTGATCAATTACCATGTAATTAGACAATGTCGCATTTAGAGGAGCAACATCAAATATATTATGTAACAATATTTTATATAAAGACTGCCACAAATTTGGAGATAATAAAGTATACCAAAAATGTATCAGACTACCTAATTATTTCGTAACAGAACCAATTTACCTTGATATATTAGTGACTATATATTATGTTTAAAATGATACTTTAAATGCATTGTTTACTACTCTATAAATGGTGCTTAAATAAATTTGTGCAGTGACAAACAGACACTTACGTAATTAAAGATAAACGTATTTGGTGTTACCAATTCTATATTCTTATGATTTGACTCTTGAAAACCGGATAAGGTAAAGTGGTTAGATTGAGAATAAATTATGGTACTCAGCTATTTTTTGATAAAAACATTATATTATTTTCTTTTTTCACTAAGAAAATACATAAAAAAATGGAATTGACCATTAACTCACATTTGCCATTTGTTAACAGCTTACGTTCTGTTAATGAAAGCAGCGTTGAATTCAGCTGGGGATGGGCATTCTTCCCAGGAGCAAAAAAATCTCCGGAGAAATTTGGTATTTAAGATGAAAGTATACAATTTCTTACATTATACATATAAAAATTATGTAAGCGGTTGGTTTGGTCTTAAGACCTAAAGACTGCTCTTCAAGTTTTTTGGGTATTACTTACTTACAAAGAATAACGTTTATTAATTATTTAGTATTATTAATTTGTTTTATTATTTATATTATTCTAATAATGTGTGGCTACTAGATGATAAAATTACCTAATAAGACCTATTATGCTTTATAGCGTTTTTTCGTAAAAATTATGCACAAATTTTCTGTTAATAGTTTTAAAATCTTCATTTTACCCTGTTTAAAAAAAAGTTTTTTTAGAATGTTATGTTTTTTTCTTTTAATGGGTTTCATTAAAACACTATTTCGGCTTTTTAATTTTGGACTACTGCCATATACATATCATATCATCTACACGTGTAACATCTTATAGCACAAATTCCCCCTCTATTTAAGAATAGCCGTTATAATATTGTATTTCTTGTCAGTACATCTTTGGTATGATCCAGAAGAATAAAACCTTAATGTTGCTAAAATAATGTTTTGTACTGATATTTCAGATTGCTCTCGTCTTTGGGGTTAACATGTAGATCTTTTGCTAGTTCCTTATGAAATCGAGACAAGTCAATAAATCTTCGAACTGGTAGATTAAATGGATCGTTCTTTCTTTGAAATAAATGTATTTTCTAAAAATAATTAACATCATAACATAATTATTAAAGAAAAATACACAAAATAGAATTTTTAAAAGTATTGACACTGGCATAACTGATGAATTCGACTGTTTTTGATCGAATATAGATGAATCATGAAATGTCGTGGCCCAATATTTTTTGATTTTGACGAAAAATTTTAAATCAAATTGAGAATTGAAGGCCGTCATCCCCAATTTTTTTTTAAAACTACTGATAAAATTTTCAAAATATTTAGTTTCGTAGAAAAATCAATTGTTTAACTGTCTATATTATATTTAACATGTTATATACGATTTCCTGAATAGAATATAAAAAATATATGTATTTTTATATTGACAAAAGATTTTTTACTACTTTTCAGTCATTTTTTGTTTTGTTTGTTTGTGTTAAATTTATACATACTTTTAAAAATTAAGATTTTAACACGCGCACAGTTACAAGTATTAAGTACTGATTTAATTAAAAATCGCTTATACAGGGTGTTAAAAATTCGAGGGGCACCATTAGGAGAGATCCTTCCGAGAGGAACGGTAAGACGTACAGAGTTGGCTAAATTGGGGCAAAGTTGCGCATTTTGTATGGTTAATAATATTCCATTTTAAAAATCTAAAAATTTACAGCTGTTCCGGAATTATCCGGGAAAAAACGAAAGTTTTGTTAAAGAGTTTTTATTTTTTTCACAATCTATTTAAAAAAATATTTTAAAACAAACGACACATTATTATTGTCACTTTTTCTGTTCTAAAAAATTATATCATTTAATTTAAGAGCGGGCGTTTCGTCTCTGGGCCACCATCATTAACATTGTTTTTTTAATATTACCCCAGCGAAAGCTTTTTTTTAACTTAACCAAATAAGATAAAACAGTGTTTTAAGTGTATTTTTACCGATTTAATAGTAATAATAAAAAACAAAAAATAATAAACATAAAAAAATTAAACCAACTTTAAAAATTTAAAAACTTAATAAAAAATTAATAAAAACAAAATCGGTTAATAACATATGTTCGAAACTACTTAATGTAAATAACTAAATAGCTAAACAAAAGCTTATAATACTTTAATACCATATGGTATTATCCAATTTCTTTGTTTATTTATTTTTATTCTTTTTCACTTGTTAGTGACTTTTATTAATATTTTAATAGTCCATTTTTTTTTCAATGTTTATATAGTATATGTATATCACAAAAAAACTTTAAAAGTCTATTTTCAACAAAGTCTAAAATTAAAAATGGTATATTTTTAGGTGCCGTTTAGAATACTTATGCTTCTTGCGGCTGGTATGGCAGCCATTTATTTTAGTGAGCACTTAGGTTATGGAGGAGCAGGACCACTGGGAGCTGTTGTAGCAGCTTTTGTATCATTAATTTTTTGGACAAAACAAGGGTGGAGTATAGAGGAAAATCCAGCTTCTACTGCGTTTGAAATATTTTGGATGATTGTTGAACCAGTAAGTAGCATGATACAACGAATACAAAGTAGAATATTGCGCATGACGTTTATCATGTGACCACCGCAACTGACGTAGCAATGTAAGACAATTTGTAAACAAAGTTGAAACCATATGTTTGTATTCCTGTTTCTAACAGTTTGTTTGGCGTTCTTCTCTGCTTTTTGGCAGTTTTAAAACTTAAAAACTAGGTTAAGTCTAAAATATATTGCTGGGAAAAAATCACATCGCTATCAGAGGGTTGGTATTTTTTACGTCAGTGCGCAGAGCAAATCATATACCTTAAGTTGCGTCCAGACTTGCAACAATTCGCCAAACATTCGTCCAAACAAACCAACCTATTTGCGCGTTCCTTTGATGCAAAAACCGACAAGCTCTGAATCACCGCAAAATCATACCCCAAGCCCTTGGAACGACGTAAATTTCGTCTAGCCACACATAACCGAATCAATCCGCAACAAGCCCGGATTCACACTTTTCATGCCCTCAAGAATCAGAAGCATTTTTTTCAATTAATGTATTTATGTATATCTCCTTGCCTAAATAAAACATATTTTTCTACTTATCTCTGTTCATTTTTATTCAAACTTTGAGTGTGGTACTGTATTACCTTATTTGTGAAGGTTTATTTTACGATCAGGTGTAATTTAAAGCGTAGAATAACACTTATATTACTGCAATTTTATTAAATACAAAACTTTTTGTATCGCATCTCTCTACGTTTCACCAGCGAGAAGCTCGGCTGCGGGCTCGGCGTCGCGGTTCTGTGTGGCCAGACCTTAAGAGACATACAAACCATTATTATAACTTATTTATTGATTTAGTTTTATGAAGAACAAAAAGTTTCGCTGTTTACTCTGTAACAAAAAATAGCTTACGATCTGTTTTGTCATTATTAGTTTTTATTTGTGTTTGGAATTCCCTTTTTATATTTTCAATAAATGATTATATTTCTAAGATAAAATATTTTTTTCTATATTCAAGACTGGGCCATTGTTTGTCCCTAACAATAAATAATCTTCCAACTTTATGCTACTAGGTTAAGAATCACCCTGTATATCTGGTTTGTATCTAAAGGTCTCATATTAATCTTCTTAAATGACATAGTTGTGCTCTTTGTAACAAAGTGTAAACTTGCCCTTTTTAGGTATTATTCGGAATAACTGGTGCTCAAATGAGATTTGAAGAACTTCACGGAACAGTGGTACTTATCGGTATTGGAATCTTGATTCTTGGAGTAATTATTAGAATTTTCACGACCCTTATAACTGGAATTGGATGCAATTTAAATTTAAAAGAAAAGATATTTTGTGCGATTGCCTGGATGCCTAAAGCAACAGTACAAGTAAGTCGAAATTACAAACATGGTTTATCATATTTTAATTCAAGAGTATGTGATGTAAAGTTTCAGGTTTAAATAAAACCGGCCATCAATATAAAATACAAGGGGTCCAGTTACTCTACCGACAAACTTTATTTGTGAATGGCGATTCTACAATACAAAATAAGAAAAAAACTTCCTATGAACATTAGACGAATAATATTTTCGATAAACAGGGTGTTTCGAATTCATGCGTCAAATTTCAATTGCATATTCTACGACAAAAATAAGCCCTAGTTACCATTGTGAGATACAGGGTGTTAACATTTTTAGGAAAAAATTACATTTTAATCATAATTTTTAAACCGCTCTAGCAGTGGCGCACTATTTATTTCTTAAAAATCAGTCAAGTCAGTACAAATATGGTACGGACATCACTGATAATTTTTTGTTAATATTTTACATTATAAAATTTGTCTTTTGCTGCTGTTAAGCAATGTACCAAATACCAATTAAATATCTAGAGCAATTTAAAAATTGTGATAAAAAAATTCTTAGAATTTAAACACCCTGAATCTCTGAAAGGAAGCGTTTCCGGAAATATGTTTATAAAGAAAACTAGGGCTTGTTTTCGACGTAGAATATGCCATTCAAATTTTATGCATGAATTTTGGAACACCCTGTATTTAAAAGAGTTGATTTTTTTGGCCCAGTCTAATGAACATTTACATGTCCTAAACATCCTCACTTTTTTTTAAATACCTTTCAAAACAATTTAGATTATTTAAAAAAATGGAATCGCCTCGTATGAATAAAAGACATTTTTTAATATACTCTGAAAGGTGCGAAAAAAGCTACCACAGATTCCTGAGTCTAAAATATCTCTCTAACCCAACTTACCTTAGTCAAAAAGTGGATTGTTTCAGAGATACAGGGTGTTAAAAATTTATTCTGGTTAAGTTTCTTTTAAATAATTTTGTTAATACTAAATCTATAGTCACAATATTCGGCTAAAAAGGTTTTAGAAGGTGAGAAATAAGAATTTGCTTTCAATTTTTCTTAATAACCGCGCCACCTACAGTGTCTTGCAAATTAAAAACGTAATACCTTTTTTGAGCCATTGTATAAAACTTAAAAAAAGATTTTCTTTAACATATTTTACATAAAAAACGTGTACTTGGTAAATGTTGATTTAGGCAGCCGTTTTGGGGATATCTAGATTTTTAAAAATCACTTTCTGTATGGCAAAGCCTAAGCTGTACAGGATGTTTCAGAATTAGATGCTAATATTTTAGATTATGAATCTTTACGTGATTTTAAACAGAAAAGCTCATATAAACCTATGTCATAAATGGCCTAACTTTGGAGTAACGGAATAGTAACAAAGCCCATTTTTTTTAAATTTTACCACCCTGTATCTCACATAATAAGTCTTTTAGGACATAGGTTTAGTTAAACTTTTCTTCTTAAAATCAGCTAACGATTCACACTGAACAAAGTTAGCACCTAATTTTGAAACACACTGTATAGCTTAGACCTGGCAGTATGGAAAGTAATTTTTTAAATCCAGGTATTTCAAAAACGGTTGCCTAGATTAACTTTAATCAAGTATACCTTTATTATGTAAAATATGTTAAAGCATAGAAATTTTTCTTTAAAAATCACATACAGAGTGGTTCATTAAGGTTATTTCGTTTTTAATTTGTTTAAAATACCGCAGATGGCGACCCCTATAGTTAACAATCAAATTATTAGTAGATTCCTATTTCTCACCTTCCAAAACCCCTTTTGTCAAATATTGTGACAACACAATATACACCTATTATTACCAAAATTATTTTTAAATAACTTAAACCAGAATAAAAGTTTAACACCCTGTATCTACGAAATCATGCACTTTTGGAATTAAGTAAGTTGGGTTATATTGTTTAGCCTCAGGAATCTGTGGTACCTTTTTCTGCACCTTTTAGAGACACCCTGTACAAGAAAAATATTAATTAATAGCAGTGTCGTGTATGGGGGTTAAGGGAAAATATTTTTAGGAAAAAATAGTACGCCACTGCCTTTTTCAAAAACAAAATATGTTTGTTAAATATTTGTTAAATCGGAAACAAATTTAATAACTTGACTTTTTTATTCTATGTTTATTTTTCAAAGCAAAATTATCTTTTTTAGGAGTAAAATTGGTCAGTACAAAAGTGTTTTAATTTCTATTTTACATAATGATTGGAAAAGCAAAATAAATGATAAGCATGTCTATCCTTTACTAAATACTGTAGAATTAGATAGCGATGTTACCATGTCAAATAATTATTTTTATTTATTTACGTAAAACCCGTACATTTAAAAAGTTTAGAGGAACATGCAGTTAAATATCTTTTTGTTTCTTAAAAATATTTATCCTAAACCCCCTATGGACGACACTGGCAAAAAATTATTTTTCCCTGTAAGTCAAAAATTATTGTCTTTTAATAAATAGGGGACGTCTACAAAATTTTCTATAAACATATAAATTGGTATTCAAGTTATTATATACATATACAAGGTGTTTCCTTCTACGGTTCGAAACTTGAAGTAATTTATTAAAAAATCTAACCCATTTAGATGAAATTTGGTACACTTATTTAATGTAATAGGACGCTTGTAAAGTTTTACCTATATTAAGATTATTGGGTCCCGTGGCGTCTAAGTGGACACCACAGCCAGTATTAATAATAAAAAGTACGGTAATGAGTTTTTTCGAAGTTTTTATATATTTTTTCCCATTAAGCAATAAAAATGCAACATTTTAGTCTCTTATCTCTTATTTTTGTTGTATCTTGCTTTGTTGTCGAGAAAAAAATAGGCTACTGTAAGAAATATCCTATAATAGATAAGATATTTCTTATAGTAGCCTAATTTTTTCTCTCGAAAACAAAGCAAGATACAAAAAAAATAAGAGATTAGAGACTTAAAAGTTTAGAATACTAATAAGTATCCATAAACCAACATAAAATAAAATTCATAATTAAAAAATAAAGAATTTTGATTTGAGTAGTCATTTTTGGCGGTTTTGACATTTTGATGCCATTGGTTAGAGAATCGAAAGACAATACAAGATTTATACTAAATATTCTTTTTTTTTGTTGTAAGAACCATTTTAAAGCGTAAACTGTAAGTACAAAACGGAACTTTAGTTGTGTCTGTATACAATTATTCGGTTTTATGTCTCTCCTGAATAGTTGCTAAAAATGATTTAGATGGTTATAGAACCTCATTATTGTTTATTGTTAATTTTTGTTTTTATATATTGTTGTTGTTTAGTGTACGTTTAAGAAAAAATTAGAGTGGCTTTATTTTTTTGTCTCGAAAACGAAACAAAGAAAATATAAGAAATTAAAAATTTGCATTTTTAAATGCTTAATCGGAAAATAATACAAAAAAGCTGCGAAAACTGTGTGCAAGACATAAAATATTAGAGATAATCAAAAAAGCTATATTTAATTTTTATTATAAATTTTTAATGATCATTTTAAAATTATTCGTCTTGATAGTCATTTACGTTACAGTAAAATCGAAATGGTTATCGAAAAAGCAGAAACAATCAGGTGTCTAGGTAATTTAATATTTCATAAGTATTATCCAATAATTATAAGGTCATTTTTACTTCGAATATTATATTTTCTACAAAAACATGTTGTCCAAGAGCCCTTGAGCAGCAGACCTTCGTCATTTTGTAAAAGCTGAAAATTTGTCAGCGCATGCTTCCGACTTAGGTAGAAACGATGGGAGACTATGAAGTTTGAGTCATATTGGCTTTTGTTATTTTGTAAAAGTTGAATTTCAAATTGTGTTACTTGGGTACCTATTAGAAGATATTTTTTAGTCGCCAGATAGTTTAAACAGTTTTAACCTCTTGACAGACAAACATTTTGAGGTGGCCCAATTTTCCAAGGAAATCTAATATTTCTGTTATTTAACAACATATATACTAAAACGTTTTTTATAAGATTTGTGGGGTTTTCAAATAGGCATGTCCTTAAAATATTTTGATGCATACAGATGGCCCTAAAAGTTTTTGCGCTGGGGTTAGTTATAAAAAAGTTTTTGAGAACACTTTGTAGACATCAAAATATTTTTTAGGATATGCCTATTTAAAAACAATACAACTTTTCAATAAGACTTTTTGTCATAGCTGTTAAATAACAGAAATATAAAACTTGGACCATGCGGCCACACAAAAATGTTTGTCGGCTAAGGAGTTAGAACTGTCAAAGCTGCCTGCTGACTGGGGAAATACCTTCTAATAGGTGCCCAAGTTACATATATAAAATTCAGCGTTTACTATTGATGAATGGTACCTAGTACCTGCCAAAGCCACTATGAGTTAAACTTCATAGTCTCCCCTCGCTTCTACATAGGTTGGGAGCATCCGCTGACATACTTTCAGCTTTTACAAAATGACGAAGGTCTGCCGCTCATGTGTTCTTACTATATTTTAAGAAAGCATAATTTATAATTTTGAATGGTCTTCTCGTTGGGTACATGTCAAAAATCTAGAAAGAATGGGACCGCTTCGATCCTGGTCCCGGAGTATAGCGAGCTGACCCTGCTCACCCCTTTTGACCCCTGTAAACTGGCCGGTCGCCTAAAACAAAATAAAGAAAAACCCCCAAAAACCCAAAAATTCGAAATAAAAATCGACGTTTCGGTGGCAAGTCTGCCACCGTTGTCAAGATAAAATTAAAATTTATTATTAAATTAGATCTTTTCTAATTATTATTTTTAAATTTTTAGTTACTTTGTTTCTTTGGAAGTCGATTTAGTTTTTTTAATATACAGTGCTTGTCTAAATTAAGGACCCCCTTACTAACTTTTGAATTGCTTTGGTATTTTTCACAAAAATTTGAGAACTTTGGCAAGTACAACATAAACCAAATTAAAGACAAGAAATGACAGATATAAATGTCAAACTGACAGCTGGGCGCCATTTTGAAAAAGAAAAATTAAATAGAAGGCGGGGTCTTGTCATTATTTTAAAGCTTTTAACAAGTTCTTTATAACCCCAGAATATAAAGTGATCACCTTTACCTCCCAGAAAATGGCCGTACTTTAAAAATTACCCGAGTACCTGATTAGAATGGCCATATCCTTAAAGCTAATAAAGAAAGATAGAAGACCTTATGTGGTATTTTCTAAAGGTCTTTTGGATATCTTTTAATGGTAATACAATATACAGGGTGCGTCATTAAAAATGTACTCTTTTTGTCCTACCCTCTCTAGTATTACCACTATTACCATTAAATAAATCTTTAAAAGAGCTTTAAGAAAATACCACATTAAGTGTATCTAACATTATTATATTCGGAAATACAGCCATCTAAATGAGCTATTCAGGTAATTTTCAAAGTACCGCCATTTTGTAGTAGGTAAAGGCATTGACTTTATATTCTTCGGTTATAAAATACTCGTCAGGAGCTTTAAAATAATGTGCCACAAGACCCCCTTTCCATTTAATTTTTCTTTTCAAAAAGGCCCCAGCTGTCAGTTTCCATTTATATCTGTCATTTCCTGTCTAAAATTTGGTTTATGTTGTCTCACCAAAGTCCTTAAATTTTTGTGAAAAAATACCAAACAATGCAAAAGTTAGTAGGGGGTCCTGAATTTTGACAAGCACCGTATATTTTTCTCTATTTAGATTATTATTATTTTTATTTAATCGGTGACCGCTCACTAAAAAATACTACTACACACCTAGAATGTTTTTCTCTCACGTAAACTGTTCGCACGGAACGGCAATGCTGCCCTTAATACGTATAAATTGGGTATAAACCAAAGACAATTGTAGTTTTACTATAGACCCCCAGAACTATGATAAATTTTTATCATTAGCTTGGACGCTTGCATAGTGGGATTTGTGAAGCAGACATCCATCGAGGTAATTTAGGTGCATACGTTAACAGTACGTATATATTCCGCTTCATAAATTCCGCCAAGCGTGCGTCCAATCAGATGACCAAAAATTCAGCATAATCTGGGTGTCTATAGTAAAACTATAATTTTCTTTGGTATAAACGAAACACCTGACACAAAAATAAAATATAGTCATTTAGACACTAAAATAAAATTTAAAAAGATAAATTAGTTGAATGACAATAACATGACAAGTCAGAAAATGTTTAAAACTTTTAGCCTAAATATTAGTTAATTTTAATTTTAATTTTTAAACTTAATTTTTTTGACAACGGTGGCAGACTTGCAACCGAAACGTCGATTTTTAATTCGAAATTTTTGGGTTTTTGGAGGGTTTTTCTTTATTTTGTTTCAGGCGAACGGTCAGTTCATAGGGGTTAATAGGGCGGAACAGGGTTAGCTTGTTATACCCCGGGACCAGGACCAGGACCGAAGCGGTCCCATTCTTTCTAGATTTTTGGCGTGTACGAAAAGACCACCCAATAACCGCCTAACCAATATAGGACATATCTTCATAATTTATGATGTCTTTATTTTTTCTTGCAGGCTGCTCTGGCTCCAATAGTTTTGGCCCACGTCAAAGATACGGAATCTGAAGAATATGGTTATGCAAAAAGATAATAACCCTTTGCATTCTTTCAATTATGATTACCACTACCATAGGCGCTGCACTAGTTTCTTTACTGGGTAGCAAACTATTAAGAAAGACCAAATTTGCTGTGGAACCAGAACAGTGGCGAAGGACCCACAGACCATCTGTTAGAGATATAAGTATTATTGAAGAGGATGAAGAAGAAGATGAGGAAGATTCAGAGGCACAAGATGACAAAAATAGTAACGAATTAAATAAAGAAGACACAAAATCAAATAACACAGATAATTTTGATAGTAATGATATAGTACAAATGGATAACATATTAATCAAAAAAGACTGTGATTTGCAAGAAAACATTAAAACCAAAGATGTAGTTAGTATAGAATTAACCGATAATATTGAACAAAATACTACTAGTGAGTTAGAAAACAGTGAAAGGAAACAAACAGTAGAAAATAATATTGAAAATATTGATCTTACAGACAGTGACAAATGTAAACAAATAGAAAATGATAGCGGAAAAAGTTCTTTATGTTTAAAAGCAGCTTTCCCAGAAAATGACAGACCTAATAATACGAATAACGATATTAAGAAAAGCTGATAGAAGTAAATTTAGCATTATGTATATTTTTTTGTTTTTGTAAATGTACAATAAATATATTTTAAGTAAAAATCGTTTTTTAACCAGATATACAATATAATTAAAACTACAGAAAATTTTGTTGGGTAGAATAAAAGAAAATTACGTTTAATACGAAATACAAATAAACTGTAGAATTTTTTTTTTTGTTATCGTGATGATTTTTTGATATTGTGCTTCTAAAAACTTTCTGAAAATGTTTTGATGTTAAAAGTAACTGAAAAATTAATAGGTGAAAATAAAATACCTATTTGTTTAATACTTTCTGTTTTTTTAGAAAGTTATTAAAAAATAAGTTGAAATATATAGCCGTTTGAAGGGTCGCGGCGAATAACGATCAGAGTCCAATGAGCATATTTTGACAGTATTTGCTTTTTAAAATTTTAAGTCGAATATTGGTATTAAAGATATTAATGATAAAACAAAAAATATATATATTTTATAGAAAACACGTCAAATCTTAAAGTCGCAAAAATTCGACCAATATATATTCACGTCAGCGCGTCAAACATGAGCGTTCTTAGGCCGCACGTTGCACTTTAATTGTTGTTTTTTGAGCACTACGAACATTGCTAAAATTATCAATCGGTTTAATTATTTTAGGAACTAGGTATTTGAAGGTGCTAATATCTTAAAATTGGCAAAAAAATGTACTCTAATGATTTGTTTAAACTCAAATATCAGGAAGGGGGACTAATATTACTTAATTAAAAAAAACTGTTTTAACTCTAAGCTCTTCCCATATAACATTTTTTGCCGGCGTTGTACATTTAATTTACTGGCATTGCCAACACTCTTTAATGGCAAGGCATTGGCAAAAAGGTATCAAAAAGACGCGAAAGTGGGCAATTGGCCGTTATTAGGCCACGTGTTGCAGATAATGTGATGGCATCCGTCATTAATAATTTATGATGAAATTTTATTTTTATACTGTCAAAAATACATAATAAACATTTTGTTTGACTTAATTTTTATTTGCATGATTTGTATCAATAAAATGTTAGAAAAAGGCCATTTCCTTTAAATTATGTAAAAAACATAAAATAATGTTGTTTAGCCGCCATTATAAAAAAAAACAGAAAATTGCTCGAATGTTAGTTAAATACCAATGTTAATAATATGGTTTGAAAAGTATAAATATGCGTTGAAGGTTTGCCTTTAAAAATCCAATATTTATTTGCCTGCAACAAAAAGGCATGCTTTATTTAATCAGGATTGGTATGCCGCCATTTTTGTATGCTTGCCGGCAATTCGCCTGCATGTAAAATTTAGTGGCAATTGAGTGTTTATTTAGGGTTAACTTTTTAATGCGTATTAGATGTTGGCATAATATTGCCACCAATTGCCAATGCTTTACCATCAATGCCAATATGAAAAATGTACATTGCCGGCAAATAGTGTTTGCTGGGTTGTACAAACCTTCAATTCAATTGACAACTAACATTATAAAACTGATTTCTTAGACATGATAATTTTTACTGTACCTACTTAGATTGTTTTAATTAGGTAACTTTCAGTGGTTATTTTATTAATTATCCTTACAGATTTTTAAATGTTTTTTAAATCTGAATAAAACCCGATTATTTAATATTTCTAGAAAAATGAAATGGTACCAGGAATATCCATTCTTCTGGCATGAATAGTAAATCATATGTGAAAGTAAATAATAAAAGAATTTCGGACTTCCATTGTCTGTATTAATTTATTTACACAACGTTTTGGGCAGTTATATCTCTGTCCATTCATAAGTGTAAACTAAATAAACTCTTGAAAACGGATAGAGATAGTATGAAGGAAAGCAAAACATCTATACCTTTAAGGGTGAGAGAAAAACGTCAATTTTCTTAACACATAAAAACGTGTCATCAATAAAAGAACTGAAAAAAAACGCAAAAATATTAGTTAATAACAGATTACGGCAAAATTTATTAAATTATTAAAGGACGTGTGCGACCATTAAAGTCTCTAGAGGCGTCGACACATCTAATGGTATAGTTTTGTTAAGTGCATCCCAACTATGTAAGAAACGCTCTTCCTGACCAAAATAATGTGTTAGGGGTGAAGGGAGGTGGGTGGTTTTTAAGGGTAAAAATGTTTTTTGGCAATTTCAAGCTAAATAATAACTCCCATTAAAATTTAAATGTAAAAGTGGTCTACATTAGAAAAACCTACAACTTATGTAATAACTAGTTGTACCCTAGCCTCAAAAATGTTTAAAGAAAAGTAGAAAAAACGGTTTTTTTTATTTTTCATTTTTATTTTTACAAAAATAGCTAAAAAATCAAGTTTGTATATTTAAACGCTATTTTTACTTTAAAACTTTTTTTTGTATACAAATTTTTGATATTGTAAAAAATTGTAGTACTTTCCTCTTGAGCAAAATTTACATTTTTTGAGATACCTCGTATACGAGTACACTCATATATGTTTTTTTACAAAAACGTTTGTTATATCCTCAATTATTGATTCTCAGTTTTTGGTAAAAATTCCAAAAAGTTAAAATGATATTTTATTAAACGTGCCCTAAAACGTCCGTCAAGATAGGACTTACAATGCAAATTTTAAAAGCTTATATCTCGAAATTTAGTTCGGCAGTGCCTATTAAAAAAATTCTTATGCTTAGAGGACACTTATAAGTATGTGTATTCGAAGTTTTAAAAAATCCTAAGAAAAGTGATTTTTTTTGGGAAACATGCAACTTTAATTCCGCAATATTTTATTATTTAGTAGGTGCAATTTATTAACCAATAAATGTTAATTTTGTCACAGTAGTACCAGCGATCCATATGAAGTATTTCCAGGGGTGAATTTATAACAAACAGGGGATGGGATTTTTTGGCGACGCTCTTTCGGAATCGGCCATATTGTTTAAATTATTACATACAAAAAACAAACTGTTTTGGTCAGTCACAGTAAGATAGTAAAGAAGATGAGATTAGAAATTACTAATTCTTTAAGAGTAATAGGGTTTGGCAGTGCAGCAAAAATTTTTGTACTTAAGATAGGATTTATCGCAATAAATATGATTTTGTAAGTAAAAGAGACTTATTGCTACTTCAACGCTGAAATAGCTCGATGTCCAAACGACGACTGATAAAAATAGGTATATAGAATAAATTTGGCAAAGGATATTTACAAAAACTACCTGATTAGTCATTAAATTTCACGAAAAATATAAGGCATCATTGTCTGACAACCTAAATAACACAATGAAGGATAATATTCAGCGTTTCAAGAAACTTTATGTAAAGCCATAAGCCATAAAGCGTAAGTTCTTCGTTAATTAGACTTGAACTGCAGACAAACTATAACTGACTTTGCACTAAATTATTAACGACATCCATGATGGCAACCACTTAAACGCTTAACACTAGTTGTAGACTAACTATTTTCCTATTTTTATTACATTCATCCCGCATAAATCATAAAAATATTTAAAAAATAGAATATTAACTGCTATAACCGAAAGCAAAACTTGATTATGAAATGTCAAATGTCCTAAATTTGCAACTGCAACGTTACCAAGTCGCCTAATTTTAATTTTCATTTGCTAGAATTTCTATCTGACATAAATATCATGCAATAAATGTCAGATGTAAACCTACTATAATAAATATTCTGCAATTCCCATTAACGCTTTGATGATCAGAATCGCTAAAGAGCAAAACTGAACCTAAGGAGCACATTAGCTCATTAACGTCATTGGTAGGATAAGTTTTACCTGTTACCTGGTTAGTGATTATGATTTCTAAAACCTGACCTTTAGCAATGACTAGCAATAATATTTTATAGATACTAAATAATTTATGCGCAAGTATAAAAAGTCATTTTCTTGTGTTCAGCAGTATAAAGCATATCAATTGAAGTAAAATTCCGTTCTGTAACTACCAGCCGTCATACTTAAACGTGTAGGTTTAATCACAACTATACCAGAGTTTCCACAGTCCAAATAAATTTACGATCTATTAATAAATATTTTAGTGAGGCAATTGTTTTTAAACAACGTCTGCTGGTCCAGTTGTAATCGTGTTGCAGTACGAAACATCGTAAGAATTTTAACAATAAAAATATGGAATTTTGTTATAAGTATACCTATTTTGTCGGATTTTTTATTCTGTGTACACTAAGTAGACCAAGTAAGTCGAAAATATACTATAGGTTTTTTAATTATTTAAATGTTATTTTAAATTATACCGATACCATATAAATCTTAATGTATGTTTAAACTATATATATAAAAATAATGGGTTTATTTAGTTCATTTAAAACAAAATAATTAATACACTGGTTGGTGGAGTGGTAAGATAGTAAATATTGCGTCCATAGTTTTTACAGAATTGTAAACGTTATCAAGTTATTGAACTATCTATAAAGAGGTAAAGTTTGTAACTTTGTGGGTTTGTTTGTAGCCGCTAATCTTCGGAAATACTAAACCTATCATAAAAATTATTTTACAATTAGAAAGTTACAGTATTCAGGAGTGTTATAGGCTACTATGATTAAACAAAAAGTCGGGATATTAACGCCCAACGATGTGGGGCCGGGTCTACTAGTTTAGGTAATATAAAAAGATTTTGCATTGTTTTATTTTTTGAACAATTTATCGTTATATATTTTTTCCTGTTATTTAAGCTAATATAGCGCTTTTTTACTTCGTAAACCTAATCAAATTTCTCGATACTTAATTTTGGCACACCCAGTTCCCTTAAACTTAAAAAGAAATCAAACAGAAAATATTATTTAAAAACTGAAATGGCAATGATGTAACTAAAGAATAAACTAAACATTCATTTAGTAGCTATAATGAGCAAAAGATATATGTCGCAGGCAAATGGTTATTTTAGGCAAATGGCTTCTGTCTAGGCAAATGCCTTCTGCCTGGGCAAATGACTTTTATTTAAAAGCCATTTGCCTAGGTAAATGACATTTGCTGTGGTCCTTTTAGGCAAATGACTGTGATATATTTAATAACATATTAGACGTACAGTGTGTTTTGCAGACTACAGTAAAAAGCAAAAGCATGCGTAATTTGAATGGTTTCAAGCGTTATAGATGGTCATGCAAAACTGTCACATTGGGGTGGTCATGGTTAGTTTTGGTTAGTTAAATCTTTTTTTTAATTTGCTTTACTAAGAAATTAAAACAAAAAATTTAACTAACCACATATTGCTATTTCCATGTGTCTAAAAATTGCTTAGGCAAATAGAATCAAATGCTAATTGACTAGGCAATTAGTATTTGAAAATGAAAATACACTATTCGCCAAGGCAGAAGGAATTTGCGTAGACAGAAACCATTTGCCTAAAATAAGCATTTGCCTGCGACATACCCATATCTTTTTAATAGCATGTCTAGATGTAAGATAAAATTACCGTGTGGTTAGCGTATCTAATAGGACCTGCAATCGTACCACGTCGCGAACATATCTGAACATCGGAACGAACGCCGTCACAAACTTGATAAGTGTTACAGCTTGAGGTTCGCGCCGCTTCATAATGTGGTTGGTTGGTGGTGGTGGTGCGAGGTTCTAATTTAAAATACGATTTCAAGGACAGCCACAGGCTACTAACTGTCGACGCAAGCACTAGAACGATATACTTGTCTTGCTTTAGCCTTGGGAAGTAAGGAGTAGCGTTGCTGGTAATGTCAATGGCTCTGGCGCTTGCGTCGGCAGTTAGCTGTCTGCCGCGATGCTCGGAACCGTACCTTAATTTAGCGACAAGCTGGTGGTATGCATTTAATTAATTTACCAGTATGCTTCTATAGCTGTAATTTTCCATTTCTATACCGGTATAGGTAGGACCGTGGCTGAACGCAAGTAGTTTTTGTTTGCAAAAAACAATTATAAAGTGTATCCCATTTTGGTTCAAAAATTGACCAGAATGGTACTTTATTTTCGCGGCATTTTCGCTTACAAAGGCTTTCCTGTTTTAGTCTTCGTAATTATTTTCAAGTGAAGTCACCACGTAATTTCTTGTGCATTTTGTTTCTATTTTACTTTTTGTTTAACACATTTGTTTACCTAAAATTCTTTAAAAAGTTATAAGTAATATTGTAGAAAACGAACTTTACTAATTTTAATTTGAGGAGTAAAATCAAAAGCTGTTAGGATTTTTTTTCTGAAAAGTTCTTAACTTAAACTTACTGGGTTACGTTCATAAATCATTACAAAGTACACATTTCTTTCATTTCTGTTACAGAGGTCGTTCCTAAATATATTATTTATTACACTGCTTGCTATCTTACAGCGTTCAAAAATAGTCTGGTAATGTAACTCTGTATTACATTCTTTACCGTGCTCACAAGCACGGTAACAATTTACCGATTTTGCGCATTTCATATTTGTGTCTTAAAAGAATAGGAAACAAACGAAATTTTTATAATTTTTAGATTTAAAAGATTTTAAAAAGAAACAAAAATATTTTGCTGATGCTGCTATGGTTATCAGAACAACTTTGTTTATTTTTAGGCTCTTTTTATTTAGCTACTAATTTTACTCCAAACCACAAAATACCTACAAACTTTTTTAAATTCAAAATAAGAATTTCTTTATAGATAGAACACAAACATACAGGTTTTTTTTAAAATTTATTGCATTAATAAGTACTGGTTTGTTTATAAATTTATTTCTAGTATATTAAAATTGTAAATTATATTAGTTTATAAATAAATAAATAAACATTTTTAATTATTTTCCGGTACATGCCAGGTTACAAGGAACATTTACATTTCATTTCCTGAGTAGCGTTCAAAAATTGCTTTTACAATGTAATACATTTCAAATGTCATTTTGATTCCATTACAGAGTACAGGATTACTTTACATTTTATTTATAAACGCACTCCTGAACATCATAAAAATATTTAATCCAAAATCGTGATTGACATGATTTTTAATTAAAAGTGCAGTATTTCTAATAGGTGTCCAATAGCTCCCGGCACACTTTATAGTCATAGAGCTAGTAAACCCTTCGAATAACGTTAGACCTGTAATGCTAAAAATTTGTATAGTGATGAGTCATAGCATGCTGAGTACGAACATCATCACCTGGCAGGCATCAGCCGTGCACATCAGAACTCTGTATATTTTTGAACGTTTAAAAAAATAATAAAAACAAAAACTTGGAGCTGTAAGCTTGAATTTTTTTAGAATTTAGTTCATTCATAATAAGGTTTAAAAAAAAATTGACAGGCGTTTTCGGTGAACACAAGTACCTGTCCTCATTTAAAATATATATATATATATATATATATATATATATATATATATATATATATATATATATATATATATATATATATATATATATTAAATTTTAGAAAAATTTCAAATTTAGAGCTTTAAGTTTTTTGTTTTTATTATTTTTTTAAACTTTTAAAAATAAACATGGTGATGATGTGCACGGCTAATGCCTGACAGGTGATGATTTTCGTACTTAGCATGCTATTACTTATCACTATATAAATTTCTAACCTTACAGGTCTAACGTTACTCGAAGGGTTCACTAGCTCTCCTACTATTAAGGGGTGATTCTCCAAAGAAAAATATAGTAGAAACTTTATATGAATATATGTCCTAAACTTTTTAACTACATGGTGCAAAATTTTAAGGTAATAATCGTAAATGGATAATATTTTATACCTATTTAGATATTTCAAGAACATTTGAAGAATGTTTTCCTTGTGCATCAAACTATTTTTTGACGTACCTACTAGAAAAAGAATTTCATCGTATGTGTAACAAATCTGTTAAAAAAAGCTGCATTCGAATAAAAGTTATTAAAAACAAAATCTCAAAATTTTGACTTGTAAAAAGTACAACGTTTAGGACATAGATACAAATTAATATAAGATTTTTTTATTTCCAAATACAGAGTTACTTGCTTAAGTTTTTCGGTAGTGTTTTTGAAAACCGTCTAATAAATATATGTCTATTTGGCTTTTTCGTTATATTTGTATGCTTTTCTTAAAATCACATTTTTACTCTTTTGTATTTTTTTCCTTATTTTTTCATGCCAAAGTTATATACTTTTTAGCTAAGAAAAATCTAATAAAAACACTAAGTTTTTTCACAAATACAAATATTATTCGTTTTTTATCAACACAATTTTGACCACACGGTATTTATTTTCTTGTATTTTACTTACATTAACCAAAGTATAACAAAATGCACTAGAAATTATGTGCCGACTTCCCTTGAAAAACAAAAGCCGACAAGAGTTACCAGAACTAAAACAGGTTAATCTTTGTAAAAGGAACTGCCGCAAAAATATAGTTACGAATGCTATACTAAAGGCGATTTTTCGTGTTAAGACGATTGAAAACATTTTAAAAACATTTGTATACCTATCTCTATCTAACTCTCATATTTATATTGTCATTTCAAATGCGGTTTAAAACACTCCGATAAATACGGTTAACACGAAAAAATGACTTAAGTAATGGTAAATTTTTGAACTGGAATAGGGTAGACTTTGTAACTATTTTTTGCAAACAAAAACTATTTAAGTTCTGTCACCTTGAACTTCCTGGTATGGGAATTGCACATTCGCAACCGTAACGACGTAGCGTAAATTTGAAACTTCTCTCAAATAATTAACATGCCTTATTACTTATTTATTTATTTTTTAGGTAACTGTTTAGAATGCTACACATGTAATGTTTCCTCATCTCAACTAAATGATGAGGCCTGTAAAGGATCCAGCTTTTTGAATAAATGCACAGGCAACAGTGTTTGTTTAGCCGCATCATATGAAGGTAATAAACCATATTACAGGGTCGTTAAAAAATATTTTGTGGCGGGCTTGGTGTTAATAGAAGTTAACGTACCAGCCTTTGAAGCGATCCGGGTTCGAATCTCGGTTCCCTACACCGGGTTTTTAATAGCTCGTCACCTCCATTCTGCCAATCCTAGGTAGTAGTTTTTTTTTAATAATGTCCTTAGTGGCTCTTCCGTGTTGCATGTTTTAGTGCTTGGACAACGTTGACGGAATAGGTTTAAAAATGGGTTAAACATCCAATAACCCGGCACTCACAGTACACTGGTATTTAGGCATAAGCCTTCGTGAGATGTCACAAAGATGAAAAATGTACCGCGTGTCCGAGATAAGAATAGTGGCCTAAAGGGCAGGGGTTAAGGAAGTAATTATCCCCCCAGGAAGGCTGAAAAATGTTTTAAGGGTTATTGGAAATAAGGTTGTGAAGTAGAGTTTGTAAGTTGTTGTAAGTTGGGAGACCTTTTTATTCTTTTTTTTGTTAGAAGTTTATGTAATATAAAACATGTTTTGATACAAATAAAGTCGGAAAATGCTTTTTGAAGGTAATAAGTTTTTTTACTTTTAATTTTTTTTTAAATTCCGATTTTTAATTTGGAGATACAAAACAAGGTTAAAGCATATTTCATCCAGTGCGTTACTTCCCCTCCAGAAAATGAAATTATTGACGTTACTGGATAAGAAGGGTCCATAAGGGCATCTTGGAAATGGTAAAAGATGCGAACTCGGTTATATGCTGTTTAGAAAGTTTCCCAGTATTTTCGGAGAAATCTAGTCTTATTTAAAATCGGATTATAAAATAAATTGCACTTTTTCAATGCCACTTTTTGTACTCTCTCCAATGGCGGTAATTTATTTTAAATGCGACGTTTTGTTTTAGTAAGACCACCATCAATTTTATTTTTTAAATACATTTCTGATTATTCATCATCCAATTTTAATACAAATTCGATTATGGATCCCGCCTTTACGTTTAATGTTAATACAAGTATGTACCTGTATTTCTGGAGTAAATATATATATATATATATATATATATATATATATATATATATATATAAAACTCTTTATTTTAAATTATTAAATTATTTTGATAAATACCGTATAACCTAAAAATCCCTATATGTAAATAATGTAATAATATTTAAATACAGTCCTGATAATTTATTATTAAAATTTTAATACCAATTTTATTTTGAATTTATTGGTTTAACCAAATATAGACACGTATTGCTCAGGATTTGGTAAAAGAAATAGTTAAATAAAGTAACGCATAACCAAATAGTGCAGTGCAAATAATAAATAAATATATAATTAACTAATAAAATAAAAAATTTATACGGAGCTGGTGTCAGCTTTTAGCTTTTTGGTAGGCAGGAAATTTAACTGCAAGAAAAACATGTTTGATACATTTTAACAGTTATTTATTTAATACATAATCTTTGAAAACAAATAATTATATTGATGGTACATAATTTCTTTTACTTAACATTAACAGTAGGATTATTAATCGGCCCATATTTATACAAAAGCTTTTTAAGCTGTTTTGCATTTGCGCAACACAAGGATCATACCGTCAATTAAAATATCGTATTTAAAAATCATAACTCAGTGATGCTAAGAGTTTTTGTTAAGCTATTCATTATTTAATAAAACAATTTATAATATACAGTTAAATATTTTTATTAAACTGGAAATACAGGTCCGTATTAGGATTAAACCTTAATGTTAAATACATTATTAAATTTTCATGAAAATTAGCTTCGAAATTTTAAACGAAGAATATCAGGATAGAAAGCTGATGTGGGTTCCACAAAAACGAAACGTCTAAAAATAAAATACCATCATTATATAGAGTGAAAAAAGTGGCAATGCAAAAGGGCAAATAATAAAAAAAAGACCAGGAAAAAATAAATTTTAAATGTTTTGTTTTTTTTTAAGAAATCTTTGAAAATTCTTATTTAAACAACTCCATATCTCTTTCCATTTCCAAGATGCCCATACTGGCCCTTCTTGTCTTGGTCACGTTGTATACAGGGTTACCGCTAATTAATGATAAACAAAGAAAATGCAAATTTCCTATTCTAAAATATTATGATGTAACGAAAACGTACCTATATTTAAAAATTGATAATAAAAAAGATACCAGGTGCCAAAGTAAAAAATAGCTATTTATTATTTAAGGAAAATAGCTTTAGATTTTAGTTCAAGATTGTGTGCTCACAATTTTTTCTGTGACGGAAAAACGACGACTTAATGTTGAAAAAACACATTATTACAGTATATAAAAGTTGAAAAATTATTAATGTAAAGTTTTAAGTTTTAAACTAGTGGCTATTCTAAACGATAATTAAACCTGCATTCCTATAAAAAAAAACATAAAAGTCATTATTACGTCTCAGTCAATGTAACTTTATAATTTGATGAATTTGAATTTAAAATTGGGAAATAATTGTGGCTGTTAAGTAGTTACTATTTCTACCTTCCCTTACGTGTATGTATATATAACCAGAAAAAATGTACTTAATTTCATTAAAATTTACTTTTTAGCACCTGTCAACAGAAATAAAAAGTAAACTTTTTTGTCACGGAAAAAACATCTATACCTATTTTTTATATTTACATATTTCGATCTTGAATATAGATATAAAACTCAGTACTTACGTAGTACGAACTATTATTATTTGGATACGATATTAATTTTTATGTGTTGAGTTAAGGGCGGCTAAGTACAATACTCTAAATTACTCTAATGACACAACTTTTTTGTGTAAAACAATAAACTGTCCTATTTTTTAAAAGCAATATGTTTTTGGTTTGATAAGAGATAACTTATTCTCATAGCTTGATTTAAAAAATTCCAACGTTTTACTATTTTTTCAAAGTCATGGGCATTGTTAAAAACAATTGTTTAAAGAAGTAAAATTAAAAATAAAAAAAATATATTGGGCAAACTTCACTTACCAAATTAACCTAAATTCTTTGTAATTAATTTAAAAATATACTAATTTAACAGTAAGTTAACAAAGTGCATGACCAGATCCTATACTATACAGATTGTCCACGGATGTGGTTTAAATGAGGACAACTGGAGGAAAAATAAATTTTTCGAATTAAAGTCATTCTTCATAAAAGTTTTTGTTTGTAAATAAAATAGGACTTACGAAGAGAAAATGTTATTTTTTTAATAGGGTTCGCAAAAACTTGACAATACATAATCATAAGCAAAATAATATTTAAAAAATCATTTAGAATAGCAATTTAAATTATTGTATTTATGTAACGGGGGTATTAACAACTTTCATATAGCTGATTTTGGAGTTATTAAAAATTAATAATTTTAAATTTTTATAGTAAAATGTTCTAAACAACTCTCGTAATTTGCTTTTCAAACACCTGCTTTCTCAAAATTCCTAGACAAAAAAATTTTTCAGCTGTAAACGAATATAATTAATGGTTTTCGACAAATTATGGAGGTTAATAAAACTTTGAATTATTATTATTTTTATCGATTACAAACTTTAGTTTAAATAAATTATCTTACTTAGTTAGTTTACTCTTGGAGAAAAATCACGTTTTGTAAGTTTTTGAGAATCGTGTATACAAAATCAACATTTTTCTCTTCGTAAATACTTTTTTAGTATAAGCAATATAATATACAGGGTAATTCAAAAAACATATGCCATCGCTTAAGGGGAGATTCCTTAGCCAAAAATAAGACAAAAATGTCATATGAACATAGGTCCGCAAATGCTTTGTTTCCAAGATACAGGGCGTTTAATTTTTTATAATTTTTTTTTTTAAATACTTTTAAAACTACGCCAGCGATTTGGCTTAAATTTGGGACATAAAGTACATTTATTAGTAGGCATATTGTGACTTTAAGGAATTTGCTATATTTTTACCAGGGGCGTACTTGTGGGGTAGACACATAATATTTTTTAATTAAAACATGTACGCCACTGATTTTAATAAATTTTAATAGCGCAATTAAATACTTTACTAAATGCTTAACAGAACTTGTCTCTTAGCATTTTTTCGAATATCGTTTGGTTTTCGGGATATTTGCGATTTTAATACGGGCTGCAGCTACTGACCGCCATCGCCACCCAGAGGCGCACTTACAGCCTTGCCGCCCGTAGGCTATTTTATTTTCGCCGCCCATTTCCTCATCTTTTTCGTCTGAAAAAGTTTAAAAGAGGAAAAAAAAAAAGGTCCTCACTTCCATTTCTTTCGATAAGAATAATTAAAATTATTCATCATGAGAAAATTTTGAACAGCCAAAAAAAAAAGGTCCCCTATTCCGTTTATTTGCCGCCCCCCAAAATCCGCCGCCCTAGGCTTCAGCCTACTCAGCCTATTGACCAAGGCGCCACTGCCGCCACCTACGTTAAGCTATAAAACATCAAAGAAGGCTTTGAAATAAAAACAATTGCTTTAAATTTGACAAATTGGCTATTGTATTACCACTATTGTTTTTATCATAATTTTTTTCTAACTCATTATAAATGCCTTTTATTAATTATAGTTCGTCAGAGTTAACAGATATGTTGTTAATTTATGGTGAAACCAGACAAAATTCAAGAGAAGCCGTCAGACTGTATGCTGAGTGATACCCGCTACGAAAACCCCTAGTAAAATCATTTTTGAGTACATCGTAAGGCGTTTAAGAGAAACTGGCTCTCTTAAACCTATAAAAGCAAATTCCGGGCTTTCAAGATTTCGTCGTACAGTTCAAGCTAAAGAAGCAGTACTAAATTCTGTAGAACGTGATCCTAATATCAGTACCCGAATAATTTCCAATGAACTAGGAAACATTTCTCAAGCTTCGGTAATGCGAGTTTTGCAAGAACAACAACTAAAACCATATCATTTTACAAGGGTACAAGAATTTTTACCCAGGGATTATGGCCCTAGACAAGTATTTTGCCAATGGTTTCTCAATCAGCTGCAAAATGACCGGCGTTTTTTAAATATGTACTTTTTACTGACGAGGCATCTTTCACACGAAGACGCATTATAAACTTTCATAATAATCATACATGGGCGGAAGAATATCCTCACGCTTTGCAAACAACAAATTGCCAACATCAATTTTCTTTTAATATTTGGGCTGGAATCGTTGGAAATGAAATTATCGGACCTGTAGTTCTACCGAATAAATTAAATGGAGCGTCTTACCTCAATTTCTTAATAAACGAATTGCCCGATATTTTGCCACTTTATCTAAGAAAAACAGATTATGGTTCCAACATGACGGAGCACCACCACATTTTGCGGCTGAAGTAAGAATATTTTTAAATGAAGCGTATGGTCCTCGCTGGATTGGTCGTGGATCAATCCCTTAGATTTTTATCTCTGGGGACATGTTAAAGATATTGTTTACAAAAGAGTCGTGAATACGAGGCAGAAATTGTTACAAAGGATAGAGGGGGCATTTAAAAAAATAAGACAAAATCGTACTATTTGCGCAAAAGTACGCAAATCTTTAGGACGAAGACTAAGAGCATGCAACGAAGCTGAAGGAGGACATTTTTAGCATCTCATTAAGTCACTTTTTAAGTTAAATTGCAGGTTAGTTTTTTATTTTCTTAAATTAAAGCATTCTTTGATGATTTTTATAACTTAACGTAGATGGAGGTCAGTAGCTGCAGCCCGTATTAAAATCGCAAATATCCCGAAAACCAAACGCAATTCGAAAAAATGCTAAGAGACAAGTTTTGTTAGGCATTGTGTAGGTATTTAATAGAGGTGAATTATTTAGCAACAAATTTGGTAACATCATTGGCGCAGAAACTTGTAGAAATGGATGGATTCGATAAAAAAGGTTTTTGAATTTTGTATTTCTCAAAAATTCTTACCGCTGAATTAGTTCTAATAAGTTCCGACCGAAAAATGCGTCTGCTGTAAGGTCAGCCTAAGAAATCCTTTTATTTTATTAATTTTCTTATACACACATAAATGTATTTCTTTTGTTTTAGTAAACAGTGGAAACGTGAAGACCTTTACCACAATGAAAACTTGTTATCCCAATATGGCTGGTCAAGAATGTGTCAATTTTATTAAGTCTCAAAAGATATGATGTTTAAAACTGCCATAATAGATTCTAGAAATTGCTATACATGCGATACCAATAACTGTAACAAAAATGAATCGAAGAATAGCAGCAGCTCTCTTATAATACAACCTATGTATATGTTAAGTTTGTTATTTTTAAGTCTTAAGTTATTATAAATTAAAAAAGAAATAAATTGTTTAATATACACTTAGTAAACCAAAAATATTTAAAATTATTTTTTTAATAGGAAACATGCTGGTTAAATCTTGGGTATTAATGAACAATATAAAGCCTTGCTACTTACCAAACTTTGATTTTTTATTCACTATACAAAAAATAATTTTAATTAGTTATATACATTTCAAAGATTTTTCGTTTTTAAAATTTGAAATAAATTAATCTTATGGGCTTTCAATAAATAAACTCCATTGTCCGTGTTTCTTTTGTCCGGTATCTACATTCTGTTAGATCTACATAGCTATACCTGCGTAGCTAGATCGGGTGTCGTAGAGTTTGTGCAAAATGATAGTAGTATAGCGCTTTGGAGTGCGCTGCTTTATTTCCTTGCATTGGTTCTATTTAAAGTAACATGCCAGATGCGTACTACTTGCTACTTGCCACGCCACTTTGGGGTGCGCTTTGCCTTAAGGTCAAAGCACACTAGGCGCTTAGGTCTCGCGGTACGCTCACGGACCTCTGTGTTTATACCGGGTGTACGAATCTATTTAAAAAGTCATAACTTCTACAGTATGAGACTTATGAAAATGATATTTAGTATAGATAAATGGTATAGAGTTTATTTTTAACTATACTGTAGTTGTACCCAAACTGAATTGACCATAGGTCGATCGTTGTGTGTGAATAGCATACAAAATTTTTGTTCGTGACCGTTGAACGCTGAGCAAATTGTGACCTGAGCGCCTGCTGCGGATAGCATGTAAAATATTTGACCGGTCGGTGAGCGTACCGAGTCCTGAGCGCCTAGTGTGCTTTGGCATTTACGGCGGGCGAATTTTCGCCACCAAATTGTGTTAGCACCTGGGGTAATAGAAGAGTCAAATCATCTTAGAAGAAATTTCGACGTAAAACAGGTAAGTATGGCGCACGACAAGGTAATTAAAACAGTTTTAGGGAATTGCGAATGGTTAATTCTTGTAAGTAAGTCCTTTTTTATTTCTTAATTAAACGCAAGACCAACACACACTTTATAAATCCACTTAAGAACCTCTAGGGTACCAAAAAATAAAATATTGTATATTAATTCTTAAATAAAATGTTGCATATGTCGAAAGAGTTTTTTTAATTATTTCCATTATTATTTTTTGTGCAATTTTAGAATTTTAAATGATTTTACCATTTAATAAACACATAACATAAGCACACTAGAGGAATGTTGGCCTCTCCGTGCTATCTATGGCTATTAAAATAAATAAATTAATTATTAATTTTGGTATTTTATTTCTGCCGTAGGCCGTATTTATTTGGTGTCGAATAATCCTGTATGATAAAAGGGACCTTTTGGTCTCGTGTCGAAAATTGCCATGAAATTTTAGTCACTACCTACTTGGTGTCGAAATTTCTTCCACCCGACCCTTACGGTATCACTAAAAAGACTTGATTTTTGATCTTGCTCGGATCACATGCATAGTTTTTTTATGTGTAGGTACTTTTAAATTGTCATTTAATTTACTTTCATATCCCGCTAAAACATTAAATAGGTGAAATATTTAACACTTTATATACAGGGTGATTCCGGGAACTTTCAAGGACCCAAAATAAAATTAAAAGTTTCTATATATATATATGTAAGGCGGATTTCTAAGTTTTAGAGGTTTACATTTTATGATTGTTAAAAGTTGTTATTTATTTTTAAAACCTTGAATTTCAAAAAAGTCTGTTCCACTTTGGGGACGAGACACCTTGTATATTTAGTACTGTTAATAAAATTAGTGTTTTAAACAAACTCTTTTTTTGTATCTTGTACAGGAGCAAAGTAATTCCGTGTATGTCGAGAGTTGGGCAGTATTCAAAGCCTCGGTAGTCTCAATTGTATTTAGAATACATTAAGCGGGTATTCAAAAAGTATTCGACCGAATACTTTTTGGTCAGTATTCGGTATTCTAAATTGTGAATACTGTTTTTGAATCATAGTATTCGAATACAGGTTTTAAGTATTAGAATATCGGGATTTAAAGCATTCGAATACCGGAATGTTAATACTAGGATTTGATTACCCTTTATTTTGTAACGAGAAAAAAAGGTTACAAGAAAGTTAGGTATATTTTCATTGTTTGGGTAAGAACCCTTTTTGGTCTTCAGTATTTATGAAAATTCAATCTTGGTATTCGAATACAACGGTATTCAAAAATTTTTTTCCTTGGTATTTGAATCCTCTGTGTACACCTAAATTAAGTTGGAAAGCAATGTTTGTAGACATGTATATTTGGTTAAGGCTTTCCCTTTAAAGCTAAAGACTGGTAGATTGTTATGTTGTGTAGACTAGATATTGTATACAAAACGGGTAGATATAGTTTATCCAAGGGTGCATTAAGAATCGACTCCCGACCCCCGACCATATCGTCGTCAATATCACGAAGTGCATGGCGTATCTAATTTTTTTTCCATTTTGCAAAAGTACTTTTAAAAAGAAAAACAGTTAATTATCATATTTCTGTAACGTTGCTTTTAAAAATGAAAACAGTTAATTATCATATTTCTGTAACTTTAAAGTTATTAACGTAGTTGTCGTGGTACAATATTGTCTGTAGCTAAGTCGTTAATATTTTTTTATGCATCACTGAACTCGATGACAGATTTCTTTGACAAAATAAATCACATATATTTTTGAAAGCTTTGATGCGCCTGCGATAAATTTATTTGAGCGCAATCTACGTTATTTTTTTTTTAAATTACAAAGTATTTTACTAACCTAATTACTAACTTCTAAAACATAGTCAAAAGCTTGGTTTGCACCAAAGACAAATATAGTTTCACTAAACTATAAATGTTTTTGGTTTGCACATACCACAGTATCTGCTATTGGAACAAACGTTGCGTCTGCAAATAATACTGCACTTCATTTTTGTTTCTCGCACTCAGATATTAAAAAGCACTAATATCCACTCACTATTTTTGTTTATCAACGATTATAAAAACTAAATTGTTTTTACAATCACAGTACACATTTAAACTTTATTAGTTTATATTTTACAGTAATACAATAGAATAAACCATCGCACATACATACGGGACATTTTTTTCAACGGGTGTTTTAAAAGCGTCAAGCTGTCAAAAAATACCTTGATCTGATTGCTTACAAGTTTTTTAATTTTAAAGCTAAAGAAAATAAGAGTATTTAAATAACTTAAAAAAGGTCCTTACTCACATAAATACAACAATTTTCAGTTTTAAACTACAAAAATGTTCATTTCCTCATATGGGTGCATTGCACACATACATTTCACCTCTTTGGGTGCATTGGCCTCCGTGCACCCACGTACTTGTCGGCCATTCGCCTCGATATATCGGGACTGTCACCGTTATTAGGCCCTATGTCCTGACACGTCCCGATTTCATATCGAAACGTCCTGATTCACGATATGGAGCAAAATATTTAATTTGTATGAACTACTTTTTAAAAATTATCAAAATATGTAAATATTTATTTTCAGTTTCTTTACATTATATAAATTGAGAAAGAATTGTTCATTAAGGGCAAGACAGTTGTCAGAATCTGTCGAATAAATTTTGCAATACCAGTCTACCTTAAAAATGCTGCCAAATTTTATATAAACATTAAAACACAAAAAATATATAGTGCACCACTTTTCCCCTTCCGCTATACTGAAACATACCAGAAATCAAGGTGTCCCGACATTGGCTAGAGAATTTATGGCAACCCTATAGTGATGACCACATACCTCTACAGTTCTGTGAGTGATGACGCTATATTTTTATAGTAAAAGTTTTAAAGAAAAAGTTTATTATATTCTTTTTGGTACATTTAAATAAAAGCTTGTTTTAACAATATTTTTTTACTATTAATTTATTTATTTAATACGAAGGCAGACTATAGTGTCAGAACCCTTAGGACAAAGCCGATTATCGCTAGATATTTTAAGCTAATACGTGAAAAGTTTTTTTATCAGCTACAATGTATTGCCTTACGGACGTTTGTTTTATCAATAATAACAAGTATTACACAGGATATCAGTATACGTATGTAAATCACGAGAACCGCCATTAATTGATACTCGAACGTTAATTTCTCCGGTAAATACGTAACATAATATGACTACTTTTAGCTGGTTGGTACTTTATTTTGAAATGTAATCCTAAAGCGATAATTAACACCCAAAGTTTTGTGAACCAACAATTGAAGATGATTAACGTCAAGAAATTTAACACCATATTAAAATGTCGTTTTATTATCTTTATTAACGTAAAAAGCTGTTACATTAAATACAAGAGACTCGTGTGGTAGGTACAAAAGATTATTTCGATATTTAATGAATTTATCAGCACAGTAGCTTGTTAATGGTATGTGAACTTAACGAAATGCTTATTTATTTTTTTGTTTTGACTGGTGACCTTGTTATTCCGATTATTAAACATATTTTTTAAAACACTGTTAGTTGTAACATCCATTTCATTTACTTAACGAAATATTAGTATTCTTGACAAAGAGTCGGAAAAACATTCTACGAAAATGTAACCTTTATTTACTTCTCAAAAAATATTACTACTGAATTTGTATATGCTGGTATTTGAAAACAGAGGTATTTAAAATTTTTGCATTCGACTAAAACAATAGTACAAGATCTGAATAGGAGGCGACCTTTACCCATCTGTTTACCGGATAAAAACTGTTTTATATGAAAGATAGTATTTAAACAAAGGTATCGTCACAGGGTTGCCTAAAAAATTAGGTCAAGGCCATATTTAATTTTAAAAAATAACCTTAAAATTTTTGAAACACCTTTTATGATGGCAACCCCTATATTTTTAAATACGTACGTATGCCTCGTTATTAAAATATGTATTTTTAAATAATACAAAATTTACTAAAAAAATGTTATAAATGTTTAAACAATTTTTTACCACAGCTTTATTTATAAAATCGAAAAAACAAAATGTACTAGTATATTAGTGCTGTCATGTACAATAAAAAAATAAAAATTGACATTATACAGGGTTACTCAAAAATTCTAAAACTATTTTTTCTAATTTGTCATAGCCTCGATCTAATTTTTTTAGGCAACCCTATGGCAATTTTTTTATTTAAATAATATCTTCAATATAAACCAGTTTTTATCCGGAAAACAGATGGGTAACCCAGCAAACACTATTTGCCGGCAATATACATTTTTCATATTGGCATTGATGGTAAAGCATTGGCAATTGGTGGCAATATTATGCCAACATTTAATACGCATTAAAAAGTCAACCCTAAATAAACACTTAATTGCCAATAAATTTTACATGTAGGCGAATTGCCGGCAAGGATACAAAAATGGCGGCATACCAATCCTGATTAAATAAAGCCAGCCTTTTTGTTGCAGGCAAATAAATATTGAATTTTTGAAGGCAAACCTTCAACGCCTATTCATACTTTTCAAACCATATAATTAATATTGGTATTTAACTAACATTAGAGCAATTTTATTGATCTGTTTTATTTATAATGGCAGCTAAACAACATTCTTTTATGTTTTTTACATAATTTAAAAGAAATGGCCTTTTCATAACTTTTTATTGTTACAAATCATGCAAATAAAAATTAAGTCAAACAAAATGTTAATTATGTATTTTTAAGAGTATAAAAATAAAATGATGGTAAAATTAGCTAGGATTATTTCTGACCGAAGGTGACAAATTTAAATTTCCCGCTTAGCCGAAATACAAGATATGACGATTTTGACAGATAAAGCAAAATTGCTTTTGTTTGACCGCTTTGTGCAATTGTTTTCTACTTTTTTTCTAGCTTTTTAGTTTCTTTTTTAAAGAAAAGAGTTTTTTAATAGACATAATAAAGTGTATTTATTACCTAATTAGTTTGTGTTGTGTGATTAATTGGTGATGGCTAGTCGAGAAAACAGAGTTATTCAAGTAGACTGTTAGGTGCTGTAAACATTTTGTTTAAAACCTTTTAAGTTTGTAGTTACTTAAAAAAATTATATAAAAATTAAGACGTTGCCTTATTAAAAGTTTTAAAGACGTGTTAATAAAAAATATTATACATATTTATTAGTTTTTTTTTTATATTTAACTCCTTTAAAATATTTCTCCCTATGTTTTGGATCTGAAAATTGAGTGTAAGTGTCCCTTGAATACTTAATTTTTAAAGTGTTTTCTTTTGATTTACATTTTTTTTTAAATTTTATTACATACTTTTAATTTTTTATGGTTTGTTGTTACTGTATAAAAATTTATAACAGGTATTTTTTTAACGATTAGGTTTTCCTGCCTTTTTTCTCATTTTTTTCGATTACAAAATTCTAAATATGGTATTTAACTTTTGGGACATTCGACTTATAAAAACTTGTAATACTTATTTAGTGATAAATGCCATTATACTAAACACATTTTTTCACTTCACTTCACAACTTATTAATGATGGATGCCATCACAGTATCTGCAACACGTGGCCCAATAACAGCCGAAGAATTGCCCACTTTCGCGTCTTTTTGATACCTTTTTCCAATGCCTTGCCATTAAAAAGTGTTGGCAATGCCAGTAAATTAAATGTACATGGCCGGCACAAAATGTTATATAGGAAAGTTTGCTTCCTATTCGGTTCTTAGACTACAAGTCTCATTTTGAAATATCTAATACTCTAGGAGTAAAGGATTGTCTAATAGGTTCGTTGACACCCGGTATTTAAATAAATTTATGTTTATTTTAAGCCAGGTTTTGCATCCGTCGGATACTTTCCAATCTAGCGATGCGGATTTTCACACTAGCCAAAGATTTTAGCAGGGGCAGTTGTAGTTATGGCTAATACGCTGATTTTAAGGACATTTTTGGGTTACACTAAATTACTTAATAGCGAATATCTAGAAAACGGTTGCTCAGATCGATTTTTACAAGATATACTTTTTTGTGTAAAAGGCATTGGAAAGTTCAATATTTTACTTTGATGGTACATATAGGGAAGCACAGAAAAGTTGCGCCGTTTAAGAGAAATTTAAGTAGTGTAGATAGCGTCCTCTGGTTAGCATCTAAAAATTAACATTAGATGTAAAAAGCTCATTTCAGAAAACCCCTAAATACTGAGTTTCATTACAATACTCAAAACGTATTAAAGGTTATCGAAATAATTGACACCCTGTATCTCAGTTAATATCAACTTCTGTACTAAGGTAAGTTTGTTTAAATCGCAATATTTTAACGTCGCAATTCTTAAGTTGAATTTTGCCCATTACTTAGGGACCACCCTGTATAATCTGCGTTTTCATCATAAAGTCCATTTAATAAAATTTACTGTGTTAAAATTATGAATCATGACACTGACATATAATTTTTCTAATTACTTTTGTGTTTGACTTTAATACGTTTGTGACCATTTCAATAAGTTTAAAGCTTAGTTACCACAAGGTAATTTATATCTGCTGTTTAATCTGTGACAAAACTTTCTAATATAAAAGTTACCTAACTTTAAAAAGCAAATATGTATAACGACTTTTAGACTCATGTTATGGTGTACGCTCGTATGTATAGAAAAGTTCATAATTTGGGTAGGTAGTAGGGTACATGTTACAAAATTGAACAGTGATACAGGGTGCTTAACTATATTTTAACCCATTTTCACAAGCCAAAATAATACCAGTATTTTTTGACAAATTAAAAATCTATAGACACTTTCCCCACCGATGAAAAGGTCTACATTATACAGTATGTCCACGGATGGACTTTACAATGGGACAAATGGACCAAAAATTTAAATGTTTAAGAAAGTTGCGTATGGCAGCTGCCTTTGCTTCTTAAAAAAACAAGATTCACGTTAAGAAATTTGTTTCGTTTTGTACAGGGGCCCCAAAAACTACAAACATCTGAAAATGGACCAAGACAAAACTACCTTTAATTTTAATAATTTAGCAAAATGTTAAATAAAAAGGCATAAAAATAAAAGTAGACATAATTAAGTGTATATTCATTACCTAATTAGTGTGTGTTGTGTGATTAATTGTAGATGGCTAGTCGAGAATACGGGTTATTCAAGTAGACTGTTAGGAGCTGTAAACATTTTGTTTAAAACCTTTTAAGTTTGTAGTTACTTAAAAAAATTATATGAAAGTAGGGAGTTGGCTTATTAAAAGATTTAAAGACGTGTTAATAAAAAATATTATATGTATTAATTAGTTTTTTTTTTTGACACATTTAACTCCTTTAAAATATTTCTTCCTATGTTTTGGATCCGAAAATGGAGTGTAAGTGTTCCTTGAATACTTACTATTTTAAAGTGTTTTCTTTTAATTTACTATCTTTTTTTTATTTTATTTCATACTTTTAATTTTTTTGGTTTATTGTTACTGTATAAAAATTTATCTTATGTAATTATTTAAATGATAAAGTTTTCCTGCCTTTTTTCTTTTTTTTTTTTATTACAAAATTCTAAATATGTTATTTAACTTTTGGGACTTATAAAACTTGCAATACTTATTTAATGATAAATGCCATTATACTAAACTCATTTTTTAACATAACTTATTAATGATGGATGCCATCACAGTATCTGCAACACGTGGCCCAATAACAGCCAATTGCGCACTTTCGTGTCTTTTTGTTATCTTTTTGCCAATAACTTATTAATGATGGATACCATCATCCTAAACGCATTTTTTGGTATAACTTATTAATGATGGATGCCATCATCCTAAACGCATTTTTTCATCATAACTTATTAATGACGGATTCCATCACATTATCTGCAACACGTGGCCCAATAACCGCCAATTGCCCACTTTCGCGTCTTTTTGATACCTTTTGCCAATGCCTTGCCATTAAAGAGTGTTGGCAATGCCAGTAAATTAATGTACATGGCCAGCAAAAAAATGTTATATGGGCTGTTTTGTTATCTTGTCAACAAACAAAGTTTACTGATAAAAACAAATTTAGTTATTTACTTATAAATAGATTTACTTTTCTTAGAATAAACATCTATTTATTTAAATACCTGGTGTCAAAAACCTACCTATTAGACAATCCTTTACTCCTAAAGTATTAGACATATCAAAATGAGACTTGGTGTTGTAGGTAAATGGTATTAGAGTTGAGTCGAATACTGAAATTCTATTTTTAAATACCGCTGTTTTCGAATACCAGCATATCCATATTTAATAGTCATATTTTTAAAGGGTAAAAAAGGCAACATTTGGGTATTTAAATAATTCAAATCCCGGTATTCGAATTCTGGTATTCGCTTTCTGGTATTCGAATACTGGGAATCCCGGTATTAAATTACTGCATACCCCGATATTCAAATACTTTTAACCTCTGTGCTTGAATACTATGATTTAAGAACGATATTCACGATCCAGAAACCCAAATTAGGGTTGCCAGATGTCCGGTTGGAAAAATCTTAGCAAACCGGACAACAGAGTGTCCGGTTTTTTGTTGTACTTGACTAAAAAATGCCATAATTTATAGTAAGGGGGCCTGAGGGTTTACACTGCGGGCTCCTTCAGCAGTGAATAAATTAGTATGAAACTTGTTCAATTGTATTGTTGATAAGGTAAATTAAAAAGTCTACCCATTAAAATTAAGCGCTTTTAATTCTAAATATACAGTAAGGCTTATTAAGTGTGCAGCAACCTTAAACTTTTTATTTGTAATTTTTTAGAAAATATCATTTTATATAAAAGTTAAAGCATTCATATTAGAAATTGTCAGTTTTGTTAAAACTCCAAGGATATAAAGGTACGTTTCAAAATTTAAAACTACATAGGAGTAAAGTGCCCTTATTTTGAAAAAATAGAACAAATTGTTAAATAGAAATGTTATTAAGGATCAAAAGTTATGTCCGAACACCAATACTCTTTCTTTCTTTAGGATCCAATAATATTTTTAAAAATTAGTCCCAACACTTGGGAACATTTTAAGACATTATTCCAAAAGTCACTAGTGCAAAATAGCAAAAAAGTGTAAAGCCGAGTTTGTAAATAAGAATTTAATTTTAGTATTATTAATTGTATTACCCTAACTTAAATTCAAAATTTTTTGGTGGCAACAATTAGCCACATATAACAAAAAATAAGTAATGAAACTTAAATAAAAGGAATTACTGGTTTTAAGCTTTTTATGGCACATAATAAGCAATTAATATCTTTTCCTATTTTAGTCTTGAGTTTCGGATTTTAGAGAATTTAGAGGTCGATTCTTAAGACCAGAAAATTTAGTTTGATTTATAAACACTTCAATTGAAATGTTAATGCTAACAATAATACCAATATTAAATTTTTATATTTTTATTTATAAACCCGGCCTAAGAAAGCAAAAAGTTGGGTAATGAAAGGAACAATCTTAATATTTAAATTAAAAAATAGTGGCGTCAGGAAAAAAGTTCTGGAGGGATAAAAGGGGTCAAAACCAAAAAAAAACACCCTGTAAAAATAAAAAAGTTTACTTACTTATTTTATGGATAATAGTTGCAGTAAATTTTATGCCAAAGTTAAATTTAATATCTTTGGAAATATACAATGCGCGATAAAAAATATTTATATATCAAAATTTTATCGCCCCGTAGATTGAAAACAAAGCCAAAAAATATGTTTCAAAGATTTTTTTGCAATAACACTCTTTAAATATCCAATATTATTAAGTATTGCTGCTGTGCAAAACTATTAATTTAAAAAAAGTCTTTTGTCGCTTTTACGTTTATAAGTGTTAATATTGTCAGTGGGCAGATATCGAATTAAGTAAAAATATGCTTTTTAAAATTGGCCAAAAGGAATTTCTTGCAAATCAATAAAAAAACTATAATTGTTCCAAAAAAACTCTGATAATCATGTAGTCTTTTGGCTTCATTTTCAATCTACAGGGTATTAAAAATTTGTTATTTTTTGTGGTTTTTGTTGCTTTGAACTATGCTTTAACTTTTATATACAATAAAATTTTCTGAAAAATGACAAATAAAAAGTTTAAGCTTATTGCACACTAAGTGAGCCATACTATATATTTAAAATCAAAATTTGATATTTTTTGTGGTTTTGGTTGCTTTAAACTATGCTTTAACTTTTGTATAAAATAAATTTTTTGAAAAATGACAAATAAAAAGTTTAAGCTTGTTGCACACTAAGTGAGCCATACTATATATTTAAAATCAAAAGTGCAGAATTTTAATAGGTAGACTATTTAATTTACCTTATCAATAATACAATCCAACAGGTTTCATACTAATTTATTCACTGCTGGAGAAGTCCGCAGTTTCAACGTTTTTAACGCTCTAGACACTACACTATTAAGGAAAAATGTTATTTTGTTTATAGTACAATACCACACGGAATATAATCAAAGTTTCCAAATATAAATAATCATCACCAATTAAAGAAACCCACCACTGTAAACATGTATAATAATTACAGTATACAAATCAAGACAAAATAGTTCAATAATTAATTGAAACTGAAAAATATTTGGACAAACAACCGAAATCGTCCGTCTCTACAGAGTATCCGGCATGGCATCGTTTTCCAGATACGGGCTGAAAACCTGTATTTTTACTTGTAGGGTTTAAATGAAATAAACTTGCTTAAAAACAGTGGCGTACATTTTTTGACATAAATCTTTGTTTAGGTACCTCCTGGAATCCAACCGAGCTGAAATTAATTTATTTTATATTTAAATAGCTCTTTTACCGAATTTAAAAATTAATTTATGGTTTTTTTCATTTCCGCAACCCTAACCCGGATACTATAACCAAAAATTTTTAGTCGAATACCGAACACACAGATGTTTTCGAATACCAGCTTAATGTATTCTGAATAGTATACAGAATACTGGGTATTCGAATACTACCCCTACTAAATGGTACTGTAACATATTTTTAAGTTTTTATTCCTATCTAATCTGTTCAGAGCCATTTTAAATACTGCATTGAGGCGGCTTTGAATAGTTATTTATGTTTCCATTTTTAGTCACAAATAAATAATAATATGCTTATTTGGTTGTCGTTTGAAAAATGATAGTTGGGCATAAAAATCTTAATTTGCCGGCTTGCTTTATTCCTATCTTTTATACCAGGCACTAAAAGTTTGCGATTGTATATTTCATATTATGATCTAAAGTTGTCTCAGGAATCCAAAAATGATAAAAGATACAGGGCGTTGATATAAAAATTCAAAACTAAGATCATTTTGGATTAAACGGAAGTGATTGGAGAGAGCAAAAACTTTCCTCTTCTCATGTTATTTATACTTGTAATAATAACAATTAAAATATATAAAATAGTATATACAACGGGTTTTTATTAGTGTTGCAACGGTTACGGTTACGGTTAATTTAGGATTTTTAATATTATACGGTTCATGCACGTATTTAATCAAAAATTTTCGCGACATTCAACGCACGCGATCCGTCGGTTGTCGGTTTTTTCAACATCAAAGAGATTTGCGCCGCAATATTGTTTTAGTGTGGACGTATTTACGTTAACGCAATGATTTTGACAAATGTTGTTATTATGACTTGCTGTTTAGAAATTATAGAAGTTAACTGATATCCATCTTTCTAATTTGTTCTAAACCCACCATTCTGTGACTATGTCTGATGCAATGTTAATGATAAAAGAAAATGCGCTACTTTTATCGTCGTTGCAAAATCTTATCAAAAAAAAAAAAAAAAAAATGGAGGAGAAAAATAGAAAGACGATATTGGATTAAACATTTGTATCAAAATAAAAAACAATTTGATGGCGTAAAGTTATTATATCAGCTATCCTTGGATGAAAGTACTGGGCATTTCAAAATTTTTTGCGTATGTCTACAAATGACTTTGAGATTTTTAATAAATAAGATTGGACCAAAATTATCAAAAGGACACCAAGCTTAGAGAAGCCATATCCGTGAAGGAAAGGTTAGCTGTCACATTACGTTTTATGGCTACTGGAGATTCATATACAAGCCTTCAATATCTTTTTAAAATATACAAACAAAGCATATCATTGATAGTTCCAGAAGTATGCAGTGCTTTAATTGACGTTCTAAAAGATTATGTAAAGGTAATGTGGTAGTAAAACTGAATTTTATTTTTTTAAAATTTATTATCTTTCAAAAACAACATCTGTAAGGCGAAAACTTTAATAAAAACTGAATTTTCATTCGAAATAATACGTATAACACATTTTGCGATTTCTTCCCAAGCATCATTCTTTTTGTTTTCTATGAAAATGCCACTTATCGCTTGGATCCCATAAAAGTCTTTGTTTTTGATATTCTTGTATCAGAAGAAGAACATCCTCTTTATTTAAATTTATCTTTTACAAAATATAAAATACTTGGCGAAAAAATATAAACAAATCCAGAATAACAAAATAGTATGCATGCGATCGCACGCTTTGAGCACGAACGCACGACACAAAACGTAAGCCGCGTCACACTAGTAAAATTTACGTTGTGTGCGCCATGCGGCACAAATTTGTATGTGCGTTTCAAATTTTTGCAAGTGTGGACGAGTTCGCCGCATAGAAACACACGCAAAAATTTTCGCGACATTCAACGCACGCGATCCGTCGGTTGTCGGTTTTTCAACATCAAAGAGATTTGCGCCGCAATATTGTTTTAGTGTGGACGTATTTACGTTAACGCAATGATTTTGACAAATGTTGTTATTATGACTTGCTGTTTAGAAATTATAGAAGTTAACTGATATCCATCTTTCTAATTTGTTCTAAACCCACCATTCTGTGACTATGTCTGATGCAATGTTAATGATGAAAAGAAAATGCGCTACTTTTATCGTCGTGCAAAATCTTATCAAAAAAAAAATGGAGGAGAAAAATAGAAAAAAGACGATATTGGATTAAACATTTGTATCAAAATAAAAACAATTTGATGGCGTAAAGTTATTATATCAGCTATCCTTGGATGAAAGTACTGGGCATTTCAAAATTTTTGCGTATGTCTACAAATGACTTTGAGATTTTAATAAATAAGATTGGACCAAAAATTATCAAAAGGACACCAAGCTTAGAGAAGCCATATCCGTAGAAGGAAAGGTTAGCTGTCACATTACGTTTTATGGCTACTGGAGATTCATATACAAGCCTTCAATATCTTTTTAAAATATACAAACAAAGCATATCATTGATAGTTCCAGAAGTATGCAGTGCTTTAATTGACGTTCTAAAAGATTATGTAAAGGTAATGTGGTAGTAAAACTGAATTTTTATTTTTAAAATTTATTATCTTTCAAAAACCAACATCTGTAGGGCGAAAACTTTAATAAAGAACTGAATTTTCATTCGAAATAATACGTATAACACATTTTGCGATTTCTTCCCAAGCATTATTCTTTTTGTTTCTATGAAAATGCCACTTATCGCTTGGATCCCATAAAAGTCTTTGTTTTTGATATTCTTGTATCAGAAGAAGAACATCCTCTTTATTTAAATTTATCTTTTACAAAATATAAAATACTTGGCGAAAAAATATAAACAAATCCAGAATAACGAAATAGTATGTATAGCAACGCATGCCGACGTCCACACTAGTAAAAAATGCGTTGTTGTGCACCTGAGACATTTGTATGTGCGTTCACAACGTTGCAAATTGGACGTTGGCGTAGCACACGCGAAATTTGCGCGAAATGCTCAGCGACGTCGGATGTCGTAAATTCAACATCAACAGATTTGCGCACTATTGTTTTAGTGTGGACGTTTCGTTAAGCATTTTCTGCCAAGCTATATTATGACTCTGTTAGGTAAAAGCGAGCTTACCAACTTTCTAATATGTTTAGACTACTAGTTCTTACTATGTCTGATACAATGTTAATGATCAAAAGAAAATGTGCACTCTTATGATGCAGAATCATCAAGCGAAAAACATGGAAGAATATTATGAGATCAAGAGACTTATGAGATTCCAAGACATACAAGCGAATGTTATTTGAGCGAATGTAGATCGCAAAATGTGTTATACGTATTATTTCGAATGAAAATTCAGTTTTTATTAAAGTTTTCGCCTTACAGATGTTGTTTTGAAAGATAATAAATTTTAAAAAATAAAAATTCAGGTTTACTACCACATTACCTTTACATAATCTTTTAGAACGTCAATTAAAGCACTGCATACTTCTGGAACTATCAATGATATGCTTTGTTTGTATATTTTAAAAAGATATTGAAGGCTTGTATATGAATCTCCAGTAGCCATAAAACGTAATGTGACAGCTAACCTTTCCTTCACGGATATGGCTTCTCTAAGCTTGGTGTCCTTTTTGATAATTTTTGGTCCAATCTTATTTATTAAAATCTCAAAGTCATTTGTGGACATACGCAAAAAAAAATTTGAAATGCCCAGTACTTTCATCCAAGGATAGTTGATATAATAACTTTACGCCATCAAATTGTTTTTATTTTGATACAAATGTTTAATCCAATATCGTCTTTTTTCTATTTTCTCCTCCATTTTTTTTTTTTTTTTTTGATGAGATTTTGCACGACGATAAAAAGTAGCGCATTTTCTTTTTATCATTAACATTGCATCAGACATAGTCACAGAATGGTGGGTTTAGAACAAATTAGAAAGATGGATATCAGTTAACTTCTATAATTTCTAAACAGCAAGTCATAATAACAACATTTGTCAAAATCATTGCGTTAACGTAAATACGTCCACACTAAAACAATATTGCGGCGCAAATCTCTTTGATGTTGAAAAAAACCGACAACCGACGGATCGCGTGCGTTGATGTCGCGAAAATTTTTGCGTGTGTTTCTATGCGGCGAACTCGTCCACACTTGCAAAAATTTGAAACGCACATGCCTGTTTGTTGCGCACTGGCGCACACACCACGCATCAATTACCACTACTAGGTGTGGACGCGACTAAGATCACATACGTTTTGAGCACGAACGCACGACACACAACGTAAAATTGAACGTGGGCAGAATTTCGCGCAAACATTTGCGCCGAATTCTAGATTCAACATACAACACATTTATTTACTAATGTGGACGCGGCTTAACACATTTTTGCGATTCTTCCCAAGCATTATTCTTTTTTGTTCCTATGAAAGTACCACTTTATCTCTTGGATCCCATAAAAGCCTTTGTTTTGATATTCTTGTATCAAGAAGAAGAACATCCTCTTTTATTTAAATTTATCTTTTACAAAATATAAAATACTTGGCAAAAAAAATATAAACAAATCAGAATAACAAAATAGTATACAAACATATACATGAATCACACACGTTTTGAGCACGAACGCACGACACACAACGTAAAATTGAACGTGGGTAGAACGTGAAATTTACATACAAATATTTGCGCCGAACTCTAAGATTCAACATACAACACATTTATTTACTAATGTGGACGCGGCTTAA